>CM070548.1:13823896-14253896 GCA_036346405.1 Phyllostachys edulis | reverse complement strand
TATGAACTCTGAGCTTCAGAATATATTCAACTTAATATTGAGATATAATAATATATTGAGTACCTTCAAATATATTCAATATATATATTAGAGTACCTTCAATATATATTGAGTACCTTCAAATATATTAGGAGATATATATATTTAGCACCAATATTGTCCTTGATATTAGGTGCTTATGAATATTAGTTACGATATGATATTCTTGGATATAATATTTGGAATATTCTCTTACTATTCTTTCTTTGAATATAATATTCTTGAGCAGTATTATGAATAGTATTAAGTGAATGATATGAATAGTATTTGTGAATAGTGAACAGTATTATGAATAGTATTAAGTGATTAATATCGTGAATAGTATTGAATAGTAATTTTTTGCGAGGATCTTTGTAGGTTGGCGAAACCAATATAATGACCGGTTTGTCTGGCGATAGTTGTGTAATCCTACTCGATTACTCACCATATGTTACACTAATTTGCTTGAGTAGCTAACTTCCCCTAGACAAACTTAGTAAGGTCATATAAAGCGATTTTTATCGTCACTCGAGCGGTTCCACCCTAAGGAACACTTCTCGACATCACACCACCCTAAGGCGGCAATCACATCATATGCCTAAAGCGGGAGAATTTACATCATTGCAGAGGTTTCTCCTATAGAGTACTTAGCATAAAACCTTGCTCCATATGAACACACTAAGAACTAATCCAAAGGATATGAAAGGAAACTACTTCATCTCCAGAAAGTAATTTACATATGGCTTTCCCTTTCGGGAACCCCCAACTATCTACACAAAGATAGGGCTTACCTTAAACTACGGTAAATAAACACGCTCGATGATTATTACACTGGAGGTGGTTTGTTTACAGAGGAAGTACTACTACAACTAAGGCTAGTGGAGTAGTGGATGGCTTATCTACATAGGGATGATCATGCAGGGGTTTGGTGTGTTTTGGATGTGGTTGTGCTTGTTTTCTTCTCTCGTGATCTTTCTTTCTTATCTTGTGTTTGTCTCCGTTGTTTTCTCTCTCGTTTTTATCCCGTGTCTTGCTCTTCATGGTGAGGTCTTCCTTTATAGACGCAGAAGGATGGAGTCTTCAGGATTTTTTATCATAAGGCACTGTATGGCAAGTAGTACTTGATGTCTATCTTCATGGCCTTATCGTTATCTTCTGATGCTTGTACAATCATTCATGCAAAGCTTGTCTTCATATGTCTTCATGGGATGATTAGCCCACCATCTTCATCACATGCTGCTGGAGTGGATAAGTGATGGTATAAGTAGGACTATGCCAAATGTACATGTCTTAGCTTTTAGAAAGCTAATCACGTTCTTGTCTTACGGAATCTTCTGCGGTTTGATAGAGTCTTCGTAGTCTTCATATAAAGGTCTTCATTACGTAGATGGTTATTTCTCGATATATTTTGAGATATATGATATTTGAGGAATATAGATATTCTTTGATATTCAAATATTTGAGATTCATAATCTCTGACCTCCACAGTTCTCGTTTTATGTGGCTAATCTTATTCTCTCTCTTACTCTCAATTATTTGTAACCTATAATCTACAATCTCACAACTCTCTTTTTATGTGGACTTTTTTGTGGATTTTTTTTTTGACTCTCTTATGTGGCTAACTTATAGAGGTGTATATGTATGTGGCTATTTTGAGGAGTTTTTCAAAAAGTTTTTTTTTCAATCCTTTGTCTTCTTAAATGCTTCAAGCTGGCCAAAGGGTTAAGTATTCATCTTCATCTGGTTGCTCTCTTGAATAGAAACTCATCATTTTCGATATTCTTTCTGATCTGGGTATCTTCACCAAATTCGGTTTTATAATCGTCCTACACCTCTATCTGAAGTCATTAATTCCTCCACACGGATATTCATTATTTTATACGGAACACCATATGGAAATTTGTATCTAAGTAGATACTTTCATCAATTTCCATGGCTTCTTTAAACCATCTCCAATTATTATGATTGGTATCTTGGGCAAAAGTTCATACATTCTTCGTCAAAATACCCATATTTATTCTTGGTATTCTATAGTTACCTTTGAGGATATAGACATCATGTATTGCGGTCGTCTTGGGAACTTGAATTTTGGAGGGTAGAATAGAAAATGATTTTATAGATTCCTCGGTGGATGATAATCTTTTGCAAACTTCTTTAATTGCAACTCCAAGATCCGAATGGAGAATTTGATCTAAAGTGCCATATATAGTATGGACTAATCCTTGATCAATGAGTCCTTGAAGGAAATATATTTGTGGGAGTTGATATGTAGGGTTTGAAATATCTAAGATCTATTTTTGCCCTTAGAACTATAAATCGTGGTATGGTGCAGAGAGTGCTTTAACATCAAAATGGAGAAGTGGGAATATATGAGCAGAAATTTTGATGCTAGGGTTAAATACTTTCCTTCATATAGATATAGGAAGTATTTTGCGGATCTGAGAAGATTTTTATTTGTCTCTCTTGATATTTTTCCCGAATTAATTCAAAGATATCTGGCCCTAAACAAGCCAGTGTGCTTTCAGTTTTAAAACTTAATTTGGAAATAAGGATTTCATGAGAGATATTGCTAAAAGATTCGTTTGTATTTTCCTTAGATATATTTTCTAAAACTTTCATGTTCTTAGATGTTCTTATTTTTTGGATATATTCTTTGGCAGCTAATTCTATATAATAATCTGCTCCTAATTTTAAATTTGCTTGAGTTATTGCTTCATTAATATTTGCATATTTCTTCGAGGACATACCTTTTGCTTTGAATCATTATTTGAGCTAATATTTCTTCAAAAGATATATATATTCTGGTAATTTACCTTCAAACACTACATATAATGCTTTTGGTTTTATAATTTCCGAGTTTTTTTGTATAAAGCACCTTATTTAATATATGAAAATATTCAATGAGGCTATTTAATATTGAAAGCATATAAATTTTATCTTCATTTTATATTTGTATTGGTACCAAAGATTATTTAATATGCATTCTTGTATTTAGTTGACAATTATGTGGTTCTTTACTTTAAAATTACATGAATTTGGTGGAAATATTTGGGTTTATCGACTCAAGTGAAAAATTCCTTTCCCTTCTTGTCCATTGATTTCTGCATTCTGCAAAATAGATGATCGAGAAAACAAGTCAGGTAATATATTGTCCTTTCCTTTTATATGCTCAAATATAGCTTTATAACCGTTTCCTGTAATTATATCTTCAAATAAAACCCATCTTCTAGTAGAGCTTTTCTTGCTATTGATTTGATTATGATATCTACATATAGCTTCACAATCTGTTCTTACTATAAATTCTTTAAACCCTAAATAAAGCCTAAAAGCATTTATTGCATTAACTACTGCTAGGATTTCTCTATCGATTATTATTCTGACTTTTAATTTATAACTTCGAGCATATCTGCAAATTTTTCTTGATTTTGTTGAATATTTATTAGGCCTTTGCTTTAGTATTGCTCCCCATCTGTTTGGGATGCATCGACCTCAATTATAGAAAATTTGTGATCTAGAGGTAATTCTAATGGTTGTAACTTTGAGACTTTATCTTTTATTAATTTTACTAATTTAATATCTTGAAATTAAAATATTTACCCATTTTTTCTTAATTTTGCATATAAAGGTCTGCTAGCTTTGCTAAATTTTCTATATAATTTCTAGCGTAATTTATTATTCCTAGAAATTGTTGTAGAATTCTTTTATCATTCATAGCATCGAAATCGTAAAATCTTTTTAGCTATATGTTCTTGCGGATATATTTTGCCTTCTCTATTTCATGACCAAGAAAATTAATTTTTCTTTGCATATATCCATCTTCTTTTAGATAATATTAATCCATTTTGTTCTACCTTTCTAAAAATATTTCAAGATGAGCAATATGTTCTTTATAAGATTTTGAAAATATTAGAACATCATCTATGTATACTAATATATATTCTTGATTTTCATTGAAGATGTTTTGCATTTTTCTTTGGAATAAAGCAGTGCATTTTTAAACCTAATGGCATTACAAGCCATTCAAAATGTCCTTAGGGACAAGTAAATCTTGTCCATTCTATTGATTCTTGTGCCATTTTTACTTGCCAAAATCCGACTTTTAGATCGAATTTTGAAAAATATTTGCTTCCTTGTATTCTATTAATTAGTTCTTGTTTATTTGGGATATTATATGCATCTTCTATGGTGTTATCATTTAGCCTTTTATAATTAATAACCATTCTTGATTTTCCTCTAACTATTTGAGGATGGTTTCTAACTATAAAAGCGATGAGACCTATGAGGGCTTACGCTTTCTCTTATTGCCTTTAACTTTAAAAGTTCTTCTATATGCATCTTAAATTCTTCTATATCTTTTGGAGTAGCTTCTATGGGACATGTTTTAATTATATATTCTGGGTTTATTATGTTTATTTTGCATAAGATAGAATTTTTATCCCAATGTTTCATAGGTATTTCTCCAATTATTTGGATATCTTCTAGTCTTTGAATAATCTTTTCTATGTCTTTTTGGATTTTATATCTCTATACCAATTAGGTGCAAATGATTGTAACCCAATGCATTCTAAATATGAATTTGTTATATAATTTTCATCTATAAAGGTACTAAATTCATCCTTTTATTGAAAGAACTAATGCTCGATGATCAAGATTATTGGCATTAGCAAATTCTTGAGCTTGAGATACCTTAATATTCTTTCTTATTTACGCAATATAAGGAATATTGTCTTCTTTGTGGTATAAATGTGATTCCTTGCTCATGTATAATTAAAGTTAAATCTTGAGTATTGTAAAATCTAAGGCCTATTATCATATCTATGCTTATCATTGATAAATCTCTTCTTGTAATTTCATCTAGTATATACTTTGTACCATTTATGTATATTTCAATGTTGTAGGCTATTTGATTATCATTTGTTTGTTTCAGACATGTCAAGTGGATATTATGGCTTTTTATCATCTATTATGCGAACTATATCGGGACACTTCTGAAGTAACTATCATGGATTATATTTTGGGTGCAACTTTGTATCTAGTAAGGCTATTATTTGATAAGTAATATTGGGTTTTAACTTTACTTTTCTTTGGGATTCTTATTCTGGAACTTCTTTAAAAGGCAATTTGACTATATATTTATTTCGAAGTTAGCTATGGCATCATTTAAGCTGGAAAATCCTACCTTTACTATTATCTCTTCTTGTTATAGTTTGGTTTTTAATTTTATCTTCTTGTAAATTTTCAGATATTCATGCATTCCTTTAAATCTTGATTTTACTTTTCTATCTTCCTAGTTTTATCTAATTTGTCCAAACTTTCCTTGCTTAAGGAATTCATAAGTTTGTTATAATGATTTGTTATGTCTATATTTTCTTTTTAATGACTAATTCTTTCTTTGAATCCTCTCTTCTTCAATGCTTTCTAGAAATAATTTTTCGTTTATTCTCCATTGTTCTTCTTCGCTTATATCATGTTGAGTTTTAATGATATCACTTTTTATACTTTCTATTTTGAAAGGTACTTTTAGTTTATTATCATGTCTTTTCTGGTTTATCTATTTCTAACTCCTTATCTTTTTTATCTTTCTTAATCTACTTAATTCTTTTATAAAATATAACTCTTTATCTCTTAACTTGGGCCAATCTTTGGTCGATTGTTTTATATTCTTGTTTTACAAATTCTAGTTTGTTTTCATAGTATTTTATTTCACTATCTAAGTCTAATATTTCTAAGAATTCAAATCATTATATCTCTTATTATCTTACGTATTTTTAACCTTTATATTATTCTTTATAGTTTGAGATTTCTCATCTTTATGAAGTAAATAAAGTATGTTTTCTTTTCTCTAAGGCTACTAAAGATATCCATCTTTACTGTTTCTTCTAAGCCTTATTATATTACGCCATATAATTAAGAGAGGACTAAGGTCTTAATTTCTTCTAACAAACTCTTGATATTAGCTTCTTGATCTAACTCCTTTAAGCTCTCTAAAGGCCTTATAAGTTCTTTCTTAGAGCTAGACTCTAATCTCTTGTATATTAAATCAACTTCTTCTTTGATATAGTCACAATTTTGCACCTTTATTCTGCTCGAACCTTATTCTCTTCTAATATTTGCAAGACTAAATTTATATTTTTGTTTATGAGGGTATATTGATCCAGATAACAGCTTATATTCTTTATGGATATTTTCTAACTTGAATTCCAATTCTTCTTGTTTTTATTCCAAGTTATATAAAAATTATAAATTAAGTCTACAAGCAAGTTCAATTGACTATTTGAACTATGCCAACTATGCTCTTGAGAGGGTTTATTACGCACTTTATATTGATATTATCTTTGGTATTGATAATTTTACCTTGATATAACCTCGTTTAAATATTTTAATTTTTCAATGATGTCCTTAACCTAACCTCTGATACCCGATCTAAAAGCTGGATTTTGGCAAGTAAAAATGGCACAAGAATCAATAGAATGGACAGCCAGTGTGCTTTCAGTTTTAAAACTTAATTTGGAAATAAGGATTTCATGAGAGAATCACATTTATACCACATCAAGACAATATTCCTTATATTGCAGAAAATTCTTACAACAAACAGTACAAACTACAATTATACATGAACCAGGAATCACATTTATTCCATATCAAAATAAGATTTCAATGAAGACCTTTATATGAAGACTACAGAAGACTCTATCAAACTGCAGCTAACTTATAGAGGTGTATATGTATGTGGCTATTTTGAGGAGTTTTTCAAAAAGAAATCTAATGCTTGTATTTCCTTTACTATTCTGATAACTTATATAATCTTTTGGCGTTTTACAAATTCTAGTTTGTTTTCATAGTATTTTATTTCACTATCTAAGTCTAAAGGATCAGGTAACTTATGGAAATATTTTTCAACTATCCCTTTATTATATCCTTGTTTAGCAGAATATTGGTTCTGATATGATATTCTTGGATATAATATTTGGAATATATGATTACTTATCTAGAAACCTTTCTAGGAGAATCATAAAAGTTCTTTGGGAACAATGGGTAGAAACAAAATCATGGCTATTTTGAGGAGTTTTCCAAAAGTTTTTTTTTTTTTTTTTTTTTGCACAGGCTCTGTTTTGGTATCAGAGGTTAGGTTAAGGACATCATTGAAAAATTAAAATATTTAAACGAGGTTATATCTGAAGGTAAAATTATCAATACCAAAGATAATATCAATATAAAGTCTTGAGAATAAACCCTCTGAAGAGCATAGTTGGCATAGTTCAAATAGTCAATTGAACTTGCTTGTAGACTTAATTTATAATTTTTATATAACTTGGAATAAAAAACAAGAAGAATTGGAATTCAAGTTAGAAAATATCCATAAAGAATATAAGCTGTTATCGATCAATATACCCTCATAAACAAAAATATAAATTTAGTCTTGCAAATATTAGAAGAGAATAAGGTTATTGAGAATAAAGGTCATAAAATTGTGACTATATCAAAGAAGAAGTTGATTTAATATACAAGAGATTAGAGTCTAGCTCTAAGAAAAGAACTTATAAGGCCTTTAGAGAGCTTAAAGGAGTTAGATCAAGAAGCTAATATCAAGAGTTTGTTAGAAGAAATTAAGACCTTAGTCCTCTCTTAATTATATGGCGAGAATATAATAAGGCTTAGAAAAGCGAAAGATGGATATCTTTAGTAGCCTCGGTAGAAAAGAAAACATACTTTATTTACTTCATAAAGATGAGAAATCTCAAACTATAAAGAATAATATAAAGGTTAAAAATACGAGAAGATAATAAGAGATATCTTGCATTTGAATTCTTAGAAATATTAGACTTAGATAGTGAAATAAAATACTATGAAAACAAACTAGAATTTGTAAAACAAGAATATAAAAACAAGCTGGACCAAAGATTGGCCCAAGTTAAGAGATAAAGAGTTATATTTTATAAAAGAATTAAGTAGATTAAGAAAGATAAAAAAAGATAAGGAGTTAGAAATAGATAAACCGAGAAAGACATGATAATAAACTAAAAGTACCTTTCAAAATAGAAAGTATAAAAAGTGATATCATTAAAACTCAACATGATATAAGCGAAGAAGAACAATGGAGAATAAGCGAAAAATTATTTCTAGAAAGCATTGAAGAAGAGAGGATTCAAAGAAAGAATTAGTCATTAAAAAGAAAATATAGACATAACAAATCATTATAACAAACTTATGAATTCCTTAAGCAAGGAAAGTTTGGACAAATTAGATAAAACTAGGGAAGATAGAAAAGTAAAATCGAAGATTTAAAGGAATGCATGAATCTTGAAAATTTACAAGAAGATAAAATTAAAAACCAAACTATAACGATGAAGAGATAATAGTAAAGGTAGGATTTTCGGTTAAATGATGCCATAGCTAACCCGGAAATAAATATATAGTCAAATTGCCTTTTAAAAGTTCGAGAATAAGAATCGATAAAAGTAAAGTTAAAACCCAATATTACTTATCAAATAATAGCCTTACTAGATACAAGTTGCACCCAAAATATAATCCATGATAGTTACTTAAGTAAAGTGTCACGATATAGTTCGGACAATAGATGATAAAAAGCCATAATATCCACGGACATATGCGAAACAAGCAAATTGCATAATCAAATAGCCTACAACATTGAAATATACATAAATGGTACAAAGTATATACTAGATGAAATTACGAAGAGATTTATCAATGATAAGCATAGATATGATAATAGGCCTTAGATTTTTACAATACTCGATCTGAACTTTAATTATACATGAGCAAGGAATCACATTTATACCACACAAGACAATATTCCTTATATTGCGAAATAAGAAAGAATATTAAGGTATCTCAAGCTCAGCAATTTGCTAATGCCAATAATCTTGATCATCAGAGCATTAGTTCTTTCAATAAAAAGGATGAATTTAGTACCTTTATAGATGAAAATTATATAACAAATTCATATTTAGAATGCATTGGGTTACAATCATTTGCACCTAATTGGTATAGAGATATAAAATCCAAAAAAGACATAGAAAAGATTATTCAAAGACTAGAAGATATCCAAATAATTGGAGAAATACCTATGAAACATTGGGATAAAAATTCTATCTTATGCAAAATAAACATAATAAACCCAGAATATATAATTAAAACATGTCCCATAGAAGCTACTCCAAAAGATATAGAAGAATTTAAGATGCATATAGAAGAACTTTTAAAGTTAAAGGCAATAAGAAAGCGAAGCCCTCATAGGTCTCTTGCCTTTATAGTTAGAAACCATCTGAAATAGTTAGAGGAAAATCAAGAATGGTTATTAATTATAAAAGGCTAAATGATAACACCATAGAAGATGCATATAATATCCCAAATAAACAAGAACTAATTAATAGAATACAAGGAAGCAAATATTTTTCAAAATTAGATCTAAAAATTTGGATTTTGGCAAGTAAAAATAGCACAAGAATCAATAGAATGGACAACATTTACTTGTCCCAAGGACATTTTGAATGGCTTGTAATGCCATTAGGTTTAAAAATGCACTGCTTTATTCCAAAGAAAAATGCAAAACATCTTCAATGAAAATCAAGAATATATATTAGTATACATAGATGATGTTCTAATATTTTCAAAATCTTATAAAGAACATATTGCTCATCTTGAAATATTTTTTAGAAAGGTAGAACAAAATGGATTAATATTATCTAAAAGAAGATGGATATATGCAAAGAAAAAATTAATTTTCTTGGTCATGAAATAGGAGAAGGCAAAATATATCTGCAAGAACATATAGCTAAAAAGATTTTACGATTTCCTGATGCTATGAATGATAAAAAGGTTCTACAACAATTTCTAGGAATAATAAATTACGCTAGAAATTATATAGAAAATTTAGCAAAGCTAGCAGGACCTTTATATGCAAAATTAAGAAAAAATGGGCAGAAATATTTTAATTCTGAAGATATTAAATTAGTAAAATTAATAAAAGATAAAGTCTCAAAGTTACAACCATTAGAATTACCTCTAGATCACAAATTTTCTATAATTGAGGCTGATGCATCCCAAACAGGATGGGGAGCAATACTAAAGCAAAGGCCTAATAAATATTCAACAAAATCAGAAGAAAAAATTTGCAGATATGCCTTTGGAAGTTATAAATTAAAAGCTGTAAATAATACTGATAGAGAAATCCTAGCAGTAGTTAATGCAATAAATGCTTTTAGGCTTTATTTAGGGTTTAAAGAATTTATAGTAAGAACAGTTGTGAAGCTATATGTAGATATCATAATCAAATCAATAGCAAGAAAAGCTCTACTAGAAGATGGGTTTTATTTGAAGATATAATTACGAGAAAGCGGTTACAAAGCTATATTTGAGCATATAAAAGGAAAGGACAATATATTACGACTTGTTTTCTCGATCATCTATTTTGCGAATCTGAAATCAATGGACAAGAAGGAAAGGAATTTTTCAACCGGATGATAAACTCCAAATATTTCCACCAAATTCATGTAATTTTAAAGTAAAGAACCACATAATTGTCAGCGAAATACAAGAATGCATATTAAATAATCTTTGGTACCAATACAAATATAAAAATGAAGATAAAATTTATATGCTTTCAATATTAAATAGCCTCATTGAATATTTTCATATATTAAATAAAGGCGGGGCTTTATACAAAAAAACTCGGAAATTATAAAACCAAAAGCATTATATGTAGTGTTTGAAGGTAAATTACCAGGAATATATATATATCTTTTGAAGAAATATTAGCTCAAATAACAGATTCAGCAAAAGGTATGTCCTGGAAGAAATATGCAAATATTAATGAAGCAATAACTCAAGCAAATTTAAAATTAGGAGCAAATTATTATATAGAATTAGGCGCCAAAGAATATATCCAAAAATAAGAACATCTAAGAACATGAAAGTTTTAGAAAATATATCTAAGGAAAATACAAGCGAATCTTTTAGCAATATCTCTCATGAAATCCTTATTTCCAAATTAAGTTTTAAAAGCTGAAAGCACACTTGGCTTGTTTAGGGCGAGATATCTTTGAATTAATTAGGAAAAATATCAAGAGAGACAAATAAAAATCTTCTCGAGATCTGCAAAAATACTTCCTATATCTATATGAAGGAAAGTATTTAACCTAGCATCAAAATTTCTGTTCATATATTCCCACTTCTCCATTTTGATGTTAAAGCACTCTACAGACCATACCACAGATTTATAGTTCTAAGGGCAAAAATAGATCTTAGATATTTCAAACCCCTACATATCAACTCCCACAAATATATTTCCCTTCAAGGACTCATTGATCAAGGATTAGTCCATACTATATATGGCACTTTAGATCAAATTCTCCATTCGGATCTTGGAGTTGCAATTAAAGAAGTTTGCAAAGATTATCATCCACGGAGGAATCTATAAAATCATTTTCTATTCTACCCTCCAAAATTCAAGTTCGATCGACGACTGCAATACATGATGTCTATATCCTCAAAGGTAACTATAGAATACCAAGAATAAATATGGGTATTTTGACGAAGAACAGAAGAACTTTTTGCCCAAGATACCAATCATAATAATTGGAGATGGTTTAAAGAAGCCATGGAAATTGATGAAAGTATCTACTTAGATACAAATTTCCATATGGTGTTCCAGAATAAAATAATGAATATCTGGTGTGGAGGAATTAACAGCTTCCTGTATAGAGGTGTAGGACGTATTATAAAACCAGAATTTGGTGAAGATACCCAGATCAGGAAAGAATATCGGAAAATGATGAGTTTCTATTCAGTAGAGCAACCAGATGAAGATGAATACTTAACCCTTTGGCCAGTTGAAGCAGACGAAGAAGACAGTGATTGAAAAAAAAAAACTTTTTGAAAAACTCCTCAAAATAGCCACATACATATACACCTCTATAAGTTAGCCACATAAGTGAGTCAGAAAAAAAAAATCCACAAAAAAGTCCACATAAAAAGAGAGTTGTGAGATTGTAGATTATAGGTTACAAATAATTGAGAGTAAGAGAGAGAATAAGATTAGCCACATAAAACGAGAACTGTGAGGCTGTAGATTATGAATCTCAAATATTTGAATATCAAAGAATATCTATATTCCTCAAATATCATATATCTCAAAATATATCGGAGAAATAACCATCTACTAATGAAGACCTTTATATGAAGACTACGAAGACTCTATCAAACTGCGAGAAGATTCGAGAAAACGACAGCGTGGATTAGCTTTCTCTAAAAGCTAAGACATGTACATTTAACATAGTCCTACTTATACCATCACTTATCCACTCGGTGACATGTGATGAAGATGGTGGGCTAATCATCCCATGAAGACATATGAAGACAAGCTTTGCATGAATGATTGTACAAGCATCGAAGATAACGATAAGGCCATGAAGATAGACATCAAGTACTACTTGCCATACGGTGCCTTATGATAAAAAATCACGAAGACTCCATCCTTCTGCGTCTATAAAGGAAGACCTCACCATGAAGAGCAAGACACGGGATAAAAACGAGAGAGAAAACAACGGAGACAAACACAAGATAAGAAAAGAAAGATCACGAGAGAAGAAAACAAGCACAACCACATCCAAAACACACCAAACCCCTGCATGATCATCCCTATGTAGATAAGCCATCCACTACTCCACTAGCCTTAGTTGTAGTAGTACTTCCACTGTAAACAAACCACCTCCGATTGTAATAATCATCGGCGTGTTTATTTACTGTAGTTTAAGGTAAGCCCTATCTTTGTGTAGATAGTTGGGGGTTCGAAAGGAAAAGCCATATGTAAATTACTTTGTGGAAATGAAGTAGTTTCCTTTCATATCCTTTGGATTAGTTCTTAGTGTGTTCATATGGAGCAAGGTTTTATGCTAAGTACACTATAGGAGAAACCTCTCTGCGGATGTAAATTCCTCCGTTTTAGGCATATGATGTGATTGCTTGTCTTAGGGTGGTGTGATCTTTGGGAGAAGTGTTCCTTAGGGTGGAACTGCTGGAGTGACGATAAAAAACGCCTTATATGACCTTACTAAGTTTGTCTAGGGAAAGTTAGCTATACGAAGCAAATTAGTGTAACATATGGTGAGTCTTGAGTAGGATTACACAACTCTTCTTTGCACAAACCTTTTGTCATATTGGTTTAGCCAACCTACAAAGATCTGCAAAAATTACTATTGAATACTATTCACGCATATTAATCACGAATACTATTCATAATATTGTTCACTATTCACAAATACTATTCATATCATTCACGAATACTATTCATAATCTTGTTCAAGAATATTATATTGACAAAGAATAGTAAGAGAATATTCCAAATATTATATCCAAGAATATCATATCGAACCAATATTCATAAGCACCTAATATCAAGGACAATATTGGTGCTAAATATATATATCTCGAATATATTTGAAGGTACTCGAATATATATTGAAGGTACTACGAATATATATATTGAATATATTTGAAGGTACTCGAATATATTATTATATCTGAATATTAAGTTGAATATATTACGAAGCTCGAGTTCATAGCTCGAGTGAATATCGCATATATTCTGAATATATATATCATCCGAATAACTATATCATTACGAATAACATTATTTACTTGATTTATATTCTTGTATTTATATCCCGATTTTCTTTCTTGTTTTATTATTGTTTTAATATTTTAATTTTATATTATCGCATTTCTTGTTGTTATATTTGAATAGTACTTTTATTTTGAATAGTTCTTTTATAATCCGCTCGAGCAAACCTCTTGATGTGAAATTACGGTAAGAGATTTATCAATGATAAGCATAGATATGATAATAGGCCTTAGATTTTTACAATACTCAGTACGAACTTTAATTATTCATCATTTTCCGATATTCTTTCCTGATCTGGGTATCTTCACCAAATTCTGGTTTTATAATACGTCCTACACCTCTATACAGGATTCTTTCTTTGAATCCCTCTCTTCTTCAATGCTTTCTAGAAATAATTTTTCGTTTATTCTCCATTGTTCTTCTTCGCTTATATCATGTTGAGTTTTAGTGCAGGTAAAGTTAAAACCAAATCTGATATATGATATAATAGCACTAGTAGATACCGGAAGCACAAGAAATATTATTCATGATAAGTATTTCATATGTTGCCCTGAAATAATCAAGACTTTAGAAAATAACAAAGCAAACATATCCACAGATATGTCAGGAATAAGAAGACTCAATAACCAAAAATTTAGAACTACAAAGAATAAAAAGATCTCAGGATCTTCTCCCTTTATAAATATAAAAGAAGAAGAACAGGGTGATTATCAATGGTGTCTTCTATTAGAGGGGAAGAAGAAGCACTATACCTTTCTAAATTATATGAAATCTTATTTTGTGGCTATTTTGAGGAGTTTTTCAAAAAGTTTTTTTTTTCAATCACTGTCTTCTTATTCTTTGTAGTTCTAAATTTTTGGATATATTCTTTGGCGGCTGGTTCCATGAAATTATATAGAAAATTTAGCAAAGCTAGCAGGACCTTTATATGCAAAATTAAGAACCATCTCCAATTATTATGATTGGTATCTTGGGCAAAAGTTCATACGTTCTTCTCCAAAATACCCATATTTATTCTTGGTATTCTAACAAACTAGAATTTGTAAAACAAGAATATAAAAACAACTGGACCAAAGATTGGCCCAAGTTAAGAGAGGCCATATTCCTGCTACTCTAGTAGGTCTTTCCATTTCTCCTTCTTCTTTAACTGAACTTTCGCCATATTTTCTTCTCTTTTTTTTTTTTTTTTGCACAGGCTCTGTTTTAATATATTCTTTATTCTGGAAATTGCGCATGTCCATCAAAAGGCTACGCTAAGAAAAATAAAACCACAGCATATATATCATATAGGAATGTTTGAAAGCAAAACTGGCTTACTTCCTAAAGGATCAGGTAACTTATGGAAATATTTTTCAACTATCCCTTTATTATATCCTTGTTTAGCATGCAAAATGAAAGGCTACGAGAACTAGAAAAATTATCTTTAACAAATTGGAAAGGTATAAAAGAATTCTCTAAAATTCTCAGGCTATAAATATATACACCAAGGTATGTATATCATAGGAATAAAAGGAATGACCAGAAAGAAATTAGGAACGAAAGTCTTAATAACCCTGTTAGTCAAATAACAGATTCAGCAAAAGGTATGTCCTGGAAGAAATATGCAAATATTAATGAAGCAATAACTCAAGCAAATTTAAAATTACAAATCTATTAATAAGCATAGAATTTATAGGAAGATTAACCAATAAGAGTGGATCTAAATATAAAATAAATGTGAATGAGGTAATTCAGAATATGAAAGGAAACTACTTCATTTCCACAAAGTAATTTACATATGGCTTTCCCTTTCGGGAACCCCCAACTATCTACACAAAGATAGGGCTTACCTTAAACTACGGTAACCTAGTTCTGGATCTTCGGCTATAATAAGATTTGATATTAGATTTGCAAAATTATGCATAAATATACAGGCAAATAGATCCATGAAATATGCAGACTATAATTTCTGCAATAAGATAGTCCAAATACCTTTGACATATGGTGAAGAAAGACCCACTCTGAATATATATTGAAGGTACTCTGAATATATATATTGAATATATTTGAAGGTACTCCGAATATATTATTATATCTGAATATTAAGTTGAATATATTCTAAAAGCTGGATTTTGGCAAGTAAAAATGGCACAAGAATCAATAGAATGGACAGCATTTACTTGTCCCCAAGGACATTTTGAATGGCTTGTAATGCCATTAGTTACCTTTGAGGATATAGACATCATGTATTGCAGGTCGTACTGGGAACTTGAATTTTGGAGGGGTAGAATAGAAAATGATTTTATAGATTCCTCTGGTGGATGATAATCTTTTGCAAATCTAGAGCTTTAGAAGATCTAGAGTCTTTAATATCTGAAGAAGACATTGAAAATAATAGAAGATATAGTGTTTCAGAATTTATGGATAAATTAGATCTGATAGTTACTTCGTAAAGTGTCCTGATATAGTTCAGACAATAGATGATAAAAAAGCCATAATATCCACGGACATGTCTGGAAACAAACAGCTGCATAATCAAATAGCCTACAACATTGAAATATACATAAATGGTACAAAGTATATACTAGATGAAATTACAGTAAGAGATTTATCAATGATAAGCATAGATATGATAAACAAGCACAACCACATCCAAAACACACCAAACCCCTGCATGATCATCCCTATGTAGATAAGCCATCCACTACTCCACTAGCCTTAGTTGTAGTAGTACTTCCTCTGTAAACAAACCTTATGTGGCTAACTTATAGAGGTGTATATGTATGTGGCTATTTTGAGGAGTTTTCCAAAAGTTTTTTTTTTTTTTTTTTGCAGGCTCTGTTTTAATATATTCTTTATTTAATTTGATTAAATATTTATTAGTTATGTTATCATTTATTATTATCTGTTCTTTAAACTCTATGATTTTATCATCTTGGAGGGTTTTAGTGTTTACATTATTTTTTAGGTTTTCTAATATTATTTCTCCATTGAGGAGATATTTTCTCAATTTTTTCATTTACCTTAGTTTCTATATATGACTCATCTAGAGGGTTTATTTTGATCAATGAGTCCTTGAAGGGAAATATATTTGTGGGAGTTGATATGTAGGGGTTTGAAATATCTAAGATCTATTTTTGCCTACAATAATAAAAGCGATAAAGAAAAGCTCGGGATATAAATACAATAATATAAATCAAGTAAATCATTATTCGTAATGATATAGTTATTAGGATGATATATATATTCAGAATATATCGATATTCACTCTGAGCTATGAACTCGAGCTATACACATATATATACACATACATAAACATATATATATATATATACATATACATATATACATATATATATACATATACATATACATATACATATACATATACATATATATACATACATATACATATACATATATATGTATATATATATATATATACATATATATATATACATATATATAGATAGATAGATGTATGTATGTATGTATATATAGATGTATGTATGTATACATACATATACCTATATATGTATACATATATATGTATGTATGTATGTATGTATGTATGTATATATATATATATATATATATATATATATATATATATATATATATATATATATATATATATATATATATATATATATATATATATATATATATATATATATATATATATATATATATATATATATATATATAACTTTTTAAAGGCAAAAGCACCACTTCTTGGAGATTTTATAGAGATAAGATCAAGAATAGAGAAGAGGAGAGGAGGCGACGCGTGCTCGGAGAAGGAGAGGAGGCAGCGGGCACGGGGAGGAGGCGCAGTGGGCTCGAGGGAGGAGACGCGCCAGGTTCGGGGAAATAATTAATTGACCAAAATAACATATTAACATGTAATTTCTATAAGACAATTAATCAGGATAAAATGCTCAAAACACAACAATATGAAAACAACATATTGCTCAATTTTGAATGTCTATGATTGCTATCAGATATAGAGTTGCACAAGATGTAATCTTGGTCTTCTCGATACTTGCCAATATTCTTTATTAATTAAATGTGATAACAATAAATCAGACTTTTGAGCTCAAATAATGCTTCACTAGAATGCCAAGAAATAACTTCTAAAATAGCAGTTTTATACTTTCAGTCATCACAAGGTCATTCAACTAACAGTGTGCAGAAATGCACTATTATCATATTATCCAAATAGTAACCAGTTAAATGAAAACTAAACAGAATCACTAATCTCAAATACTAGACAAATTTTTATACTTTCTTAGTTTTATACTTTCAGTCATCACAAGATGCTTCACTGGAATGTCAAGCAATAAATCAGTAAGACAATTCACTGGAATGTGATGCATTCTGTTCAGTTTCAACTGAAAACAAAAAAAAATCAGAACTAGCTGCTTAATACAAACTGACAATGAGAAGCAATCCAAATAGCCCAAGTCTGATATTGCTATCACATCAATTTCATAATATGACAATTATCCTCATCAAGAAATTACTAGAGCCCAACACAGTACTAAGTCTCCCCGTGCTAGTCAAGACAGATTAAAATACAACTAGCACAACACACTTAGTAGAGTAAATCAGTTCTAAAAAATAGAAACGACTCACGAAAGGATGGCAAGAACTACCCAGGATGCACTGGCCGAATGCACCTCAAAGCAAGAGAGGAGGCGCGTCGGGCTAGAGGAGGAGGCGGTGTCTCGTGCTCGGGGAGGAGGCGGCAGGCTCGAAGGAGGAGGCGTGTTGGGCTCGAGGAGGAGGCGACGTCGAGGAAGGCGGCGACATCTCTCGAGGAGGGGAGGAGGCACGTCGCGCTCGAGGGAGGAAGGGCGCCGGGTTCGGGGAGGCGGCGGCTCGTGCTTGGGGAGGAGGTGGTGGGCTCGGGGAAGGAGGCGCGTCGAGATCGAGGAGGAGGCGGCATCAAGGACGGTGGTGCGGGGGGTGCGGGCAAACCCTAGAGTCCGTGTATAAATAGGGCTGGACATTATAGACGGTACTAAAGTAGAATCATCTATGATAAATACATTCTAGTGCTAAATACACATCACAGAGGTTCCAATAAAGAATCATCTGTGATAATATACATAAATGCAAATTCAGAATATACATGACACATTCACATATTAGTAAAGCATTAGTTTGAGCTCAAAGCCTGATTTGCAGTTGTCATATTTAATTAGTGAAGAATATTGACAAAAAAATTGTGAGGAATTATATCTGAATATTTGCTAAAACCGCTAATTTTACGACAAGTAGTTCAGTACACCTGTGCAAAGAACTTGGCATACTCATACCTGATCCTACAGTAGTCACAGTAGAAGACGACGTAGTTGTCCCACACTACATTCACGTTGCAGCCAGTGCTCGTGCAACGGTGGTCGTCCTTCGATCGCCGGTGCAAGCCCACCAGCCAATGACCCGCCATCTTCCATGTCACATTATTGACGGCGTCTGCAGCGAGCATCCAGCACCACCTGCACTCCCGGTTGGTCCTCTTGGCCATCTCGCACCCGCCGCCGACCGGCTTGCCCTCGACCTGGCTTATGTAGTGCTTCCCAACGTCAGACGCCTCGCTGGCCGTGTAGAGGGGGAGGCCAAGCACGTAGGCCACGACCTTGTGACCGGCAACAGCCACACGATCGAGGCACACGAGGCCGCGCTGCATGTCCCGGTGCGCGAAGACGAGCGTGAGTCCGACGATGAAGCAAGCCTTCGGGTTGCTGGCGTCGGCTAGGTGCTTCACGATGGTGAGGTAGCGCTTGTTGTCCAGCCACTTCATTGCCTCCTCCCGCTCCAGCGCCACGCGTCTCCCCACGGTGTGCTCCTTGGACGCCTTGTACATGGCCTTGCATGTGGCTCGTAGGCTGCAGAGGTTAGCCATGGGCTGAGGAGAGCTCGCGGCCACACGGCCGACGATGTCGATAGCAACTTCATGAGGAAGAGCGACGACGATCGCCGACCTCCTCGCCGTCATGCTCTGCGTGCTCACCATGGCACGCGATCGACGGTACTATAGCTAGCTGTGTACGTATTGATCAATACCGTGCGTCCTCACCATGACACGCGATGATCATTCTTATAAAACAAGGAGTAACATCGGCGCGAGATGAACATACATGATAGCGAGACGAAGAGATGCATGGTAACGTCGGCGTGTGAGACGCACCGCGCGGGAGCCGAAACATTGAATTATCATAGACAGATATATTTAAAAATTATCTGTGACGTGTGTAATTATAGACGGTTCTTATTTAAAACCGTCTGTGATGAGGCCTCCAGCCTCAGTTGTAAAGATAGGAAAAGGAGCGTCAACCGTATTTATGAAAACAATTCCCGAAAAGACAGTGATGCTTTGGTTACCAGTGATTTATTAGGAGCGGATTCTAATAAATCCTATCCGTCAAACTTCCGTCTTTATTCGTTTATCTTGTCATAAGTTGTTGGCCTATATAAATAACCATCAGAAGGGCACAACTAAGAAAAAATCACTCACAAACTTCTTATCTTTTCTTACCTCTATTTCTTCTTGAAGTTCTCATCTCCATACCCCTCTAGTAAGACAAAATTCACGGAACAAATTGACTTCCGATCAAGTGATCCTTCACTATCTATGATGTGTAACTTCCGATCGATCAAGTGAAGTACTTCTTGCTTTCTTCTGTTGATCAGAAGTTACACATCAAAGATAGTGAAGTTACACTACATACAGAACAAGGTGCCAACCGGATTACATACCTTTTGCTTTCTTCTGTTGGCGATCAACTTCGACCACTTTAAAAGATCAATCTCGAGGAACTGGGGCATCGGAATCGACTAACCAGTCATTTCTTATTACAGACAGTTCCAATAAATAACCGTCTAAGAATTTAGTATTATCATAGACGATTCTTCAACATGAACCGTCTGTGATATTACCTCTTCACAGACGGTTTTTAGCGCAGCAAGTAACAGACGATACCGCTAAACTAAAGTCATGCGTGATTGTATTTATCTTGATGGTTCGATGGCAACCGTCTGTGATGAGGCATCTAGTATTAGCCTTTTTGTAGTAGTGTCCTCCTGTGAAACCCCTAGGTGCACTTGGTCTACAGCGGGTTCAGGAACTTCATGTCATCATGTGTTCTCGTTTCTTGATGAGAATATATTGGTGTTAATTACTTGCTTAGAGAAATTCAGAAGCTATTTGTAACTTCGATTGAAATTTTGCAAAGTAGTATTTCCATTTGGGCGTGGTTCGAGCGCTAGCGCCGTACGCCCAAGCGCCAATATGGCCATGTGCTAGACATAACAAAAATGCAGAACGTGTGCAACATATCAAAAATTCATATCCAACATTTCAAAGAAGAGATCTTAGAATCAAAACAAACATCTAGAAAAGGATGCGTTAAAAGCTCATCTTGCAATCATCACGCGCAACAAAATCAAGAATGTCATGCAACATATCAAGAAACAGGGCGTAGCATTTTTTTCAACGGTCACAATATTTTTTTCAATGGGTCACAACATTTTTTTTCAATGGGCCGCAACATATCAAAAAAAAGTATGCAACATTTTTTTCATTGGTCGCGACATTTTTTTCATCACGGTCAACAAAAATGAAGAACGTCATGCAACATATCAAGAAACAGGATGCAACATTTTTTTTGACGGTCGCAAAAAATTTTCAACGGGTCGCAACATATCAAAAAACAAGACGCAACATTTTTTTCTATGGTCACAACATTTTTTTCAACGGCGCAACATGGCATCAAAATAAAAAAGAAACCAGGAAAACAGCAAAAGCACCAGTTCACCTCAAGAAAGCAGCATCGCGAAGATGTTCCCCCCTCCAAATCTTTCTCCTTCCTGCGAGATTTTTCTCCAGTCGGTGTTGGGTTTGGGCGGTAGGATGCACCCACCAGGGAACCAGACGGAGATTCGAGATTGAAAAATCTCTTCATGGGGCACTTGCATAAAAACATCGGGCTGACTGCTCTCGACGATGGGGTGGTAATGAGATGCTCGTAGATGGGAGTTATTGCTGGATTGAGAGGGCAGCAGATGTGTGTGCTAGTTCAATGCTCCTAGGGAGGGAGGGAGAGAGAGAGAGAGAGAGAGAGAGAGAGAGAGAGAGTGGGGAAATGGAGAGAGTGGAGAAAGTGCAGGTGGTCAAATGGGAGAGTAGGGAAAGTGAAATGAGGCCTTGGGCCACATGTTTGAGTGAGCGAGCTGGGGACATAGTGAAGAGTCCGATTTTTTTCTTTGTCTCGTACGTATGTGTACTATTGTTTCCCTTTCTATTTTACTATTTTTACTGATGTACTGCAGCTTCCTTGTCTTTTGTAGTTTTTTCAGGAAACAACCCACCGGAAACCCCTAGGCCGGTGTGTGTTTTTTGGTTTGAGGGGAATTCATTTCAGCAGGGTAAGTAAACAAAGAAAAGGATGCTTCACACAGTGTTCTTCCCTTCTTCGTTTTCTGCCCTTGTTTATGTGGTTTTCTTCCTTGCGTATTCCTGTAGAGTCCTTTTTTCTGGATCTGGAGCATTCCCCCTTGTTTCGGTGGTTTGCTTCGTTGCCTATTTAGGTCCAGTTCTTGTTTCTGGATCTGGAGTTTGGTTGTCTTTCCCATTTGGCTCGCTGCAACCGGCCGTCTTCTCCGTCGCTCTATCGCTCTAGCTTTCTCTGTTTCCTTTTTTTTCTTATTTCTTCTATGCCTTTTCTGTTCTTACTTAGCCCCCCTTTGGATCTTAGGGTTAGATATTTAGTTTTTTTTCATCTACTTTTTTTTTGTAAGGCCCGTTTCTTTATCCGTGCTCTCTGGATCCGAGTCCTGGTTGCCTCTCTTGTTTGCCTTGTTGTTCTTCCTTTGTTCCCATTTGGATCTTGGGTTTATATCTCTTTTTTTACACCAACCCCCCTCCATTCCTCCGTATTCCTTTACCGTGCTCGTGTGGTGTTGCCAATGTTTTAGTTTTTCCCCCTCAGGGAGTCTTGTTTTTCCCTTGCTTGTTTACTCATTGTTATGTAACTATTTACACACTCTCCTTTTCTATTTTTAGTCTTTCCATGCTGAGGTTGCATGTTTCCTTGTTTGTTTTGGTTCTGAGTTTATCCGCGTCTATTTTTTTTCCATTGGGTTTCGTTGGATTTGTGCTTTCATGTGATTATTTTTTAATCGGCCTTAGAAGAAGAACGGCACCGGTGTAGAGATGATTGTTTCCTCTTTCTTTTCTTATCTCCTGCTTCGCCATTTTACTTTCTTATTTTGCCCCAATTAATGCATCCACCTTCGCCGGTTTTTATTCTCCTTGCCTTCTTTTCAAGACGATGGCCTTGTGTTTGTCCGCGTTGCATTCCTTCCTATACTGCCTCCTTTTAGATATTCCTCTTCGCTCTTTTTTAGATGGTAGGTGCTACTTGCTAGATGTATTGTGCTATGCTTGTTATTCATCCGTTCCCTTTCTCTGAGCTTTAGTTGCTGCTGCTATCTTCCGAGCTTCATTAGGCACTAGCCAGATTCCACAGTTACCGCCTACATTTGTGCCGCTGTATGTTCTGATCTATATCACAGTTTAGTAGGTTATTTTCGTCTTACCTGTTTATGTACGTTGTACCGACTTATTCATTTTCCTTTTTCGTATTTGTAGCAGGTCGCGCAGTTGTTAACTAGTCTGCATCTATTGCTCAAGAATCTTCGTTCGTATCTGTAGTGTCTATTCTCCTGTGAGCGCCTTTAATGTTCTTTCTTCTCTATATACTGTAAGATCGAGGAGGCCGACTAGAGGGGGGGTAAATAGACGGTTTTTAAAATCTTTTGGCTAAAACCGAGTTTTATGCAGAATTATAAATCAATTAGGTTTTGCTTAATTAAAATATAAATCAACTAGTCTTGACTAAGTGCACCAACAATATAAGACTATTCATAATAACAGCAATCATACAAAGGTATGTAAGCAATTTAATTCTAGGAATGTAAATTGCACAAATTAAATCACAAGAGAGCAAACCACAATGACACAGGGACATTTTACTGTGGTGTTCGAAGACTTGTAAGTCTCCCCTAATCCACGCTGAGGTAAGCCCAAACAAATTGGACCAGCTCCATAAATTAAGCCGAACACCTCAATTCCACTAGCTGTAGCTCTTTCCCGCTTCGGGTAAGTGAGCTCTAACTTTTACAACACACCGAGTATTCTCACAAGCTTCTTGAGAAGATCATCAAACCACGACACCTCCAAGCCGTCTAGGTGTCGGCAAACACCAAGAGTAATAAGCCAAGCCCCTTGCTTGACTCTCACCACGTGCAACGAATACACAAGCTCAAGTGGATACGAAATCCACCTCTAAATGCAACACATGCAACTAGAGACCTCTCTCCTTGCTCACAAGGTGCAACACATGCACAATTGAGAGGAGAAGCTCACACTAGCTCAAGTGAGTGAAATGGGATGCCAAGCTATCTCTCTCAACCAACCAAGGGGATATTTATAGCCCCCACAACAAAAACTAGCCGTTGGAAGCAGAAATCAGTAAACTCAGCAAAATGCGGTAGTACCGTCGTTGAAAGCCCGGTACTATCGATTTTTGCTCAACAGTCGGAAATGGTGCATTAAAGGCACAAAAACTAGCCGTTAAAATTTTTAGTGTGGTAGTACCGCAGTACAAAGGCCGGTACTACCGTTCTGCGGCAGTACCACTCTTCTCGTGCGATATTACTGCAGTCCAATTTCAGCACAGACGACACTCAGAAAAAGGTCATAACTTTTGACTCCGATGTCGGAATTGAGTGATCTTGGACTCTATGGAAAGCTTATTAAGAGGGCTACACAGCCACCTATTTGATTAATCTCAAACATATTTGATCAAATCAAAAATCACAACTCCAAAGAGCCGCTACCATGGTCTAAGTCCAATGAAATAGCAACAAGCAATCTTAGACCATGCCAAGGAAAATGCATGAATCCCAATAATTTGCAAAGCACATTTGCAAACTTAGATCATTCCACAAGGAGTAGGTACATGGACTTCAACCATTTGCAAAACACATTTGCAAAGTATAGTCACATGCTACAAGGATTAAATGCATGAGCCTCAACTATTTGCAAAACACATTCGCAAATAATAGCATCATGCCATGGTGAGCTAGAGCAAGTGAGATTGAGCTATCAACACATGATGAGACTCAAACTACTATACAAGACCCCTCTTAATAGTACGGCAAACCTATACTAGCAATCCAGTCTTCCAACCAAACACCAAGACCATAAAAGACTAGGAACACATCCTCAGCCCTAGCTAGTCATACCTTTGCCTTGAGCATCCTCTTAAAGCTTGATGGCGCACATCTTCACTTCAAGTCTGGGTCATTGTCTTGATATGCATCAACCCATGATGCATCCTTTACTTGACCTTTATCAACACCAGGGAAAACCCTACCGAAGCCAAAAAATTCGAGGTCATCGATAGACCTTGCTATCTGCAGAACCGGTTTTTCGGTTTTTTTACCGAAAATTTCAAAACCCAGTTTGGAATCCCTCGTTTTTTCGGCCGAAATTTGCCGAAATTTCGCCGAAATTTGGCCGAAATTTCGCCGCCACAATTTTGTCGTGAAGAATCAAAGGTTTATCGAATAAAAGAAACCTAGTCTCTACTGTTCAAGCATCGATTCATGATGTCAAACAGGCCAGTTATTACAGTCAATAAACAAAATAACTAACAACCTCTAGCTCCCATCAAAGATCAAACAAGTTATTACTTATTACATAACAAACAAAAGGCACATGAAGGCAGTGCTCCATGATCCAGGCATCCAGCTACTGGCCTATTGCTCTAGCAATCAAAAGTTCAAAACACTCCTCCAACAGTCCAGCTCCCAATCCTCCCATATGATCCAGCTACTGCTCAACAGTCAACACATGAGTGTAATATCAAGCAAAAAAAGACAAGGTGAAGTAACTAGCTTAAGAAATAGACAAGTGCTAAACTATAGTAATTGCAACTACAAGCATAATTTACTCTCAAGTCAGCAGAAATAGCTTTATTTACTAACGCCTGCTCCATGAAAAAGGCTTGTAGGTCTAGCTTGTTTGTTTAACTATTAATTAGTGCCATCTGAAAAACAAAAGTATTAACTAGTTCCAGGTTGGAGATTGCAGTGAAGAAACTCTAAGAAGACCAATCATGTCCAGTTTACATTTAACTTGAAAAAAGTTTCGCATAAAGAGAAGGGATGTAGAAAGAACATTTAAATTAAGTTTAGCTTGGTGTGATAGCATACCTAATGGCTACTTGGCTAGTACAGGCTGGAGATGTCCTTCTTCTTAGCAACCCTCGATAGACGAGAACCATGGTCTGCGTCCTGTGTTGCATGTGTGAAGTGATCCTCTTCGGTAAATCGAAGTGGCAGGTTAATAGCTTCAAATGTGAAACAGGAGTCCATTAGCATTTTGTTGAACTCAGTCCGAAAGACTCACAAAAGTAACACAAATACCTTGAGACTCAGTTGCTTGGACATGTTGTTCTCCTCCTCTTTCTGCTCCCTTGCCATCTGACCCGTCGTCGTTGTCATCGTTACTACCATCATCTTCAGGAGAACTGCTGTCTTGAGACTCAGCATAATCAGGGCTATTAGGAGGAGTCTCCGTGTCATCATCACTTCCCACAAAATCCTCCTCTTCTTCTACCACCGCCTTCTTTCCTTTCTTCTTCTTCTCCTTCCTTGCACAATTAGGATGTTTCCTCTTTGAAGTCCACAAGTTGATGGGCTTGTGTTGTCACTGAATCCATATTTGTAGTTGCTCTCAGGATCGAGAAGACAGGCTGCATCAATCAATGAAATCAGCAAGCATAGTTTGTAAATATAAAACTTCATGATAAAAGAAGGAGTGTATGTCATGTTACCTGCATACATGAGTGTGTTCTTGCAAAGATAATAGGTCCTCCTCTTGACCACAGCAAAGAACCTATTCGAATCTCCTATATTATCCGCAAAAAGAGCTTCCCACTCGTACATAGCGTTCTTCATGGTTAGCAAAAAACCAGATATTGTTCCTTCCTTTTGTTGATCGGCGAATCGCAACACACCATAGAGAGGCTTCACCGCATCTATCACCCACTTGACCTCATTCCACCAAGTCCTGCTTGTTAGACAGTCGCCCGCGTAGTCATAGTTTGGATCACAACCCATTCATTTGTTCTTCCACTCCTCGACACAACCCATTGTCGGAACTTATCTTTCCTATCCCGTAAACTCTCCAGAAGATGAATACATCCCAAACCTCGTGGCATTGGGTCGGACCAACTCTCCACCAATCTTCGCTTTCTTCTCCGCATGCAACCTACCATGATTGTAGAAGAATCTACAAATCCTCTTGGCGCTAAGGACCACTTTGTCAATTTCATCGAAACGACAAATATCCTTGAGCATAAGGTTCACGGTGTGGGCAGCACATGCCTGCCACACAATGTGGGGGTACTCCTTTGTGATACGCAAGCAGGCTTTTTTGTAGTTTGAACCATTGTCTGTGATAATCTGGACAACCAAATTATGGCCAATCTCATCTACAATCACCTCTTTGATCCTATCATACAAAAAATCAGCATTCTGAGTTTGACTAGTTGCATTGATAGACTTGTGGAAGAACATGCGCCCATTGCAGTAAACCATAAAGTTGATGATGCTCATTGAGGTAGGTCCTGTCCAAGAATCGCACATGATAGTAACACCAAATGTGCCCCAATCTTTTTTGAATTGCTCCACATACTTTTGTAGCTCATGAAAGTTGCCTTCTAGGTAGGATCTATCAATTTCGGACCCTTTAGGGATGTGAGCGCCTTGACCGAACTGCTGAGTTAACTTCATTGCACCTCTAAAGTACGGACAATTGGCTTTCTTTCCCGGAATGTCATTGGCATGAAACCACTTTGCCCAAGCTTTGCCAACGTCCTCGTGAGTTGTCTTGCTGAACATTGTGTCCACACGAGTCTGCGTGCTTGTTCTACTACGTGACACATCTGCATCATAGACTCCACCGGTAGCCCCTGCTCTGCGAAACATCATACCAATTCGACCACTATTACCAGCACAACTAGCAGCACCACTGCCACTGCCACTATCACTTGCACTGCCAGGATTGACTATGCCACTCCTCCCCTCCTGTCTCTGGCGAAAGTGTAGATCCCTCATTGAAGTAGCCAATGCCCTTTGCAAGTCGTCATCATCAACTTGTGCGCGCCGGTCCACCCCTTCCATAAGCTCATCCTCGATTCTGAGTTTACGCTCCTTTGCATCTCTTCTCTTTTGTTTGCCTTTCCTTATGGCTATCCTCATTGCATCTCGAACATCTGGCGGCACAACATTGCATGATATCACATTCCCTAATATGCCGCCTAGGTGCTCCCTCAGCCGAGTCGCACCTCCACCTTTCTTCATCCAATAGCAGTATCTACACTTGAACCCAACACCAACTCTCAGGCCTTGATTCCAGACATTGTCAATGTTTCCGTCATCTACAATTCCTGCAATAAAAAACTATCATTAGGTCCTAGCAAAAGAACATGGACTCAAGATATAACAAATCGTAACGATCACTCTAGTAGTTTGTAGTACTTAGTCTTTTTGTACTCGATTAAATAAAAAGTATGAGTTGAGCAACTCATACTTTTTATTTAATCGAGTACAAAAAGACTAAGTACTACAAACTACTAGAGTGATCGGTTACGATTTGTTATGTGTGGAAGCTCAAAATTGTAGTGAGTCCTCATTCATTTGTGGTAACTCACATCAGAATCACTATACCAAAACCAAAACCGTCTCTCAACTCCATAAGTAAACCACACGCAAAATGACAGAAAGTGATCCTCAAACAAAATACAGAAAGACAAATTTTAAACAAGAATGATCTATGAACACTACTCTATTTCCTAGATAAATAATATGCTTCTTGTAACATTATTTGAACAAGAGCTTTGAACCGACAATTCATCATGACTGTTGCAAAATATGTGTTGTTAACAAACTTTTGAACATATGGACCTAACCATTCATCATGCTAATACCACAAATGTCACAAGCTCCCTCACATGATGAAGGACAACCAAACAATTCCACTCGATCATTAAGGAGGAACCCATCAACTTGCATCCACTCCTACTGCTCATTGACAATTAACCAAGCACCGAAGAAAAAATGTCACAATTCATCATGATTAACAACTACACAAACATATTTTCACCATAATAGAATCGATCAACACAAGTTTCAGGGCCTCGATTTACCTAAGTTATTTGTCATGGTAGTGTTAGTTCTATGGCCTTGCGGCACCCCCATCAGTACCACTACCACCCCGCCTGCCACCACCCCCATCAGTACCACTGCCACCCCGCTTGCCACCATCCCCCGCATTCCCACCAGCGACCGGGTTGCTGCCACGGCCGTCCATACCCCTAGCGACTGGAGAAGAGAGGATCCCCATCAGAGGAAGAAGATGGCACAGTAGGGAGAGGAGCCATGGATCACCGATCACAGATGGAGCTATGGAGGTCACCTCACAGACTCACCTCATGGAGTGGAGACGCCGCCGCTGCCGAAGCCCTCGCCTCAGGCCCTCGCCGCTCGCGTCCTCACCTCAGGAGCCTCGATTCACCTCACGGGGTGGAGGCGCCGCCGAAGCCGCCCCTGCCGAAGCCGCTCGCGTCCTGGCCTCAGCCCTCAGGAGCGCCACCGACCGAAATCGCCTCAGCGCTCACTCCTTTGCGAATTAGGGCGACCGACCGAAGGGGAAAGGAGAAGGAATGAGCCGCTCGGCTGGGCCGGGCTGACAATTCAAAACAGGCCAAAAACATTTGTCTGGTACAGTAAATTTTCGGGGCCCACCGGTAGAGCCGAATTTCGGCGGTTACCGCCGAAATTTCGGCGGTAAGTTTTTCACTGATCAACACATGATGGGTCGTCTCTTAACTTGATGATCAACTCATGATGCCATCCAAAGTCTCCATCACCATGAAACATAACCTATTCATCCAACTCATGGAAAATGTTAGTCTCACAATGTAATTATCATTAATTACTATCAGGTGCGGTACTACCGCCGTTGATCATGTGGTAGTTCCGCTCACGGTACTTTCGATCATAAGGGCGGTACGGCCGCTTCCCTTCGAGGTCCATAACAGGCCCTATCTGTAAATAACGTAACACCGACTAGTTTTCAGAAAGACTGGGTTGCGGTAGTTCCGATCAGGATTTGCGGTCATACCGCTACGTGGTAGTTCCACCCAATGAACTCCGGTAATACCGTTTCTCAAGTCCGACTGGACCACTTGGTCTGACCTGACTAGCTCACCCGATCGAAGCACATGATTGGACCACACATTCGGACGGTCCGAATGTTCGGCGGTAGTTCCACCAAGGATATGCGGCCATACCGCGACGCGGTAGTTCCGCCAAATGAATTCCGGTACTACCGCACATCGGTAATACCACTTACCAAATGCGGTCATACCAATTTCCACTGAAATTCTTCCAGAAGCTTTTCAAAATGCAATGCATGACTCCTTTGTCTTGAGCCATGTTGATCTTTTATCATCTTTGCATTTCCTTTTTATGTCATCATCCATAAACCGGGACTAAGCCTTTAAACATCTTAGCACACACGTTAGTCCCTTAACACAATGCAAATAATCAGATATAAATAAGTATGAGTATATATGAACTACACAAGTTTTATATACTCAAAAGGTATGTTTCAAAGTATAGATCCCCAATATATGTGGATAAAGAAATATGGATCAATATTAATGAAACCACAAAACATATAGTGAACTCCTCCTAAATGTGTGCATACACGAATGTATAATAAAAATATATGCACAAGCTTTAAAAGAATTTTTAGAGAAAATATAGAACATATCAAATTCTTTACAAATTACATAAGTAAGTACACTGTGTCAGGAGCCTTTACCAAAAAATTATAATTTTTGGAGCTCATTTTCTATATTTAGAATTCCTATAAAAAAATTATCCTTAAAGGAATTTTCGAGAAAAATACAGAACATATAAAATTCTAGAAAAATTACAAAAGCAAGTGTACTGTGTCAGGAGCCACCACAAATCATTTCATAATTTTTGGAGCTCATTTGCTATATTTAGAAATTCCTACGAACAATACTTTTCTAGAGGAGAGAGAATCCACGCCCCTGGGGGCCGAACAAGGATAATTCCGTGCCCCTAGGGCCGAACGAGGGTATTTCCGCACTCCTGGGGGCAGAACAAGGCATTTCCGCGCCCCTAGGGTCGGATTTGCTATGCCTCGTATCCTCGGTAAATCTGGTCCTCTAGGGCACGGACAACATGCCATTTTTGTGTTGATGCGCATGGAGGGTTAATTTTGCTATTGCGCACTAAAACTCTTTCTTGGTAACTCCTGAAGCTATCTTTGCATTGGCTAACACTTGAAGCTTCCGTGGATGCTATAAGAACACCATGACGATAGTCACTACTACTTTCGATCCCAAACCTAAGTCATTTTAGAATCTGTGTTGGAACAACCTAAAATTATTTGACCATTAATATATAAAGAATTATCAAGATTGACAATATAAAATTGGTATTACTAAATCCATCACGAAATATACTTTCTAATGCATAATTATTTTTATTTGAAATAACATATTTTCATTGACATTGACAGTCAAAGTGTCATCTCGGAGACCATATCAGCATCCAAAACGATCTACATTTGGAATCAGACAGGGATCGTGAAAGGGGTAGTTCGTATCTAATTTGTCTTCATGTCGTGAATCGCATGATCCAGTTTTGCTAGGATCCAGATCTGCTGCAGCAAATGCAGAGGACGTCATAGCAAAACACTGCAGCAACAGTGGGAAAGTGCTGCAATGATTCTACTATAGCGAAATACTGTAGCGACTGGTCTTGGCCTTCGCTTTTTGATCGGATGGTGGAAATCGCTCCTAATATCTGTGCACTGTACCATCTCTGTATTGAGAGCAGTAACGCAGATCATTCCTCTCTGTTTTGCGAAAGTCACCTAACTTGTGAGTACTATGACGGTGAGGAATACAATTCGCTGTACACATGGACGAGTGTAAAATAAACATTTGGCTTTGTTTGAAAAGTCTATTATTGATTAAGATCTATGTGAACGGGTCGAGAATTTAAACGAAAATCTCGATACATCCATAAAGATAAACAGAGATTTTACCCAACCAAATAACTCTCCTCTCCTCATCTCGATTGGCTTTCCCCTTTCCCTCACCACGCGTAAGGTTCCCTCGATTCAATTTTTTTCATTTTTGATTCGCCGTGTAGTATCTTTTCTCCCGGTTTTTTTTTTTGCGTGAATTCTACTAACCACTCTGAGTTTTTCCTTGATTTTTCGGGGGTTCTTTTCGGATCAATTACGGATCCGTTCTGGTTTGGGGTGAAATTTTCCTCTTTTTTTTCCGATTAAGGAGGACTTTAGGAACCAGTGCAACGATCTATTTTAATTGATTCGTTGGAGCCGTAGCCGTAGGGTCTGATGAAAATCGCCTGTTTGTGTTCTACTCAGCCGCGGTAGCCACGCGCTCCGGCCATGGCGTTCTTCCGGGGCCTCGCCGCGGTCTCGAGGTTGCGATCCCGTGTGGTGAGTTGACCCGTTTTCCATGTCACATTTCGTGGTGATGCACTTGTGTGCTGAGTTTTTGTTGCTTGTGTCGCCAGACGCAGGAGGCTACCACGCTTGGTGGTGTGAAATGGCTGCAGATGCAGAGCCCTTCCGATCTCGTAAGATGGTTATCTACCTATTCTATTGTGCTGAAAGGTGTATATGATTGTGTGAGATTGGAAACTGCTCGCCTCTGTGATAGTTTTTTTGGCTGGATTTTCTCTTGAGGGGGATTTTGGGAATTTTTTTATTTAACCTTTCTTTAAATTTTATTTTAAAGTTAACCTCTCGCGCACTTTATTTCCAATTCTGATCCCTTTGGTCACGCCACATGTCGTGACGTGATAAAACAATACTGTCATGCACCAGAATAAGTCTTCAAAATACCACTTTTTATCACGCCACTAGTTATGGTGTGATCAAACAACACTGACACGCCACAGGTGGTGGCGTGACAAGAGATTGCTCAGATACGGGCTGGCGTGATAGTGTTGTTTGGTTACGCCACCTGTGGCGTGACCAAAGAGATTAGAATTAGAAATAAAGTGCGCGGGAGGTGAACTTTAAAATAAAATTTAAAAAATGGTTAAATAAATAAAAATCAAATTTTGGTGTGCGCTGAACACGATGTTGAATGTGTTTCTGAAAATGCAGGATCATCGGTCCCAGCTGCAGGAACTGATTCCCGAACAACAGGTTTGTAACTCACTGGTGCATCTAATAAATCTTATAAAGTTGAAAAGATTTTGTGGTATTTGATTCCTTATCTTCTTTTTAGCCAATACTGTTCGCCTCTTTTTTATTTCATGTAATACTGTGTGAGAGCATACTTAGAGTTTGTTTGATTCGATACTAAAGCAAACCTTACCAAATATTAATAATACATTTGTATTTTGGTCTTCATTTGGTTTGCTGACAAATTTTGGCATTATCATTGTTATTTTGATAAGCCTCAACCTTGCACAGTCAAATCCTTGGCAAAACTTGGACGCCAAATTTAGCCGCTAAAAATTGGTATGGCAGGAAGTACCAATAGAAAACACGTTGCAGCACTTGATTGGCTTCATTAGTAGCATTAATTGCTTGTTAAGTTTGATTTAATGTCTTAAAATGATCATATTTCTTAAACCAAGTATCCGATTTATGATCCATTTAAACCTTTGCGTTCTTTGTCATTTTATCAACAAAACAAGACCTATATTAATATATTTTGAGGCAAAAAAAAATAGATGTTCGATATGTGGGCAATGATTTGCCCCGACATCATTAAAGATATTTGAAAATGAGATTGGGCAGTCGAGGTTCAAGCCTAGCTGGTATGTTGGACTAGAAAAGTATTTCTAAACAAAAGTGAAAACCCAAAACAGATTTAGACTCGGGTGGTTGGAAAGAAAGGCTGGTGCTGGGAAACACGACATAGTGGGTATGTGGATGTACCGCCTGAGTAAATTAAGGACCCAAATCTTGTGATGACCTCTCGTGTAAAAATAGTGCAACCACAAGTCTATAATGGGTACGACCTGGCTGATTAATTTCTTCGCCTCAGCGTTGCTTTTATCATCCTGCTCATGTGGCATGTATTATAGTCTTACTGGACAACCACTCCGGGGTGGCGCGGCTGTAATACATTAGGAAACCACTACGGCGCAAAAGGGGGCTACGGGGAGTGGCATGCACTACGACCTTAGCTGACAACCACCCGGAGGATGGAGGTCCAAAGGGTGGCGCGATTGTATTGCATTAGGAAACCACCTTTGTAGCGAAACATAGCGGATGAGGTTGCGTTGGGTAGGGCATTGTAAAAGTCTTGTGATAATCAACTTAGTTGCACACCTGTGGAAGTGTGTCAGGGACAATATAAGTTGATTGTCTCTTGTGGGTAAAGTGTATAGCATCTGTAGGGTAAGAAAACTATCTGGATAGCCATGTCCACGGTCATGGACAGTACCGAGAACTTGCTTCAGTAGCTTTCATTTTCTATAAAATGATTTGTAGGTGGAATGAGGGGATGGGTGGCTGTACCGAGAACTTGCTTCAGTAGCTTTCATTTTTATAAAATGATTTGTGGGTGGAATGAAGGGATAGGTGGTAGCCCAGTGATTGAAAATATTGGGTTGAAGCCTAGAGAGTTGAGATGGTCTGATTGAGAACCAGTGATAAGTACGGGATGTGACCCGAGCATTGGGTGAATAAAGCCACTCAACGGTATAGGAGGTTAAAACCTCCACTAGTACTTTACAACAAAACTCAGTTTTATCAAAACTTGTGTTAGTTAAAATGCTAAATCTTAAGAATTGCTTACTAACTATTCTAATTCAAACTTAGCCTTGCGCAAATAAAATAACCATAAACCTCCCTTTGATTAGCCTTGCATATATAATAATTGCACTATGTGTGTTGGCTCGCGAGTACGGTTGTGTACTCATACTCGTTGTTTATATTCTTTTAATCAGTAAGTATAAAAGAATGTTACGTGAATAATTATGAGTATTGGTCAGGACTGAAGATCAAGAAAGCCATGAACTAGGTTGCGGGCCCTAGTCGATTGTCTGTGGGTATATCGTGGGGGTTCCACGTGTTGTATATCAATTCCACTTCTGCTGCTGTTCTTTAAAATGTATTTGACCTGTCCGGCCATTCTGTAAGGCAAACATCATAAGGTATATTTATGTTTTGTTTATTATTATGCAACAGCTTTACATTTTTATGATATGTGTTGATATTTAATGATGTAACTGTGAGCATTAGCTACTGATCTAGAGACTGGTACTGTAAACACAAATAATTACAAATTACAAATTTGGAGTCTGACGCTCTGTTCGTCTAATACATTGAAGCTACTGAGGCCCTAACATTTACCAAATTGAAGAGACTGTATCTTGAGAATGGCTGGTCTCTGATTTCTACTCATGACCGCTAGCGTACTTCCTTCAGCGTGCTCCTAATTTGGCCATTCTTACTTTGGATCAATGGGAGGTAAGCTCTTTTTGCATTCTACCATCTGCATGTACAATTGTAGCGTATGGCTCTAGAACTTCCGAACAAATTTCTGTGCTTCCATAGTTGTATGAAGAAAACGATGGAAAGGTATCCAGTAAGTGGGAAAGAAACCTAATGGCAAGCTGAAACCGGAACGCGCACGATTTTTTACACTTGGCCGTCTTCATCCCCGTTTGAGCACCGCCACCGCCTCCGAAAGGTAGAATCTTTGTCCCCTGAATTGCCTCGCGATTCTGCAGTCTTCTTGATCCTCGCATCGCTTTCGTTTCTCGCATATCACATGCCGCTCGGCGAAATGCTTATGAGATTCACGCAGGGGACAGCGGCGGCAGCGCACCGCCTGCTTGACGGAATGCGCGAGAGGCGGCTGGGAGCGGCGTAGGCGGATACCCGGAGGAGGCAGGCAGGCAGGGGCATGGTGCAGCAGGCGACGCCACCGCCGCGTGACAGGCCGAGCGCACTGCCCGACGACCTCCTCCACCGCGTGCTGTCCTTCTCCGACGCGCGGCAGGCCGTGCAGCTGAGCATCCTGTCGCGCCACGTGTGGGCGTCTGCCTTGCGTAGCTCCCCGGGCCAGAGCAGCCAGGCGTACGATAAGTTCGGCAACTTGTTCCTCCTCCATGAGTGCCCAAAGCTGCGCACGCTCCGGCTTTACAGCCGGCAGCCGAATGACAACATACATGATACATGATTGCAGAATGAGTGCAGGTGGCTGCGCCATGCTGTCAGCCACAACCTCGTCGTCCTGAAAATCGAGCTCCAGGGCCAGTGCCAATTCCCGGTGCCCAACTGCGTGTTCAATTGCTCTACACTTGAGGAGATCGATGTGTCTGCTAGGGTTCGCCAGGTCATTCAACAAAGTCTGTTAGTCATCCACGCCTACAAAAGTTGCATCTTGGTTATGTGAATTTGTACACCACAAGAATGGACAAATTAATCTCTGGGTGCCCATCACTTGAAGAGTTGCATTTGCAGCAGTGCTCCACAGGGTTAGCCTACTGTAGGATATCGTCCAAGACTGAGGAGTTTGTCCATCATTTCCTGTAATCTCTGGACGATCCATGTTTCTTGCCCTAATGTTGCAGCCCTGGTATTAACGGTTTCATCACCAGTTGTGCTGGACGACATGCCATCTCTAGTCAATGCTTGGGCCTATTTTTGTGGCGAAGGATTATATCATCTTGCTAGGGGTGGATATGATCTTATTGCAGCTCTCTGCAATGTTCAGCATTTGGAGATATTCAGATCCAACTTGGTCGCCCAGGTACTTACTTCTTTTCAATAATAATAATGTGAAGCATAATTCAGAAGCATGTCCTTTTGTGTTCAACCATCATTTGATACCTTATGTGTGTTGAAAAGGATCTTTCTGCACCTCCTATTGCTATTATATGACATCTATATGTGTTCCGTATTCCATAATGCTACTCTGAAACGTCAGTAATTTGTCTTTTAAACTCGGAACTCACCTATTTATGCCTTGGATGCTTTTTGTGCAGAATATACTTAAAACAATCAGCAGTCAAAAGCCTAACAATCGGCAGAATGAAGAGTCTGTATGTTGGAGAGTGGCTCATGGCTGATTTCTTCAAACCACTTTCCTACTTCCTTCAGTGCACACCTAATTTGGCCACTTACTTTGGATCGTGGGAAGGTAAAATGTTGCACCCCTCTACCATCTCCCTCTATGATGATGTGCACAGTTAACAACTGCATAACATAAGGGGGGGTTAGCATATGTGCAATTGTCAAAATGTCACTTCATGTCTTGCTAACATGTGGCTTCAGACCTGTATGTTAATAAGACAAGGAGTGATATTTTGGCAATTGCACGTAAATTTAATGGCAAATCTTCAATAATCCCTAACATAAACTGCTGTGCTTCCGTAGTTGTATGCAGAAAACAAGAGATAAAGTCAGGTGTCCAATTGTCCATGGAAAAGAAACAGACTGAAAAGCTGGAACTGGCATCAGCTCTAACCAGTGATCTTGAGATGCTTCACATCAGGATCTCGAAAGATGATGACGTTGGAAAATTCTACGAACTGCAAAGGATGTCAGAGGAGAAGGCAAAACCTAGAAAGACGGTCATCGCATGGTTTTACTATTTTAGCGGTTTTTTCAGTTTTAGACTTTTAGCGATTATTTCCGATCGATGGTTTCAGAAGCGATTATTTCCGATCGATCGTTTCAGACTTTTGGCAGTCATTTCCGCTGCAGCATCATGATGCTATTGTTCCTCTTCTTCCAGATCAGAGTCTGCAACTATGTTTCTGTGCTGCCACTGTTTTGCTTGATTTTTTCATCAATAAGCCAAAAGGGCAAAGCAATGAGACAATTAAGCTAGCTTTGATGATATTTTTGAAGTAAGCTCTTCTCTATCCATGTTAGCGACCAGTGGTAAACACCGCTCTCCGCGTCAGAGGTCAATTAACAGGTGCAGGCCGCTATCCTCGTTAGAGGTTCATGTAGTAGTGGCCAGGTGAGCTGCCTGGTATGGCACGGGAACTATGCGGCTCGGCCATCTCGACACGATCTATCATGCCCTGACTAATAAATGGGTCGTGTTGTGCTGGCACACGTGTCGAGGAGGCAGCCTAGGAACGGCCCGATAGCCTGTCGTGCCATGCCGAACTGACCCGAGCCTATTTAGCCTGATGAGTCAGTTGCGGCCCACTTAGCCCATTAGACTTGAAAAATTAAAAGAAAATCCTAAAAAATCAGAAAAATGTGTAGAATTCAGAAATAAATATGAAAATTGTAAAAAATAAGATAAGCATATTGAAAATGTAATAAAAAGATTTATTAATGTTCAAATGACTGTCTCGTTAAAACCTTTGCTAAGTAAAAACTCAACATGAGAAAATATTAGCAAAGGAAAAATAGTACAACCTATAGCTCTACACACATCCTTGTTCTACGTGTCGTTGTCTAGGTACAGATTTTCGAACACCTCCGACAACTCTGGATTTTTCACAGAGTGTTATGTTCGTGAATCAGCTTGTTCCCAGTTCTTCACAACTAGAAGTATCTCCACCATCTCACTTATGAGACGTGTTCTTCTCTCCTCCAATATTCTTTGAGAAAGATTGAAAGCAGATTCGGAGGAAACCGTCGAGACAGGAATAATTAACACATCACGTGCCAGCATGGATAACACGGAATATGCTAACTTATGCTCATGTCACTAGTGCAAAATTTCAAAGTTTTCTGAGTAGAAATCCACCGTATCGCTTCCCAGATAGGCGGATAGTTCCCCACTCCTTGAGTGAGAGGTTGGTCTTGGACTTTGTTAAGAAGGTGCCACTATAGAAGGAGAAGACCTGGATCTGGAGGAAGAGTCACCGAAGATCTTGCCCCACGTATTTGTCTTGCTACTTGATGTGGGGGCTACTGGAGGTCGTTGCAGGTGGACTCCCTGGAACTTATTTTCATACTTTTGGTAAACCTCGTGTAATCGAGAACGAACTTCTGCAAAATAGTTAGAATAGTCTAACCTTATAGCAACACTAAGAAGATCAAGAATATTAGCAAATGCTTCAATTTTACCTATAGGATCTAAAATAAATGCAAATGCATATAGGAAAGAGTTTTCTCTCCAATATTTAAGGTATTTACTTTTCATAGCAACAATAGTGTCGTGTGGAACTGAGTCATTTTCATACATTTTCAATTGAGTAGCAATCTGTAAAATACCATGTACAATAATAGGAGATATTGTATAGTAGACCGCGGACAAAGCAACAGTGGCCTCATAAAAAATTTCAAAAAATAGTAGTATCTTCTCAGCAACGAACCAATGTTGCTCACTCAGTAGTATCATACCGTCAATGCTCTGATAGTACGTTCGAATAAAAACAGAAAAAAGTGCTCTTATATGGTAAAAGACTCTTAAGCACCAGGTAGGTAGAGTTCCATCTTACCAGCATGTCTAAACCGAACTTTCTTGGACGTAAACCCATCGCCCTGCAGAAATTCTAATATGTTATTATTCTTACGTTAGAATTATTTAAGAAAGAAATCACATTGCGAAAAGCTTTAATATACAGATTCAACCTCTTCAAACTACATTTGACTATAAGGTTAATAATATGACAAGCGCATCGCTGATGTAGCAAGAAGGAATCGACGTATGTACTCAACACTGGAGTAAAAATATCCACGGCCCTAGAGTTCGAAGCAGCATTGTCTAAAGTAATTGAGAATATTTTGTCTGTAAGTCTGCAATATTCTCACATGTGTGTGATACATCAATTAATTTCAAACCTATAATTATTTTCTTCATTACCCAGTCGTCATTAACATAATAAGCAACTACACTAAGATAATCCCCCCTAGCCCGACCACTCCAGATGTCCGAGGTCAGGGCCACCGAAAAGGTGCACATACTAAATAATTCCTTTATTTTATTACGACGTCTATCGTAGTATTTTACTAGATTCCTAGTTATTATCTGTCTAGAAACGACAGAAAATCTAGGATTATGCGCAGTCCTAACGTAAGTTTGGAAAGCAGTAGACTCTCCAAAACCTAACGGTAAATCCTCATAAGCAATTAAACGACAAAGAGATTGATGGGCTACCTCAGGATCGTAGTCCCAGCTACGTACCGTACCGTCGAGGTTATACTGCAGCTACGTCTGCCTCATCACCGATCCTTGCTTGGCCTTACATCTTGTAGCATATCTAAGCAAGTGCCACGTTCCATTTGTAGACTTTGCAGACAATTCATTGCGATAAATTTTACAAATAGTATATGGTACCTGATTTCCCTGTGTGTCTGGCTTGGTTGTCCTTTCAAAATTTTCCCACACTCCCGATGTAGATGGTCTCGACCTCTTTGCTCTGGTGGTCGCCGACAAAGATGCTGTCGTGGAGCCTGATGACGAAACTCCGCATTGCCCTTCCAGTAACAACTCCGGTTGGTTTGAGGCAGCTGCAGCAGCCTCCATGGATGCAATTTCCTCCGATGAAAGTCCGTAATCACCGAGAGCAAAGTTGTCGTAATGAAAAATGCAAATTCGAAACTAACACTATTATTACTTTCATCTTAGTATAACAAGTACTAAGAATAAAAGTATGCAAAAAATAGAATTGCACCTCTTTTGCTGACTTGCTACCAAAAAATTGAATTTTCCAAGATTTGGCAAAGTTTTTTTTTTATTTTGCCAAATGATCTCACAACGAATTTGAATTTGCACACTAGAATTTGAAAGAGAGATTGAGAAATGGATGAGTGCTGAATGAACCGGAGGGAGGGGTATGGTGGTTATTTATAGGGAAAAAAATCGAGATTTTATTTTTATTTTTAAAGGCCCAAACGGTAAAAAAAGGGAGGGGCAAAAAACGCCCAACGGGCAGATTTTAGTTGGACCGTGCCATGCCAGGCATGGCCCACAAGCCCGCTGCCCACCCGCCCGCCGCCCAGACCCTACCCTTTCTCCCCTTGCACGTGTTCCCTTGCTCAAGACGCGGCAATCTTGCCTGAGTGCGCACGCCAGATGCCCACTGCCATTGTCGTGGTGCCAGACGTCTGCAGCACCCCCTCTCCCGCCGCCCTCCACGCTGGCGTCGCTGCCGTGATGCCCCCCCCCCCGCCTCCCGCCTCCTCCCTCCTCCACGCCGGGCGCCACCCCCCTCCTCCTCCTCCTCCTCCTCCACCACCACCTCCACCTCCTCTCCTCTCCTCCTCCTCTTGGCTTCCTCCTTCCCGAGCCGCCCCTACCGCCCGCCCCTCCCGACCTCCTCCTCCACACCGACGTCGCCCCTCCTCCTCCACCTCCTCCTGGCTCCCTCCTTCCCGAGCCAGCCCTGCCACCTTCTCCTCCTCCCTCCACGCTGGCGCTGCCCCCTCGCAGCCTGCTCCCTCCACGTCGACGCCACCCACTCCTCCTCCTCCGCCTCCTCTCCTCCTCCCCCTCCTCCCAGCTCCCTCCTTCCTGAGCAGGCCCCGCCACCCTCTCCTCCCTCCACACCGGCGCCGCCTCCTCCTGGCTCCCTCCCTCCCTCGCCGGCTTGCTGCTCCTCCTCCCTCCCTCCTGGCGCTCCCTGCAGCCTGGGGCCCTGGGCCGCTTGGCGACCTACCTCCCGGGCCATGTTGGGCTCGTGCCGTGCTTGATACGGCCCGACATTGTTCATGTCGTGCCAGGCCGACCCATCGTGCCAGGAGGTCGGCCCAAGCACAGCACATGCCTTCGTGTCGGCCCATGAACAGTGTGGGCTGTACCTGGGCTAGACCAACACGTCGTGTCTCGGGCCGATCCGGCAGGCACGGCCCATCTGGCCACCTATAGGTTCATGCATTCCCCAATCGGGTTTGCTACTACCAAGTTGCATAGATTTAGTTGCCTGGTATCATATACCGATGAGTGATGGCACATTGCACACTTAAAAGGAAAAAAAATCAAAAGGACGGTGAATTCAAGAGCATTTTCATTACTATGGAAAATGATACGTAACCAGCCGATTGGCCTGCCCGCGAAATTACACGGTTCAGTAGAAGGTAACATTTTCTTTGCCCATCCAAATGTTGAAATTCATATTTCACAAACAAAATGCATTATAATATTTAATTTCATATTCAATTAGCGTGATTTATTTTGAAATCTCTCTTCCCCCATGTGAAGAGATTGGGAGGTGGGCCTGTTTAGTAAATTATATACACTCTCAACCTTTAAATTGTAGGTAGTGATATTTATCTATTTTTATTTTTCAAATTAATTTATCTCTAAGCCAACTATCAAATCTAAGCCTTCAAAATTATGGTCCACCAAATTAAGGGTCACATGTTTTTATCTTTTGTGCTCAAATTCTTACTTCTCCGAGCCAACCATCAAATCTAACCCTTTAAAATTATTCTCCACCAAATCAAGGGCTTTTCTTTTTTTTTAGAAATTTTCTAGCATATTTTTCTTCTTCTTTTTCTTAGCAGCTGTAGGTGGCATGTCATCGGCTTTCGTTATATAATAGATCCTCTTTTGAGCTGTATAACTGCTAGTGAATCTAGCAAACTTTGAGAAATTTTAGAATATAGTGAATTCAAGTAGAACTACGTTGAGCCGTACAAGAGAACGGAGCTCATTGATGTTTTTTACATTCCAAAAGCAGCACGTTGAATGACACACAATCTTTAGTTAAAAAAAGTTACACAATCATTAGCAGAGGATGACCCGATGGAAAAACACTAACCTCTGTCCACTTTAGGGGTCAATGAAACAACTGAGCGGTGAGCGCTATCCTGGTTCAAGGTTAGTTTCTGTCTAACCGCTGACCATGGTAGAGAAGTACTTACTCTTGTAAATTCTGCTGCACTAAGCTTATTTATTTCATTAACACAATGATTTGGCTTATAAACAAAAACTATCTGCTCTTTTGCTACGATTGTGCCGTGCTTGGGCAAAGCTTATAAATCACTGTAGATCAATGCATAACTTTGTGCTGAGTGCTATCATTTTCCTGTATGTGGCATGTTTGGGTCTCTTGCCCCACTGTCTCCAGTTTGAGTGAACTAGCGCATTTGTGTAAAGCACCTATTGTTCTACTTCTACAACTATCATGCAGGGTGTCATTGCTTGAGACTCCTACAAGATGATATTATTGGATTGACTTGGTGGAACAAGTATTTTCTACTTATCTTTTCTAATAACAACTCCCTCTTTAATTAAAGAGTGCCATCGCTTATGAATGGCAAATTTATAGTAATGCCCTGGGTATTGCCAAGGAGCTCGAGCTAGTTTGTAGGAAACTGGAAACAAGAATATAGTCTTCAATTTGGTCATCCAAACGGCAGTAGTTTCGGACATATATCAGGGGGGCTACAAGTCCATATTGATCAAATCGGATCAGATTTGCAAAAACAAGTAATCAGATCATCAAAACAAGTTGAAATGAGACCGTGATACACGGTGGGATTCAAAGAGCATACATGTAGCAGTTCATCACCATCCTGTCCCAAGTGATCATAGTTCACCTCCAACAGAAAAGAAAAGCAGTAGTTACATGTGCTTTCATCCGTTTATCCAGAGATCTATACCATCTTCATAATAGCCTAAGCATTACGTAAACTACCATGAAGTTCATCAGCAAGAGTTAATGTCTGTCTCGCACAGCAGCCTCTCAAAAAATGATTTGCGTTGCCCAGCTCGACCATCAGATGAAAAATCAACCGCTGATGTTGCCAAGCCAGAACAGCATTGGGAACTGCACAACCGCCAGGAAGAGCAGAAAATAGTGGTTTCGGCTCGGATGTCTCTCGTAACTCCTTGGCCCACCCAGAAGAACCCTCTTCATGGTCTTCACAAGGAACACTCCAGTGCAGATACAGAACCATGGCATAATGAAATAGTACAAGAAGCTCCAGAAGATGCGGGCCAGCATAGCAAGAGATGTGCCGGCAAATCCATATCCAGCGTACGCCACGATGTCCAGCAATGGCGCTTCACCACTGCCCAGGGAGTACAGCAAACCTTTGATGAGGATGACTTGTAGAAACCAGCCAAGTAGTCCTTTTGTGAACTGTAGGGTCAGTGCCTCAGGGGTAAACCTGCATAATGGAAAAGTGCACTTCAAGATGAATTAATCATGTAAAATGCAGTGGTCTTTGCACTGCTAGTACAAATTCTTCTCTACTTTTAGATAGAATACATGAAGAGGTTCACATTGTATTTACCTTCCAAGAACTCCCAAGGCATATCCAGCAGTTACAATGTAGGTGCCAAACGCCATCAAAGGGATGTACAGGTCTGGTGCATTGATATCCTGAATTGGAGGTTTGTAGGATAGCCTTCCTCCTACTGGTTCAGTTATTCTTGTCCAGTGACCCTTAAGGAAGACAATAAAGGCAATATGCATATTATGAGACTTCACAGTATGCAAATCTTGCAGAAAGAACAATAATCGTCAACATCTCTTACCCTGTGCAAGAAAGGGAACAAGATGACCTTCAGTTTGTTCCTGACATACTGGCTGTTGACTTGAAAGTAGTATTGAGGGTCGGACAAATATTGAGTAATCTAACACAATCGAGTAAGGTTTAGCTTCTCTAGTTTCTAGATAGTATACATAGATCTCCACAAAAGAAACTTGTATAAAAACTTACATTGCTCTGCATAAACTCAGAACTCGAACCCAAAAACTTCTCCCCGTATGCTCCTAGTCCAGTACGGATCAGTCCGGGTCCAGCACCATACAAGGCACTTTCTAAAGGATTTGGTTGGGAATTTGTAGGCCTACCAGCTAAGCCTCCCAGATCACTGTTCATTGCTGCCATGGCGACTGAATGTAGCGACTGAATAAAATAGCAGTCAGAGAACAATGCATTCACAACAAAATAACCCAAAACAACCTGTACTCAAAAGTATTTTGCAACAAAATAGTCAATAATCATAATATATCAAACACCAAATTCATTGATGGTCTCAAGAAAAGGGAAAAACAACAGAAAGCAACATAAAAACAGGTAATACACATCATTACATCTCATCTTGATGGTGCAGCCTATTGCCTGTAGGGGAAAAAATTAACATTCCGCAGATAAGGCGGAAACTGGTGCTCCTGAAATAGCATTGGTTCGAATTTTATGCCATTAAGACTTTTCTTGGCCAAAGACACTTTGGACCTACGTCAAATTACTATGGTAAAAAAAAGAAACAACCATCCAATGCAGTTATAAATTATTATTGACACTGCTATTCAGAACACATTCTTAAAAATAAAATAAACTGACAAATGCAGGGCAGCAAGCATGATACAATCAAACCAATGGCAATCTAGAGTCTCTAGACCTAGATTTGTGAAATTGCAAATTGTCTTTAACCTAACCGATCATGCACTTTACACCACCATTTAAGGACTATCCAGCACTTAAGTGCCTATGTCAACAGGATCCTCCACCCTTTAAGGATTCATTGAGAACAGAACTAGAAGTTGTCAGATCTCAGGAATTCAGAGAAGCCTGAACTTACTGAATGTTGTCGTTCGAAGCGAGCTACGATGAAGTCAGCAGCCAACTTACCGTTTCGGCGAATCCACTTAGGATCGGATAGAAGATATGAAGGCTCACAACCAGTGTGGGGGAACTCGGATAGAAGATCTGAAGGCTCACCGACTACTCCAATAATTACTGTAGCACCAGCACTATTGTCGTTTACCTGTTTAGCTCTGAACTCAGTTGTTTACCTTCAAAATGCTGTAAACTTTCGCAGTTAAAAACCTGGCTATATAACCAGCGTTGGTGGTAATGAGAAAGTATCAAAAGACAGTATATTCGTGTATTTAGTTGGTAGATCTGTTAGAACCCTAGAACACTTTCCCCTCTCTGAGTTCTACCCGAAATCTAGCTCCAAAACAATCGTCAGGACTTCTGAACCATCAGGACCTGACATTTGGTATCAGAGCAAACACCTTCCTAGGCGTGTAATCTGCACGAGCGAGGATTGGAGCAATCGGAAGATTTGCTAACGTAAAATTCCTAAGCTTAGTCAGATTTGGAAGCTTGATGGTGGCGAAGACTCGATCTCAAGGCTCAATCGATGAAGGAGAGATTGAAATGGAAAACAGGGCAGAGACCATCAAGATCCAGGAAAAACTGATGGAGTTTTTCACTTTGAAGTCTGATGTGGCCGATATTAAGACCTTATTGCTTGCTAGGTTCTCCCAATCTTCGAGAGCTGGTGTGGAGGCTGTGGCTACTAAGTCCAGGGAAGGAGGACCCATACCATTGGAAGTAAGGGGAAACCAAGCACGGAATCTCGAATAGAGCATGAGAGCTGGAGCGCCGAAGACCTTCTTCTTGGAACCAAATACGGTAATACTGAGCTTTCCTCCCGTTTTTTCTCCAGCAATTAGAACTACATCTCAAGTAGATCTGGGGGAGCGGTCGGGAAATAATCATGGGAGAGTACAGCACCCACCTGTAGCAATTCCTCAGATGCTCACTCAAGGATTCAATCAGAGACCAGGGGTTCATACAGAACCGCCGTGGACTTGGCCAAATGTTAACCCGTCGGTGGCAACTCAGATGTATTACCATCCAGCATTGAATGCTAATTCTTATCATGAGACACAGTTACCACATCAAGGAAGGGTGTACACCTCTGGAAGCATGAATTGGAACACTACTGGTAATGGTCACCAATATGCTGATGCAATACTCAGAGGGGCAAAACTTGAATTACCATTGTTCTCAGGTGATGAACTTGGTGAATGGCTGGAACAATGTGAGAAGTTTTTCAAGATGGCTGGAACTCCAAGGGAGCAGTGGGTGAACATAGCAACTGGACATTTTGCAGGGAAGGCACATACCTGGTTTAAGGGGATTGGCATCTCTTGGCAGGTGCTGAATTGGCAACAACTGTGCACCATGATGTCTAATCGATTTTCAAAGGCCAGTGCTCATGAGGCAGTTGAAAGACTACAAACTATGAAACATATTGGCAATGTTAGCACATACATTGATTATTTTGAAAAATGTGTGGAGTTAGTGAGGAGGGATCATCCTTATTTACAGGTAGCATTTTTATTGAATTGTTTTATTGGAGGGTTAAAGGATGACATCAAGTATGGGGTGAGTATGCATCAACCGAAGGGATTACTAGAAGCTTACTGGTATGTTGAGCTGGAAGAAAAGGCAAACTTGACTAAAAGAACCAGTCACCCTGGAGGACTAAATAGGAACAAAGCTAACAGTAATACATTCAGGACAGGATCGGCTAAGGGAATTATTGCTGAAGGAAAAGAGAAAGGGAAAAATCCTACTTAGTAAGGTAACAGAAGAACTTGTTGGCATTGTAATGAGCCGTGGGTTCCAGGTCATAATCTCAAATGCAAGGTCAAGAAGGCATTACATGTTATACTGATGCAAGGAGAAGAAGCTGTGGCTGAGGCTGATGAAGATCTTGAGATGACTATAGAACCAGGGTTCATTACAGCTCCTGGAAGTCCAGAGGGAGTTGATAATGCTCAGGAGAATGCACAACTTTTGGTCATTTCCAGTCATGCTATGCAAGGAATAACAGACCCTGCTACTTTTTCTTTGAGGACAGAAATTGGGGGGGAAACAAGCAATGATGTTGGTGGATAGTGGGAGCACTAACTCGTTTATGGATTATGAATTTGCTGTTAGAAGTGGCTGTAAATTTAAATACCAGTCAGCAAAAAAAAGTAATAGTAGCAGGAGGAGGTGAGGTGAGCTGAGCACCGATGCTAGCACTGAGCAGGTATCTTACATGATACAAGGACACCCATTTGCTACTTCATTTCAGTTACTGAATCTCAAAAGCTATGATATCATCCTTCGGACAGATTGGATATATGAGTACAGCCCAATTGGACTGAATCTGAAGACCAGGGAGATGACCATAAACAAAGAGGGAAGAACTGTGATCTTCAAAGATTATACTATCCCTAGAAAAAATTATATAGTGGGAGCTACCAAGTTGGAGAAGATTATGAGAAGAGAAGTACTGGGATGTATGATTCAGGTGAACTGGATTCAAGAAGCTGAAACCCAAGAATACAAGGAATTGCCAAGAGAAGTACAAGAATTGTTACAGTAGTATGCTGATGTTTCCAAGAAACCTAAGGGGTTGCCACCTAAAAGAGAATGTGATCACAGTATACTTCTAAAGGGCAATGCAGAACCCCCAAATATCAGACCTTACAGAACTCCTCATCACCAAAAAGATGCCATGGAGAGCATCACCAAACAGCTACTGGATTCTGAAGAAATCCGAGCTAGTGTAAGTCCATATTCTTCCACGGCTATAATGGTGAGGAAAAAAGATAGTTCTTGGAGGTTGTGTGTGGACTATAGGCAGCTCAACTCGATGACAATCAAGAACAAGTTTCCAATGCCCATAATAGAAGATCTTTTGGATGAGCTTTACGGAGCAACCATTTTTTCTAAATTGGACCTCAGGTCAGGTTATCATCAGATTGCGATGGAGGAGGGGGACATCCCAAAAACAGCTTTTAGGACCCACTTAAGCCACTATGAATACACTATGATGCCATTTGGGTTAACTAATGCTCTAGCTACCTTTCAGTCACTTATGAACCATATTTTTTGTAATCAGCTGAGGAAATTCATTCTTGTGTTCTTTGATGATATTCTGGTATATAGTAAGAACCAATCAGATCATGTGGATCACCTTCAATAGGCCCTACAAATATTGAGACAAAACCAACTAGCAGGCAGAAGAAGTGCAGTTTTGCTATGGATGAGAAAGGATACTTGGGATATATAATCAGTGGTTCTGGAGTGGCTACAGATCCAAGGAAAGTATCTGATGTGTTGAAATGGCCCACTCCTGATACTGTGACTAAGCTAAAGGTGTTTCTCGGCCTAATTGGGTACTATAGGAGGTTTGTGAAGGAATATGGAAGTATCTGCAGACCCCTCTTTGATGTCTTGAAGAAAGATGCTTTTGCATGGGGAGAGGCTCGCTTTTGAAACACTGAAAAGAGCTATGACTACTTGTCCAGTTTTAGCATTGCCAGATTTTTCTAAACCTTTCATTCTTGAAACAGATGCTTGTGGTACTGGTTTGGGAGCAGTACTGATGCAAGAGAGAAGACCAATTGCATACTATAGAAAAACCTTGGGGGTAAGAGCAGCAGCACAATCAATATATGATAAAGAAGCAATGGCCATCCTAGAAGCACTAAAGAAATGGATGCATTATTTATTGGGCAATCAATTGGTGATTAGGACAGATCGAAAGAGTTTGAAATTCATACCAACCCAAAGACTGGTGGAGGGAATACAGCACAAGTTACTTCTCAAGCTATTGGAATTTGATTACAGAATAGAGTATAAGAAGGGAAAAGAAAATTTGGAGGCTGATGCATTATCTAGAAGAGATACTAGTCTAACTGGGAATGAGTAGGACTGTCACGCTATGGTCACCATTGTACCAGAATGGGTGGAAGATGTAAAAGTTATATTAACGATCTTTTGTATGAGAAAATGGTGGTTGATAACCAGATCCAAGTTGGGGTTGACAGCCAGTACACTCTAGAATCTGGACTAGTGAGGTACAAAGGGAGAATCTATGTGGGAACTGGAAATGACAGCAGAACAAAAATTCTGAAATCCTTTCACTCTTCATCAATTGGAAGACATTCTGGGATGAGAGTTACATATCATAGACTCAAAAGGCTATTTTACTGGCCTAAGCTCAAAGGGAATGTGGAGTTACTAGTTGCTGAGTGCCCGGTCTGTCAAATTACCAAGTCTGAACATATTCACATTCCTAGTTTGCTGAACCCCTTAGAGGTACCTAACACGGCATGGACTCATATAAGCATGGATTTCATAGAGGGGTTACCTAAATTCAAAGGCAAGGAGGTGATTCTAGTGGTAGTAGATAGATTCACTAAATATGCACATTTTCTGTCTTTGTCTCATCCTTATTCAGTGCAACAGGTGGTACAAGTTTTCATGGATAACATTTTTAAATTGTATGGGATGCCCATTGCTATAGTGACCGATAGGGACAAAATATTTACTAGTCATATGTTCTAAGAGATTTTCAAAATGATGAAGGTGTCCTTAAAGATGAGTAGCGCATACTATCCCCAAATGGACGTGCAAACGGAGAGAGTGAACCAATGCTTAGAGTCATATTTGAGAAGCATGACTTCAGGAACCAAGAAAGTGGATGAGTTGGTTGACACTTGCAGAATAGTGGTATAACACATCTTACCATACCTCTCTAAAAATCACACCATTTTAGGCCTTATATGGTTATTCCCCTCCTCAAATTGGGAAGTTCACCATCTCTTGTAATGTATCAGAAGAAGCAAGGGTCACTATGGAGCAAAAAGCTCAGATGTTGGAACAGCTTAAGGCTAATCTTCACAAGGCTCAGGAAAGGATGAAGCACTATGCTGATAAATCCAGAACAGAGAGGCAGCTACAAGTAAGGGACATGGTGTACCTCAAGATGCAACCGTATAGGCAAACGACTTTTGGCTTAAGAGGATCCTTAAAGCTCAGGTCTAAATTTTATGGACCTTTCTGAGTGCTAGAAAAGATTGGATCAATGGCATACCGGTTACAACTACCAGAACATACAGCTATTCATCCTGTATTTCATGTGAGTCAATTGAAGAAACATCTGGGATCTCATGCGGTGCCTATTCGTGGATTGCCATTAGTTGGAGAGAATGGCAAGGTCAAGACATAGCCGGTGGCTGTGCTGAACAGAAGAGTCGTTCCCCGCAGGAATGAACCGGTTGCGCAGTGGCTAATTCAGTGGTTAAACCTGGGACCAGAGGATGCTACTTGGGAGGATACAACCTTCATCCAAAAAACTTTTCCGAGTTTCATACCTTGAGGACAAGGATGGATTCAAGAGGGAAGGAATGTCAGATCTCAGGAATTCAGAGAAGCCTGAACTTACTGAATGTTGTCGTTCAAAGCGAGCTACGATGAAGTCGGCAGCCAACTTACCATTTCGGCGAATCCACTTAGGATCGGATAGAAGATCTGAAGGCTCACGACCAGTGTGGGGGAACTCGGATAGAAGATCTGAAGGCTCACGACTACTCCAATAATTACTGTAGCATGAGCACTATTGTCATTGCTGTTTAACTCTGAAATGAGTTGTTTACCTTCAAAATGCTGTAAACTTTCGCAGTTAAAAACCTGGCTATATAACCAGCGTTGGTGGTAATGAGAAAGTATCAAAAGACAGTATATTCATTTATTTAGTTGGTAGATCTGTTAGAACCCTAGAACACTTTCCCCTCTCTGAGTTCTACCCGAAATCTAGCTCCAAAACAAACGTCAGGACTTCTGAACCATCAGGACCTGACAGAAGTGCCCCTGCTTTTTTTTTGTCTCGATCCCATCAGATGTTAAAAAACCTTTCTTTCTTTCAATCTGGCCTTCCAATCCTTCCTCCTTGCACCATCAGCAAAATGCTTGCCACTAATCATTTCAGCCCACCAGACGACAAGCATCAAATCTTTCCCCAACCCTCCCTCATAGACATCAGTTTTACACCCATGGCGCCCTCACCCACCCACACGTGGCCACTATCCTTCATCTGTTCTCCATACCGCTCTGCACGATCTGGGCCTCGCTGCATCCCCATTCCACCTGACTCAGGGCGATCTTCAGCGGTGCCAAGCCTCCCTCATCACTGATAGCTTCCCCTGCGGCCAACTGCAAATCTCCAACCCCAATAACTTAATAAGATTTACATTAATTTGCTATGGATGATTTTGGTCAGTTTCAGTGTTCCTATAGTTAATTGTTCTCAAGAACTATAGAAACCACCGAGACTGCCTAATTTTCAATACACCGGCCCCTCCTCAGATCTGCACACACTAACCCAAAACTTCTTTCCCCAAAAAACAAACACGCTAATCCAGAACTCCCTTGAAACATCCTAGCAACATCACATTGTTTCTTTAAAAGTATAAATAAAATAAAAATGCATAACATTGCACAGACGTTGTGAATTTGCAATCTCTGATCAAACAACGCCGAGAGATCTGAGCAGTACTAATTCATCTGTGCCAAGAACAGAGCCTGAAACTACATTCCATATGATTCGCTCATCCTAACAGAATAATCTCCCCTTCTTGAAACAAGATGAGAGGAAGGCAAAAAGAGGGAAAAGGAAAGAGAAAGATCCGAAATATCTGGATCTTAAAATGTTGGAGAATGAGTTTACCCTTTTGCTCGTCTTCTTTGGCGGCCGCTAGGGTCGGTGCGGCGTCGCGGCCTCCCGCTCTCCCAGTTCCTCTTGGCTCGAGAGCTGAGACCACTCTCTCCTGGAGATTTGCTTGTCGTCGACTCGTTGCGGTTTGGAGACACGGAGGGGCAGGGGAGGGGGTGGCCGGGTGGGGGTCGCTGCGGCCCGGCTCCTCTTGGCTCAGGAGTCGAGAGCTGAGTCCACACTGAGATGTTGCAGTTGCGCCTCTATGTTTTACACTTTAACCAAACCCCCTTCTAGTTTAGGTTTCAAAAAGGTTTTTTTTGGGCGGGGTAAAAAGTTTACATTAGCCCCTTACGTATCACAGAAGTCTATTTTTAATTTCTTATCCTTAACAACGAAACCGAATGTCTCATCTACAGCTGTCCATTGGATCATACTCAGTGGCGAAGTCAGGATGAATATAAAGTGTGTGTTCAAAGGACTAAGCTAAATTGACACAAACAACATCTTTTACTCTTATGCAATTTAAGTTCATACATGAATAGAAAAGAAGCAAAGAAAACAAAGAGGAGTATAATGAAGGTACAGACAGCTCGACCTGGCGACCCCTCCTTTGTGGCTCTATACTCGCCTCCTCCGCACCTCGGCCTCCGCCTCGATCCCCGTCCTCGATGGCTCGTCATGGCGGCGCTTGGCACCAAGCAGATCCCTCCTCCTCCCCCCCTCAATCACCCAGGCTCCGGTTCATCGTGATGCATCGTGGCAAATCTTGTCCTCTCCTCTGCTTCTCCGTCCCCTTCCCTGGCTCCAGCTCATCGCGTCGCCGCCCGTCACCCCAGGCTGCAGGCTAGAGCTTTCCTGCACGCCACGTGGCCTCCTATCGTCTGTCGGGTCACTCTTCACGCCATCGTCTCGGATTCCCCAATTCCCCGTGCGTCCGCCAGCCCGCCACCGCCCTCCGGTCGTTGCTACTCTGCTAGGGTTTCAGCTTTGCCCAGTGCCTGCTTAGGTACGTCGCACTTATTTGATCTGGTGGGGTGGTTGCTAGTTGCCCGTTCAGTTGTGGGCCGACTATTGAGAAATAGATCATCTTCGTATGACTTCTAATCTCTTCCTTCCTCAACCTTCAGCTCTTGCATCCATGGTCTATTGGCCGCCGCTGCAGCCTGTAGGGGGGTTCTAATGAAGCCCCCAATGGATTAGTCCATGGGATCTAGTACTGCAATACATGATATATGTCGATGAAGTATAGATTATAGAAGCATCCATCTACATAGGAAGTGTATCGTGTGCCTTTGCATGAATGGTGGGTTCCTTATAGTGAATGTGGGCTGTTGAATTCGAAGCGAATGGTGCGATGCAAATCGAGGGCTATAGTAACCTCTCGCATAGTTTTTAACGTGCTACACTACAGTGGTGAAGCCCGAATGAAAATGGAGGGAGGCTCAAAGGACTAAGTTATTTTTTTACTAGAAGTCGAAGAGGACTAAGCTAAATTAACACAAACATAGTCTTGTGCAATCCAAATTTATATATAAATATAAGAGAAGCAAATAAAAAAATGAAATGCAATGAAGGTACCTCACATAGGGTTACGACGCGCTGGCGGAGGGCAAACTTGAGCCCAACGAAGGCCCCCTAGTGGCTATGCCCTTGGCTGTGCCGTCAGCACGGCCCACAAGACTCGATCGGCCGTGTCGTGCCATGCTTGGGTCGGCACCCCGGCCCAGCGGGTCGACCCAACACGACACAGGGCATGGCCGGTGATGGAGGAGGAGGTGGTGGCGGCGATGGGCCAACGTGGAGGTGTCCGGGCATGGAGATAGCGGCGGTGGTTCATGTCTGGGTTGTCACCTATAACATCCCAATTTTCTGAGCTTTAAAAATCTTTTGAATAGTTAGTAGTTGGAAAATTCACCCTTGAGTTTTATTTGAATTTTAACTCAAAGCTTAATTTGGACTGTTAATATCAAATCCATTAAATATGATTAATATTAGGAAAAAGTCCAGTTTACTCCCTCCAACTATTAAAAAAGTCTAGTTTCCTCCCTGAACTACAAAACCGGTTATTTAACCCCCCCAAACTTGTCAAATCCGGTCATTTAACCCCCCAGGCCGGTTTCAAGCGGCGATGAGGGTGGTTTTGCTGTTGTGGCACATATTTTGCCACATGGACGTCCACGTCACCCTCTCTCTCTCCCCTTTCTCTTTTCTTTTCTTATTTTTCTTCTCCTCATTTCTTATTTCCTCTCCCGCAAGCTCCACGCCCCCACCCCTCTCTTCCTCCGCCATGCCTTCTCCACCTCCACCGTCGATACCCCCGGAGGCGGCGGCCCCCAGCCCGCCCCGCTGTGAGGAGCCCATGCACGAGACGATTCTCCGCCCATTGACCACCCGCCTTGAGAACTCCATCCGCCGCTTCCCCAACCTCGCCAGGCAGCCATCCACGACGCCATCTCCGCCGCCACTACTACCACCACTACCACGGCCATACCGACTGTCGCTCCAGCTCATCTGCCGCTTACCACCGCTTCCGCCCCGAGTCCGCCACCTTCACGCCTCGCCCGATCCTCGCCTCGCCAGATGCTCAACCACGCCACGCCTCCTCGTCGACACCATGCCGCCGTTCTCCATCTCCCCGACGAGGCCACCGCCGCCTCCTCATTGCAGCCTCACGGCAAGGCCAACATCCCACAGGAGTCCGTTAAGCTATGTCCTCCTACGACCGCCATGAGAGCTCCCTCCTACTACCGGCGCCACATCCCCATGGCGCTGCCGACCAGGTCTCTTCGCGCCAGCTCCTCCGGTCCCTCCCCGCCTCAAGCGTCACCACGCCCGCCTCACCACTGTTGACCTAGTTCTCCTCTCCTCTCTCTCTGGCCATTGGCTCAATGCCTTCGTCTGGCTCGGTCCACCGTGCGACGCCTTAGTTCCCCTCGGCTTGGGCTCCACTTGCTTGGCTAGCGCCATCGAGGAGATGTCTGCCAGCCGCCTCATGCGGGGGCCAAGCAAGGCCTAGGAGCAGCAGTGCATGAAGCGAGCCCGAGCCGAGCCAAGATGCGCCATGACGCGAGGAGCCGAGGGCGCAGCCAAGAGGGGACGGCGGTGGCAGTGAGCCAGGCGAGCAGCGGTGGCGGCACTAGTAGCCGGGCCGACCGGTGGAAGGGGGGAGCCGAGGAGCAAAGCTTAAGAGAGAGTTAATGCAGGGAGAGAGAGAAGAAAGGAGAGATGAAGAAGAAATGGGACACATACATGCTGACTGGGACAAAACCGCTGCCACATCAGCAAAACCACCCCTTCAAACCGGTATGAGGTGTTTTTTGACCGAATTTCGCAAATTCAGGGGGTTAAATAACCAGTTTTGTAGTTCAGGGGGTAAACCAGACTTTTTTTATAGTTGGAGGGAGTAAACCGGACTTATTCCTTAATATTAACATCAACTATTATCAAAACTATTTTATTTGGGTTCTATGTGCTTGGATATAATTTCCAGTTTTTTCTAGAATTTTTCCGAGTGTATTTGCTATTTTTTATTGCTATTTGCATTTTCTGGTATTTTCAGAAAGCTTTCTTAAAAGGAAAACCTATTATAAAGCTCAGAAACTCCAATAGGCTAAATCACCTTTTGTTCGGCCCATTTTCTTTTCGGTTCAGCCAGCCGCTTAGCTTTTCCCTTTCGTTCCAGTCCGAATGCGCGCGCACCTCCTTTCTCGCTGACCGGTGGGCCCGCTTGGCCTTTTGCTATGGTCCGATCGTGCATGCCTGCGAGCCCTCACTGATGTGTGGGGTCCACACGTCAGTTCCTACTTCCACCTCTCACCTTCATCCTTAGTGCGCCGAGCCGTTTCGTCCGCCATTGCCGCATCTTCAAGTTCCATCTGACAAAACCAAATCTCCAACTAAAAGATCCTAGGAAATCATACCAAACTCTATCTCTATCTCTCCCGCACCCGTTTCGGTTAAAATCTTATCCTGTATCACCTTCCATCTCCGAGATTTGCTCATGTTCATCTCAGACTCTTTTAGGGTTCCGCCGCCGACACGCCATCTCGTGCACGCCCGACCCCTATAAATAGGACCTCGAGGATCGCCTCTCCGCCCGCATCACAAACCCTCAAGACGTCGCACCTCTAAAGCCCTAGCGCCGCCGCAATCCAAGGATTAGGGGTTCAGCCGAGCTTCTTGTTTTTTGAATTACGCCGCCGATGTTGCTGCCTCATCGTCGTCGACCACACCACCATCTTCGTTGTCGCCTGGGCTACCTCCAAAACCTCTCCACGCCGCCAATACATCGTCGGAGCTCAAGTCCGACAATGCCCGAGCTTCTTCTCCGCCTAAACCTCACCGCCAACCATCATCGTCGTCTTCAAGCACCTGTAAGTGCACCAATGAGCTCGCATTAGCATTCTCTACTTGCTGGTATCACTCACCGCCGGTGAATCGCTGCCGTTCGCCAGTTGCCATTGGGTCCAGAGCCCTCATCGTCGTCGGGCCACTGTGGCGTGGCACATCTACGCCAGCTTAGCACCACATCGGCGCATGCGCTTATGTGGCGTTCGCGTCAGCGCACACGTGGGCGGTGCACATTAACCTCAAATCCAAACCTAAATAGATTTAGTCCACCGTACACCGTGTCTATGACACGTAGGGTCCACATGTCAGAAGGATTTTCTTTTTTCTTTCTCTTTTCGGCTGAAATTCCTTGCTGATGTCATAATCCAATTTTTCAACAAAAAAGTTATTCGGGTTAATTCCAGAAATTCCAATTTAGGTTTGTCTTTAGGTTTTGATCTTCCAAAAGCCATATCTTTTGCATCCGAACTCCGATTGAACCCATTCAAATTTCTAAATTCATCTAAATTCAAGCTCTATTTATCTCAGATTTTTATTTAATTTTTGCTTCGTTTGCGAGTAAACGTTGATTCTTCTGGGAACCTTGAAGAAGGAGTACCTCAAGACTAAGACCAGTACCAGGATGTATTCCAAGGCAAGTTATACCTTTGATCATATTGAACCCAGTTTTTAAAATTACTTTGATTCAAATTAATGCATTTACTTTAAGTATTTATTTAAATGTTTTTGGGTGTAGTTATTAATCCAATTTGATTATATCCACCTTGTCTATTGTTATGTCATAATCTTTTGTCACCCTAGATTAGTTCATTATTTAGTTGGTATTATCGTGGCACCAACATGGGTTGGTTAGATACGAGTAGATTGCTTAGCCATGCCATGAGTCATCATTTCATGTGAGTTACAAATATGAATCTGACTAAGTGAATATGGAACTTTGTAATAAAATTGTGTACGCTGTGTGCTATTACTCGTTGATGGCATGTGTTGTACTTAACCAACGTGGTGAGAAAAGATTTAGACTGAGGCAAGTGGTAGATACTGTGTGATATGGTGGAGCTTTGTGAATGGGAATGATAATCTTTTTGGCATAGTTAGAAATTGGAAATATTGCCTTAGTCAATTAAGGACTTAACTTTGTGTGCCATTGAACTGAGCTACAACTGTATGACCACATGCATGGTATGAGACGGGCCTAACTTAGTAAGTTATGGAGTCTCAACATTGACTACTCAGATTGTAGGTTGCTCGGTGATGGGTAGAGGTGTGGACTACCAGGTAGATCACATCGTGGGACGGTTCGCCGCTTCCCTGTCCAACGGTGTGCGTCGAACTAACTTTCTCAGTGGGTTAGCACCGGCAGTAAAACATATCGGGTGTGTCAATGCTTGAGATGAAATTTCTGAAATGTTTTGTTATGATTAGTGCTTGCAACGCTGGTTATATCGTGTAGGTAAAGTGTATAACCTCTGCAGAGTGTTAAACAAATCTATTCTAATAGCCGTGTCCGCGATCATAGACATACTCGGGGATTTTATACGAGGGTTGGATTTTCATAAAACACTTGAGAAGGGAGCTGTGTGATCTAAGTCATATGGTTGTGTGAATAATTTGATTAGACCTTGTGTTCTTTGTGAAAACAATTGATAAATTAATATTGTTTATTTGTTTTGAATCATGTTTAATCTATTATTCATATTCAATTGCAAATGTTGTATTTCTACAAAAGAACCACATAAGTCATTCCTTTAGAATAAGCCATCATGTATACATTGCATTATGTGGTATGATTTGCGAGTACGGTTGTGTACTTATACTTGCTATAATCAATCAACAGAAGTGAATGAGTCTTCGCCCGCTTTTGAGGAGGAGTTCTACGAAGGTGCTGATTGCTAGGTCTTGATTCCAGTCGGTTGCCTGTGGTGAATCGATGGGTTTCCGCTGAAGTTATTTGTTCCGATGTTGCTTATTTTATTATTGCCAGCCATGCGAGGCTTAATAAATGTAAACTCGATCTTAAGGTCACAACGATTATTTGTTATTCAAATTACTCGTTTATTCTATTATTTCGCCTTGTATGGATCGATATTTATCTATGTTGGCACTGTGTGCACTAGCGTGATCCTAAACTAGTGCGTTATACATAAAGAGTCCATAATTGTATTTTTGAATCCCGACAGCACCCTGGCCTACGGGCCGGCACGACACGACCCGATTAGTTAGCTGGGTCGGCGGTGCCGTGCTGAGAGGCCCAGTTGGACACCACTAGTCTCATACCTAAAATTTTCTAATCGGATCAAAATAAACCCCTAATCCTAGTTTAAATTGTGGTTCTGGACTTCTGATGATGCGAGCGGTTTTGCGTAAACCTTATTAGCTAAAGGACTGCCATGTTGCTAGGAAATCCGATCTAACTTCATGCCACCATGCCAAAGGCCCAAAGCTACCATCAAAACACATGGCGTCAGCTCATAAAATAGCTATGTCAACACAAAACTATTGCATGGCAAAAGCACGAAAAGAAGGGCTAAGGGTACCTACAATGGTATAGATTATTGTTTTTTATAGCATTCTTCATGTTATATATAGACAAAATGAAAGATAATTTATACAATGGGTTGTCTCAGATTTGTTTACGTGGGACCTCACAATTTATGCGCGCCGTACACAAAACGAGGCCACAAAACGTGTGAGATACATATGACATAGATACAGCTGCAAAAAAGACCGTCTATAAAGGAGATAGATCGTCTGTTGCATGCCAGACCGCCTTCTTTCTCTCTCATTTCTCATCTATATCATAAAAAATCTTACGTGGCAAGAATTATAGACAACTAATGTCACCTTATTGTACGTGTCGTAAGAGGTTATTTTATTCTGTTTCAAAAATTAAAGAGGCCACGTCGGCATAAAACTAGGATTTTGTAACGAAAAGATCATAGAACAAGGATGAGGGAGTTATTTGATCCAGTTTCAGTAGTTACGAGTGATTTGATCCGGTTTCAGCAGTTTTAAGGGATGGGAGGGTGAAAATGGACAAATTTGTGATTGTCCAAGGGACATGTACCTTATGGTTTTGCCACTTTCGCTGTTACAGTTAAATTTGACAGGGTTTTTTCCATGGTGTTCGAATCAGCAACTTGGAAATGTGTATATCACGGTACCGTACGTGTTTACGATCAAATTGTTATAATATAGTTGCTTCTTTTGTAATTTGCATGTACTGAAGTAGCATATGCAGACTTGTGATGCATACCTTCGATGCTGACATCTGAATGCTTCTGATGCAAAGCTAGAAATAATACACGTAGCCCGGCATTTTCAAACTTGAACAAGAACATCATTTTCATTACGTAGACTGTAAAGGAACTAATCAGACATCATTCATACAACAGCTGATGCAGCCACACACAAACTGAATATACTAACTCTAGAGCCAGAAAAAGAATATAAAAATTAGCGTCCATCACAGGACTGCATCACATTGATGCCCTGGTTGAGATGTCGAGGACCTAAGTTCCAATTCTCACATCAAATCCAAGCTATGAGCAAATGACGAAGCTCGATTTCGATCAGCTTATGATGATGACAGGTTTTGGTTTCTGGCCGTCCTTGCTCTCTGTGGCTACAGTTGGGGGTCGGCATTGATGCTGGACGACACTAGTTGATCGGAGAAAAGCAATTCCCTTAAATAATGGAGCTGCCGCCGCTCTTTCTCCATCACCAGCTCTTTCCGCTCAAAACGGCATATTTTATCCTGGATTTCCTTCATCTGAAAAGATTGTGTAACAAGAGATGATAGAGACAATAAGTCAATATAAATACCAATTTATTTAAGTAGTATTATCTCAGAGTTCTAGTGGTACCTGGACATCCACTATGTTGGATAAAGATTGCTCTATACCCTTCCGTTCCTTCTCAAGTTGCACTTGTGCATTAGCAGATGCCTCTTCAAGTAAATCGTTGGCTAAAAATCCATTTGTGCAAGGAGATTCTGCTGAGGACAATGATTTAGCAAAGAGAGCTTTTGAAAATCTTGTAAGAAGTATTCTTAGGAATCAGTGATGAGCTACGTATCATGATAAGCATTCAGATTTCAGCAAGCGGCAGCAAGAATTTTAAGTTGATTATTATTCACAGTATATGTGTTCGTGCAACCTCTGTATGAAATTCATCAAAATTTTACCCACTCCTGCAGTTCTGCCACATACGGAACTTGGATACACCTCCATATATTATTCTTTGTAGATGCACCTATGCTATAATACTAGGCATGCATGTATGAAATTCATCAAAATTTTACCCACTCCTGCAGTTCTGCCACATACGGAACTTGGATACACCTCCATATATTATTCTTTGTAGATGCACCTATGCTATAATACTAGGCATGCATGATCGAGCTTATTGCTCCCTGCAGCACATTATTTGCACACTGATGCTGTTATAACACTCACCCATCGTCATTTTTTACACAGTGACATGCAAAGCTGCATGTTTAGCAACAATGCAACATCAATATGACAGAAGCTGTCAAAGAACATATCAAACAGGAAGTTTAGAGAGCAGGGCAGCTACCTTCTTCCTCGGTCCTGTTGATTGAAGAATCAATCCCGCTGTCATTTACATCAACCTGGGACTGTGCAGAAATAGCTGCTTGAGCTGCAGCTGCAGCAACATCTGAACCCACAATGGCCGACAAAAACGCAACCTGGGAAAACAGTGGGAATTGCTCAGTTTGTACTTTGCACCATCAATCATTCTCCATATCCAAGCTAAACAGCCATATAAGGCAACTATTGAATCACGGAAGCCACCAGCGTGTACACAGCAGGCCTGTGCAACACATGTGTGCACAAATCCTCTGTGTACCGAAGTCAGAATTAAGTTTCATGTCAAATGCGAGGAAGTGAGGCTATCTGAGTAAGCACAGTGTTTTTCATCTATTTACATGAATGTTATATTAAATGTAATGTCCTACCCCAGGTGACATTCTTTGATACGTCACAGGTCTTTTAGTTACGATTTATTTTCTCGGCAACTATGATTGCAGTCTTTGCTTCAAGTACAAGACTACAAGTGGATGGCATACACAAGGTATACTAACATTAATCTTGAATGCAGAATTGATGATACCAATCAAGGGAGTTAGCAGCTACCACCAAGGTAAAATCAAAGATACATTGACACAGACCTGAGCCATAATTGGATTGCTTGCATCTGCCAGTGGTGTGAGACGTAGTCGTTTCGAAGTGTCTGCTTCAGATTCATTGTCAATGTTGTCATCATTCTCAAACAGCATTATGTCCTCCTTGGGTCCGATGAACTGTTCTCCAAAAGGTAATCGGATGAATCTAGCAATGCAGTCTTTCTCTGATCGACTCCCAACATGTTCAGACACCTTTTTCCAGTCTTCCCCATAATGCAAGACAGCCTCAAGAAGGTGAAGAGTTTCTTTGTCTGTCCAATCTGATTTTGCGTCTTCGGTAATTTCAACTCTCTTGAAGTCTGCTGAAGTAAGACCCGGCCGGTAGTTGGCACGTACATAGCATCTAGCACAGAGGCTTATATCCGCCTGGTCATAACCAGAAGTTAAAGAGGGAAATTAGTTTCAGCAAATATACAAGGATGGCATATGATGACAGTTCAACATGAATTCTGAAGTCTTTCTCAGCAAATCTTTATTGCAAGTCTTTTTAATGGCAAAAAATGACTGCAAAGAGTATGATAGTTCAACATGAATTCTGAAGTGACTCTGCTAAACTGAATTCATTCACAAGCACTCCAAAAGCAGCAACGAGTCCATGAGGTTACAACAAAGGCTTGGCAATGCCAGCCAGATTCATTGTTATTCCAGCACGAAGATCAAGCTCCAGACTACAGAGAATAAGGGCATGTCAGAACTAATTGAACTCCAATTGTCTAGTGTAAGCCATGGGTTCTACAAAACATACCTGTTTGGTTTGTTATCAACGTGAACCAAACCAAAATTTGGTAACGCCAATGAAAATTGGCTATCGTTTCATTTGCTACCAATATTTGGTAATGCGGTAATGCCAACAAAAAATTGGTAACGCTAACGAAATCCAATGTCACACGCGGACAATCCAAGGGTAAGGAAATCGCTCACCAAAATTTTGGTAACGCCAAAATTTGGCTTGGCCGAAATCCAAACAATGTTCTTTTTAACAAATTTTGGCTTTGCCCAAATTTTGGCTTGGTTCATTAGGGCCATGAACCAAACAGCCCCTACTTCAATAGGTGCAGATAAATTTGTGTACACAAGTTCTATTACCCTCTCAATTAAATTTATACGAAACTAAATAACACAATTCCCATAACAAAATATACATCATCAAACATTTGTCAATAATCTTGTTTGCTCATCAGTCCAAATGCCCTTTCTATAGGGCATATCAAACCAGCTAAACTAAAACCATTGATCAACCAGGAATATCTCCAATCCCACCAAACCAAACGCTTAATACATGGGCAAAACTGCAAAACTAGTGTTCCTCCCGTTACATACCATATGAAGCTAAACATCCGTATTATTGCTGCTCCGTGTACCTTGATGGCAAACTTATTTGCCAGCAAGACAAGTGTTTTCTACACTGCCACCAAACTGATTGGCAATTTGGCATAGCCCATCGGAAATAGTCGCATAAATGAGCTAATATAGTTCTACCCAGATGGCCAGATACAAGCGATGCACAAATATTAACGCAAATCTGTAGGGCAAGTTTACACAGAACTACACAAATATCTCGTTCACAAATCAAAACAAGGGCAAAGCACTCACCTTCTCGCAGGAGAAGTACGCAAGCCCGCACACAGTGCGGCACCCAGTGCAAAGCTTCCTGGGTATTGTTGCCCCAGCAGGCAACGAAGACTGTGATGGCACCACCTCATCCCTCTTATCTCTCCCTTGCTTCGCCCCCGTTGGCGAAGCACCATAGTTGATGAGCCCCCACTCCTCAAGGAAGTCGAACACACGGCGCACGGAGCCGACGTCGCCGACGAGGCCTCGCCTTGCTTTGGTGAGCGTGAGCCGCCGCCCCGGCCTCGCCCGGAACCTCCTCATGAGGGTGTCGCGGTAGTACTTGTACGCGTCCGGGCCCCGGGACCCAGACGCCGCCGCGGCCTCCCCTTCGAAGAAATCCGGCAGGAGGCGGCGCTCCGTGTCGTGGATGGCGTCGTACGAGAACCACGCTGCAAACGGAACCCTTGGTTAGGGTTCTAGGTCTTAGCAATTGCAAGAGGTGGGGTGCTGGGGTGCGGGCTCAGGGGGGTTACCTGAGTAGCTTGGGACGGTGATGGTGTAGGATGAGTCCTCAGGTCCGGCGGTGGCTGCTGCTGCGGCAGCGGCGGCGGTGGAGGTTGAGGTTGGGGTGGGAGGGGCCTCCAACTTGACGGTGCCGGCAGTGGAGGGGGGCTGGGAAAAGGGAGGTGCCGTGAGCAGCGCCTGTGGAGGTGTTTGCGCGGAGTTGGCGGTGGCAGCCGGCGCCGGCAACGACGGTGTGGCCATCGGAGGCGGAGGCGGAGGCGGTTGAGTTTATGGTTTGTTTGGTCCGTGTGGGTAACTGGGTAGCTCGCGTGTTCTGGGCTTTACTCGTAGCGAAGCTGTTGCAGTTTGGGCCTCGGGAAGATAGGATATGCTGCGATTTTAGTACCACATCAGGTGGCAAGATGGGCCGTCGGTCGACTTGTCCGGCGACGACATCTGTGGGTTCAACGTAAGCACGACACAGTTTATACCGTTTATAGGCTGAGCCGATACTACACGACAGCTTAGGCTGTACCTGGGCAGCCACCTCGGCACGACGGGCCGGCACGGCACGAATAATTGTGTCGGGCCTGGCCGGGCTCGATCCGTTAGGCCCGTTCATTTTTAATATATATAGGAAAATGGTATGGTACTCATGGGAGTATATGCTCTTACTTATTATATACCACTTAAATCGTACGATGATACCTCTTTATCTATTCGAGCATACTCCAATAATGATTATAAGATACCCCAAAGTGAGTTGCATGCAAAATTTCATTAAAGTTCACTTTTATAGCAAAATTTGTGTATATACTTCTTTTATATATGAAAAGGGTATATAGCAAACAATAAAGGGCTCAAATGAAAATTTTTCAATCAAGTCGATTGGAGTATCTTATAATTGGTATTTAAGTATACCGAAAGTGATAAAGAAGTATAATATATGCTTTAAGTGGTATATTGAAGGGAGTACATACTCCTGTGAGTATTTAACGAGTGTCATATATATATATATATATATATATATATATATATATATATATATATATATATATATATATGATTGTATTTCCATTTTTAAATACTTATATGGTTTTATTTTGTAGTTTTTTTATTTTATATAGTTCATTTTATAAGTATATATAAAATTTATTTTGTTTTTTAAAATTATATATATTCTAGGATTTTTTTCCCATTTTTGTTCAATTTTTCATGTCTTATGGGCTAAATGGCAAATGTTTTAATGAGGTAGCCATTTGAACATTAATTAAATTATTTATTACATTTTCAATATGCTTGTCTCATTTTTACAATTTTCGTATGTATTTTTAATTCCACACATTTTTCTATTTTTTTATATTTTTTGAACCGTTTCTGATTTTTTTGAATTTTCGGACCTAATAGGCTAAGTAGGCCAGCATTGGTCCATCGGGCTAAATGGGCTCAGACCAGCACGGCCCGAAAGGCCATCGGGCTGTGTCTAGGCTGCCTCGTCGGTATGTGGGCCGGCACAACATGGTCCGTTTAGTTCGCGAACCAGAATGGGCCGTGTCTAAACGGGCCTATGTTGGACTGGACCGTGCCGCCCGTTTGGCCACCACTAGCCAACTCTGAGCCAAGGCACTGTAGCAGCTCATACCTTTATCGGCCTTTTTGCTAAGATCAAGTGTAGCATTTGTTATTATCAGTTTAACTAGAAGGCTGTCCGTATGTTGCAATTGATCTTTAATATACAATATCGTAAGTGCTAAATAGGGATCTTCAACATACAATACCACAAACTCGTGGGGTGAGACGACTCTTCCCGCTGCGCGGGGTAAAGCGGGGTAAATTCTTTATTAGTTTGAGATAATTAAGTTAATATCTATATTTTTACATCCATGGTCACACACACATAATTCTCTAGGTAAGGTTGAAACATAATAAACAAACAACTACAAGCCCGTATATCCAGAAAGTCAGTAGCTAACTGTTTCTTGGAGCTGAGGATTGGGCATATAAAACAGTGTTATTGCTATCTTTAATTACGTTCCACAGATGATGGTGAGATACGCAGTGTTGAAAAAAATCAATACCAATACTCCAATTATACAGGAACCAGGAGGCCACCTATTCCTAGAATGTGGCCGATTATTAGGCCTAAGGCAACAAATCTCTAAACAATGCGCTACTACAGATGATGAATGCAAATGGCACACGATAAACAAACAACAACCACTGTTCTACTCAAATAGAAGTATATCCAGAAAGGGGACAACTATGTGTTCCTTGGAGTTGAGGTTTGGACATGTAAAACAGTGTTGTTACTATCTATAATTGTGCTCTATAGATAATGGTCAGATACACAATGTTCTAAAAATCGATAGGGGATACTGTGCTTATACAGGAACCATGAGGTCACCTATTCCTATATTGCGTGCGATTATTAGGCTTAAAAGCAACAATCTCTAAAGAATGTGCTGCTACAGGTGATGAATGCAAATGATACATAATAAACAAACAGCTGCTATTGATGAATGCAAATGATACATAATAAACAAACAGCTGCTACTGCTGTACTCATATAGCAGTGCAATATATCCAGAAAGTAGGCAGGCGGCTACCTGTTCCTTGGAGCTGAGGTTTGGATCCATGGCGAAGTGTATCTCATGCATGAGGCGCTCGATCATGGTGATGGTGTAGGGGCGCCGGGTTTCAGGGTTGATAGTCTTCTCCATCACAATGGTGGCGATATCCCTGAACTGGTTAGACAGCTGCGCCTCCCTCTCCTTGCCAGAAACCTGGAGCTCCCCTTTTTCCAATATCTGAGAGAAGCAAAAGTTATTTAGAGCAAAAGTTATTTATCACCTAGCAGCAACAATCATATACTACTTTTGAACACGATTCGCATCGCATGAATAGGAATCCACCTCGAGGCAGGAGCAGGACGAACACACACAATCTATAAGAAGAGAAGAGTATAAGGAATGAAGGATACCTCGATGCAGATCTTGGTCTGGTCGTCGGTGCCGAATGCCTTGATGAGGTCCTTAGACCTGGCGAGGACGCCCTTGGAGACGTTGGAGTAGACGGTGTGCGACTGGAGCACCTCGTCGAGGTCCTTCTCCACACGGGAGCGCTAGGAGAGCACCTTGTTGGGGGAAGCAGGCGATCTCGAAGCGCTGGCCGTGCTTCCTCAGCCGCACCGCCGCCAGGTTCGTCAGGCGCTTCTGCCCCCCCCACTCGCGTCGTGTCTTCTCTGTCGTGCTCCACATCCACTGCGCCCTCGGCTCCACTGCCACAACATAGATCTGACAGGTTAAACACACAGATAAAAATATATTGTATGTTTTAGTTCGTACTGTTACCCGTTTCACGCCAAAACGTAAGTAACAGCTTTGATCAAAATATTTAACTTAACAGCTTCGATCAGAATTATCACAAACTACATTGAATGGGCAATAAAATTCACATGCTCGATCAAAACCTACAGGATTCCTATTATAATTAGCACAATCCTGATTAAAACAGGAAAGTGTCGTAGGGAAAAAGACTAGACAGTAGAAAGAGGGGACCCCGGCGTCAGGACGAGGGGCCGAAGGGTCCTTGGAGAGGGGTACCGGCTATGAGTAGATGCGTGTTATATGCCCAAAAAACGGGTCTTGTTTATTACATGGGGGATATGGCTATTTATAGCCCCCGACTAGGTATCTGAAATTACACATGCACCCCTAAAAAGGTACAATAACCGTAAGGGTTGTAGGGGTTTTTCTTGACCTAAGCGTAACCTCCGGCGCATGGTGGACCCTCCTGGTCTTTGTCTACCCGGGGAGTGCGCCCAGTCCACCCGTCCTGTTGCCCTTGCGCCCCCGCGTGGATGGTCGCGAGGCCCCTTCGGTGGCCACCCTCGGGGAGCCTTTGGGACCCCTTCGGAGAGGCGCCTTCGGGGCCTCCAGGGACCCCTTCGGAGGGGCGCCTCCGGGGGCCTTCGGGACACCTTCGGGGGGCTTCATCTTCGCCTGAGTCGTGGGGCCGGTGGGCTGCCCCTACGACAAGCCCCTCGCGGTCGAGGTCTTGCTTCGCCATGGCTGAAACTACGATGTTCTCCCGAAGGGTCCAGGCACACCGTCCCCTCTAGCTTGACGAAGTGTGTTTTGGAAGGGCTCGCAGATCGGTTTAGAAGTTTTGGTTTTTATTTTTATTTTTTTGGGTATCGTGCACCATGAAGGCACCGTTTTGCGCCCTTTAGGGTTTCGCACACCAGCGTTGGGTGGTGTGCTCCATAATGGTGTCGGGCGTGTTGCAGGCTGGCTCCATGTGGCACGCGCTGAGTGGCCCGCGGCTATTTGTCTTCGACCTGCCGGTTAGTCTGGCCTATAAATATGTGGTCACGCCCCGCCTTTTTGCTTACGCTCATTTGTTTGGTTTAGTTTGGTTTGGTTTGGTTTCAATTGCTAGCGCTTGTTCTTGCGGTGCTTGCTTGGTTTGCGAGGGCCTTGACTGTGGCTTCGGCTATGACGAAGCGTAGTAAGAAGGGTGCCGGGGAGGTGTTGTATACGAGTGATCTTGGGAGGTCCACCATGACAGACTTGGTTCTTCGAACCCTTGTTGATGAGGGCAAGGTGGAGAGTCTTGCGAAGGTCCGTGCCCTTGGGACAGAGACCGTCCCAATCCCCCAGGCAGACAAGGCGGTGGTCTTCGTTGCTTTCTTTCACGCTAGTCTCCGATTTCCGTGTGTCGATCTGACCTCGGTGGTGCTTGACTTCTGAGCTAGAGCCGCACAATGACCTCAATTCTATTGTGAAGTCAGGGGTTTTAGTGGATGATGCGAGAGTCGGAGCCCGGTAGGGCGCTGCTTGCTTACCTTCACGATGGGTGCTGTCAACCGAAGAAGAAAAAAAGCACTGGCGAGACGCTGAACTTTGGCAAAGATGAATTTCCACCAAGACCCTGTCGATGTATTTACTTGCCTCAATGGCTGAACCGGGGACACGGATTGGACCCGACGATGGTTCTGCCACACATCCCCGGCGAAGGATGGTTTATAATCTCGGGGCGGGCTGATACGACTTATCGCCAAATTTCGCCAGATTGTTCTATCATGAGGAGGAGGCCCTTCTTCTCCTTCTTGGGCGTGATAAAACGGCTTCCACCCTAACTGGTAGAGGAATTACGTGCCTTTGGCATGTGGCCTCTGGTGTAGGAGTGGAGTGTGGAGGTCGGACTTCGAAGTTTGGGCGCCCGACCCTTACTGTTAAAGGGCACGAAGGTGCGGAACTCATTTTTTTTTGTCTTTGCGCTCTTTTTTTTTATTTTTTGACCGATGTGTTGGTGATGCCCCAGCAGTTGTGCCTATTATCGAGGTGGCCCGTGTCGCGGAGGTGCTCTTAGGCCCATATACGGGCGAAGAGCATGCGAAACGCATCCTGGTTGTGTGGGAAGGTCGGCTGAACCGGGCATATGTCTCGTCGGTTCGCCTTGACGAGCGTGCGAACCCAGACGCGGGAAAAAGGAAGCGCGCCCGTGCGATTGAGGTCGGCGGGGCGGGCCGATGATGCGGTGGCCCGCTGAGCGCCGCCGATCCTGTAACGCCAAATGACCCTCCGACATCTGCGGAGGATGTGGATCAACTCGCTAAGAGGGTGGCAGACAACGTGGAGTGGGTGGAGTGCTCCGTGTCCAGCAGCTCTTCCTTGGATGAGCGCGTCATTTCACACGAGGAAACCGTTGTGGAGGATGCGGTTGGGCGCCCTGAGGTGGGGGTAGCCGAGGCGATAGGTGCGTTTGGTGTGACGCGCCTCGTCATTGATGAGTCCTCCTATGGTGACACCCTGTCGCGTGTTTACACTGGGGGTGTCGATGTCACTATGGATAGCCCTCCTACTCCGCGGCGCATCGATGTCGCCGTGGACACCCCTCCTGCCTCACGATCGCCCATTGGTACGCGCATTACTTCGTCTGTGTCATGTTGACGTGCGGGTGTAACCTTTGTTTGTATGTGCAGAAGTGGTTGACGGGGAGGTTCCGGCGGCTGAGGAGGGTGAGGCTGATGGTGGTGCATCTGCCTCGATGGGCTCTGGGGCTCCACGCTCGCCGGCGCCTGCTACGGTTGCCGCGGGCACAATGGACTTGGGCCCCATGTGCCGCGTGGACTTCAAGGTCAGCGAAGGTGCTGCTGAGGTTTGCAGGGCAGTTGGAGACTTTGCTTCTGCTTCGCCCCTCCTTGGAGAGCTCTTCCGGAAGATGCCCTTGAAGGACATGCTCTGGAGCGTTGAGGCGAACGCCGTGAAGGTTGGTTTGTACCCTGCGACTCAGCTCGTTGTTTTGTTTGTTCTTCGTAGGTGACCCCCTGTTGCGTAGACGGTGATGCTTTCGCGGACACTGGATGGCGATATTTCCCAATGCTTCGCCGAGATTCAGAGTCGGGTGGATGCCGAGCATGCCCAAAACCAGGTCCTCAGCGGTGAGCGTGATTCTCGTGCTGTGAGGGTGAAGGCCGTGGAGACTCAGGTGGCGGGCCTTGAAGCGGAGCTGTAAGATCGAGGAGGCCGACTAGAGGGGGGTGAATAGTCGTTTCTAAAAATCTCTAAGTCTAAAACCGATTACTTATGCGGAAGCTAATATCAATACGGTTTTAGCCTAAATCAACTAGTTCAACTATGTGCACCAACAATTCAAGTCTATTGAAGAATATAGCAATCAAGCATAGATTTATAATCTATTCAATTCTAGCAAGGTGAATAGCACAAAGCAATGAATAACTATTGCAATCACACACAATGAATAAGCAATTTAATACAAGGTATATAAATTGCACAATGTAAAGCAAGCATTCATACACAATGAATGTAAATACAATAGTAAGACACAAGGATGTAAACCACAATTGACACGACGATGTTTTACCGTGGTGATCGGAGACTTGCCGGTCTCCCCTAATTCACGTTGAGGCAAGCCCAAACCAATTGGACCGGCTCCACGAATTGAGCACCCGCCTCCGAGGTGAGTCCAACCACTAGGACCGGTTCCAAACCGAACCAACACCTCGCTCCACTAAGGTTGCTCCTTTCTCCACTCCGGAGATGGCGAGCACCACACCACTCACAAACACCGGGCCTTCTCACAAGCTTCACTTGAGAAGATCACCGGACTACGACGCCTCCATGCCGTCTAAGTGTCAGCAAACACCAAGAGTAACAAGTCTCCAACTTTCACTTGAACCAATCAAGTGTCAAAGCTCAAGTGGATACTAAATCCACCACCTAATGCAACACATGCAATAGGATTTGCTCTCTAACCTCACTAAGTGCAACACATGCACAAAAGAGAATGAGAGGCTTGCTCTTTGCTCAATGGAATGTCAAGGGGCACCAGCAACCTCCCCTCACACGGCCAAGGTGGGTATTTATAGCCCACACACAAAGACTAGCCGTTGGGGAGAAGAAACCAGAAAACTCAGCCGAGGCCGGTCAGACCGACGTTATACGCCCGGTCAGACCGCACCCCCTCCAACGCTCAAAAAAATACCTGTTGGAGGACCTCCTGGCTCGATCACCAACCAATGGCTTGTCAGATCAGCCAATTTTGATCGATCAAGATGACACACGCCGGTCGACTGCTTTTGAATCGGCTAACAGTCCCTTTTTTGGGGCGGATGGGTCAAGACTTGGGCCGTGAAAGGGCGGCGAGTGAAAAAAAAGGGGCGGTGGAAATTCTGAAATTTGCAATTAGGCTCTCTGGAAATTTGAAATTTACGCGATTTTTTTTCTCAGAACTGAAATTTCACATTTTAACCCCTAGAAATTGTAGAATTCGCTAAAAACTTATTTTCCAGCAGAAAAGGGCCTCGGGAATTCAAATTTTGAACCAATTTTTGCATTTGAAGCATGTTTGACTTTGTTATTATTATTTCTATGCAATTTATTTATTGTATTTACTGTTTTGATTATCTGTGATTGTTTATATTGCATTTAATCACTGAAAATAGCAGTAAATCATGAAAAATGCATAGAAAAATACGGGATCACGAACCGGGAGTTCGAAGAGTATTATGAGAATTTTGCAACCATTTTATGTAAATTACTAGCAGTAATATTATGAACTCCTTGCATGAATATGAAGATGACTGGCATCACGAACCAGGAGTTCGAAGAACTGACCCAGCATGTCCAGAATTTGTACAAGTCTTCAACTCTATGATAATGTATTCACAGATGAGCAGAAGATTGAGAAGACTCTCTCTACTTTTCACCCAAATACGGTGTAATCCGAGCGCAACTATCGTCAAGACGGCTACAAGGAGTATGCCGAATTAATTGACACCATGCAAGTTGCGGAAGATCACGATGATGTTCTCAGGAAGAACTACATCTCACAGTCATCTAGTAGCAATGTTGGTCATGAAGCCAATGCTAGCAGCTACAAGGTAATGAAGCCTCTCACGAAAAAGAGGGGTAAGAAGGGGTCGTGGGTCGCATGTTATTGATGCTTTCCAGTCTAAGAAGAAGGGCATAGGACAGCATGGGGCACACCTTGCCATTGTAGGCATGGAAGATCCACATCCATTAGTTGCACTCATGGATGTGGACAGCCTAGTAGTAGCCCCCATTATCCCTCCTTTGGACATCGCAGCGGCCGCAGCCGTAGTTACCCCAAAAGGAGAAGATCTCCATGAAGCAGATTGAGGCAGAAGTTTCTGAATACTTCGCTGATTCGATCTAGTGCACGTATTACACTTGGATCTTTTATAGTAACTTGCAGTTTGTAATTGAAGCAAAACATTGAATTATTTTTGAATAATGGTTGTAAGCTCTAGAAGAGCAAAACATTAAATTCTTATGACGAGTCCTGCAAGACTTATTCCCGTATTTATAATAACAAGTTATGTTCTGATATCTGAAGTATTTTATTTACATGTTGCTTGCTTTCTACTACATATTAATAAAGTACATTATATTAGAACGCGTGTGGTGCCCTATTGGAGGAAGTGTGCTTAGCTGGTAGCAACACAATAAATACCATCTTGAGAGAGACGAAAATCTTTCAATGATCAAGAAGAATGTCAGTAGTCTTCGACAATCGCAGTAAATGATACTTGTATAATAGGCTCAGGAAGGGCCTCAATTATACCCCTAATAGGCACAACTTTGGTCATTGAAAAAACCTTGCTGTACCCAGAATCGACTAGAACTCTCAAGGATATTCGAGCTAACAGTTTTCATGTAGAGACTGAAGAAGAGTATGGTAAGAAATACTTGCTCATTACAAAGCGTGAAGAAAGTAGAAAAATGGTACTAGAACGACTTCCTTCATATGGGTCTGGGCTATACTACACTAATATTAAGGCACCTGTAGCCTATACTGCTCTGAAAACCGTATTTAGAAGCTCTGAACCTTTTCTATCTCTGTCATGATAGATAATGCCACCCAGGTCTTAGAATGATGAGAAATATAATTAACAATTCACAGGGACATAATGTAAATATAAATAATTTTCCGAATCAAGAAGATTTTGTGTGCCCCGTATGTGCCTCCGGGAATTTAATTACTAAACCTTTTGCTCTGAAAGCGAAGGATGAAGTCCCTACATTTCTGGATCGTATCCAGGGAGACTTTTTGCGGTCCTATACAGCCCCTGTAAGGGTCATTTAGGTATTTTCTGGTGCTCATCGATGCTTCCTCGAAATGGTCGTATGTATGTTTATTGTCTACGAGAAACTACGCTTTTGTAAAGCCAAATCTCGCAGATAATTAAAAATAGAAATAATTTCCCTGATCATCATGTGAAATCCACCAGAATGGACAACGCCGGTGAATTTACTTCAAAGGCATTTGATGATTATTGTATGGCAATGAGAATTAAAATTGAGCATTTCGTACCACATGTCCACACCAAGAATGGACTAGCAGAGGCATTAATTACAAGGATTAAATTTATTGCCCGACCACCTTTGACGAATTGTAATTTACTAACTGCATGTTGGGGACACGCAATTCTGCCACAAAGAACTCTCATCAATTTTAGACCACCGGCATATAACATCCATTCACCTATGCAACTAGCGCAAGGGTCAGCACAGAAAATTTCTCATCTTTGAAGGTTTGGTTGCAAGGTTTCTATACCTATACCACCACAGCAAATTGCAATGGGCCTCCTCCGAAAGTCTGGGATATACGCTGGTTATGAGACAACGTCCATAATCAGGTGTTTGGACCCTATGACGAGAGATTTGCATGCTGCCCGATCCGCTGAAAGTATATTAGATGAGGCTAGTTTCCCGTCATTAGGGGGAGGAAATCAACTCCTTGATGAAAATATCGGGAAATAGAGAAGTCCAGAAGATAATTGAAATCTATGCACATGACCCGCGCACTAGTGAAGCAAATAGAGAAGTCTAGAAGATAATTGAAGTCTAGAAGACAATTGAAGTCTAGAAGATAATTGATTTACAAGCATTAGCGAATCAACTGCCTAACCACTTTAGTGATTTGAAGAGCGTGACCAAGTCGCATATGTCTGTACGCAATGCACCGGAGAGGGTTGAAATACCAATGAAGGTATCCCTAATCCCGTCCTAAGGCCTCTGAAAGGATGAGAACTCCAGCCCCTCGAATCTGAAGTAACCAGGGACGCCTAGTGAAAAAGAATAAGAAGGACTTGATACAGCCGATCACCGAAGTTCACCAGAACCAGAAAGGGAGCCAGTTGAGACCTAGCACCAGTATGGCACCTTCAGAAAAGGCATACCGGAATTGAACATCCCCACGAAGGGAGACATCAGCATGGATGTGTGCGTATACATCGGAGCTGAAAAACTAAAGGGACTTGCCCCCGTAATTGAAAGCAGCGGTGAGCAAGTAAAAGCATTAGAAGAATCGCCCCTTGAAGAAATAGCTATAAACTTTGTAACCTCGGGAGAATCTACGAATAAGACAACAACCAATGTTGACATTGATTTTGCAAAGAAAATTGCCACAATCATCGATCTTGATCCAGAGCTTATATTGCTCGCTGAATGAAAGAAAAGGTCAGATTGAGAAGATTGAAAGAAGGCAATAGAAGCAGAATTATTATCTCTGAATAAAAGAAAGGTGTTTGGGCCTGTAAGCCGTTCGCCTCCCTATGTGCACCCCCGTAGGGCATAAGTGGGTATTTGTTCGAAAGAGAAATGAAAATAATGAAGTAAAGAAAGGCTTGTTGCACAAGGTTTCACTCAACATCCAGGAGTTGTTTATGAAGAAACCTATTCTTCGGTCGTGGGCGGAACCACCCTTTAGATATTTAATCTCAATGGTAATAAACTTGAAGTTAAAAGTGAAATTGATGGATGTGGTAACAGCATACCTTTATAGAATATTGGATTCAGACGTTTATATGAAGATACCTAAATGTATCCCCGTCCCAACCAAGATAGAGCAAATAGAAATCAGATAGTGTGAAACTCGTAAAGTCACCGCACGGGTTAAGCAATCAGCAAGATGTGGTATAATCGCTGAGGCGACTTTCTATGCAAGAAAGGCTACACTAACAATGAGAATAATCCTTGTGTATTTATACGATGATCCTGTGATGGATTTTGTATAATCTCAAGATATGAAGATGATCTCAATATCGTTGGAACCTGGAAGGTATTAAGAAAGCAAGCTCTAACCCGAGTCGAGTTCAAATGAAAGAATTGGGTAAAACCAAATATTGCCTAAGCTTGCAGCTTGAGTATACCCCTGAAGGGATTTTAGTGCATCAGTCAACCTACACTCAGAAGGTGTTAGAAATGTTTGATTTTGAAAGGCATACCCTTTGAAATTGCCAATGGTCGGGAGATCTTTGCAGCAAGACAAAGACCCGTACAGACCTAAAGAAGAGGGAGAGGAAGTCCTGGGACTGGAATTCCCATACTTAAGTGCAATAGGAGCACTCATGTATTTAGCAAATTGTACTAGATCGGCCATTGCATTTGTCGTTAACCTATTAGTAAGGTATAGTGCAGAACCTACCAAAGACATTGGTAGGGAATGAATGACATCTTGTGTTGTACAAGTACGGATGGATTATGTGAATAATCATCTCATAAAGCATATTAACCCTAAGTTCTTCTATGCTCATGAATTGCAAAAGATGGATGAAATTAAAGTACTGTATACTAAGTTATGTGAAAATCTTGCAGATTTATTCACTAAGTTACTTCCAGCATCTAGCTTTGAAAGGTGCATACGTGGAATTGTAATGACGAGACTTAGAGAAGCGCATAATTCAGGGGGAGAATCTTCACGAACTCATTAATGAGGCAATTCGTGCAACGCAGCAGAACTTGTATCATGTGCTTTTTCTCCAAAATTTTCTCACTGGATTTTTATGGAGTTTTGATGAGGCATGAACATGTGAGGATGGGTGCCTAAGGGGGAGTGTTAAGAAACTATGGGTTTGGCCCAAAAGCCGGCCCACGTATGGGCTCCCTATCCCAAACACTAACAGGGTCTCTAGCCTATAAATAAAGGGTGCTATTCACTGTAAACGATTTGATCGATTGGAAGGAATAAAGAGAAGCAAGAAGCCCTATATATCTCTGTGTTCAATCTACTATTTTATTTTTATATTCTTGTATTGTTCTAAACGATTCTACGCTTGTCTACGAGGTAATCGCTCGGACTGGACTCACTAGTAACGGTTCCTCAACATGACATATTAATTTATTGAAAACAAATCGAATAGTATATGTCAAATCACGACCTTGATCAGGAAATTAACTGACTAACGGAACTTACATGCCATGAAGAAGGCTGCATGCAGATGTTGTAAATGTCAATTGATCCTTTGATCGATGAAGATTGCTACCTAAAGCCTGTTAGACCCCTGTGACAGGTGAATGAAGGAGTTAACGGCGTACACTTGGTACCAGTCAGAGCCACACCATCGACTGGATCTGATGGATCTAGAGCTTGGAGGCGACGGCTCCAATACGGACGCGAGCAATGGTGTCGTAAGCTCGTTGTTGCCGCTGTAGCCAGCCATGCAAGGAGCACCGGTGGCGGCGAGACTCAGAGGAAGGGTTTAGGAGCCCGCCACCAGCGTCGTCTTGGGGTAGGAGGAGATGGCTGGTGGCAGACCGTACCAACAAGGGAGAGGACAACCTGGGCACGCGAGTAGCGAGGAAGTGATGGTTGGTGCAGACGGAATGACTATGTTCTTTTTAAGTAGTAAAGACTAAGAGTGATAATTGTGGTTGTTCATAGAAATGGTTTGTTAACTATGCATGCATTAAATTCTCAGATGATGTGATAATAGCAAATAGTACCAACAAATGGATTAGCTGGGTTTCTACCGTTGCCATCTTTCATATTTTAAATCAAATACAGAGGGACTATACTTATGTGAAATCAATTAGCGCTAAAACTATAGATTAGGCCACTACTCCGACCCAAACCCTCTTAAAGCACCCGAGAAAAGGGTCTCATCGATGAGCCTGTGGCATGTGGACTTGTGCTGCACCATCCGAAGCCCGCCTCCACCATCATTCTTGCCGTCACGCTCCACCTCGACGGCGGTGAAAGACCGGCACGACTCATCGCTATCGGGCTCGCCGTCCTTGTGGTACTCTCACCGTATCTTTGCGAAGAACTCGCGATGCAATACTTGCCGGACCACCTGCGGCTCCGCAAGCAGATCGGCCAGGAGCTGATGTGCGCGGCTGCCCCAGGAGCACGTACAGACTCCGAGGAGGGTGGAAGCTCGCAGCATAACCATGGCGATCATTATTCGTGAGTATATCAATGTACATCGATCACTGTACGTCCTCGCCGGCCGTGCACGCGCGCTGGCTAGCGGCAGGTAGCTCTGCAAGAAGGGGCTCGTCGAGCATAGCCAGCCACGGGGCGCAGCTCAAGGCCGCACTCGCACGTGTAGCTTGTTAGAGTTTTATCATTGTTTAGTATTACTTACTGGGTGTGTCTATACAACATTCGATTGATTTTTTCTTGGAAATCAGTCACTTTTTGAGTCATCGGATGGAGATCCAATGTCCCAGATATCACCCCCCTCTATATCCCCAATCCAATCTCACTTCCCACCCTCTCTTCCTCTCTCTCACCAATCACAAAGCGTATCGGACGGCCTCTCTCTCTCTCTCACCAATCACAAAGCGCATCCAACGGCCTAAAAATTGACTGATTTCCAAGAAAATTTCAGTCGACAGATTTCTAGCAATTCCCTTACTTTTTTGGCTGCCTTTGTAAGGCACAATTAGGTCTTGCAAGCGAACGTAAGAAGCAATAGAATTGAATAAAAAAGAAAACGTTACATTACAGCACCAAATCGCTTCGCTGTTTCTTGTCTACGTGAGTTCCAGAGCGTTCTTGTCTACGTGTCCGTGTACTTCGGTCAATGATCGGTTTCCAGCGTGCTCGTGCGTGTGTATTGCTGCGCAGTGTGAGAGGTTCTGCCGAGTGTGATTCTTCTTCGGTTTGAGCCGACAATTGATATCAGAGCCTGAGTTCTTGATCTGTGTACCCGGCTCTCCGGAAAGTAGTGTCACCGATGACAAGGCGGCGTCAGTTGTGATGGCGAAGGAGAGTTCCGCTATCTCGCTGTATTATCCAATGCCCACGATTATGCAGCATGAGCAATCAAAGTGAAGATGTACATGTGCGCTCAAGGATTGTGGGACACGTTCGAGGACGGCAACGTCGATGTATGTAAGGATCAGATGGCCTTGGCGGCCATCTATAGAGGCATCCTAGAGGAAACGCTCTTCTTACTAACCGAAAAGGAGACGAACAAATCTGCGTGGGAGGCGTTGAAGACGATGCATCTTGACGCCGATCGTGTCAAGAAAGCGTGAGTGCAAACTCTCAAGAGCGAGTTCGAGGGGATGTGCATGAAAGAGACGGAGTCGATCGACGACTTCGCCATGAGGTTGACGACTATTTTCAACCAGATCCGAGTCTTGGGGACAAGATGGAAGAAAGTTGTGTTGTGAGAAAGTTCCTTCGGACAGTCTTTGAAAAGTTTTTGCAAATCGTTTCCATCATTGAGTAGTTTGGTAACCTCAAGGTGATGACGGTTGAGGAGGTGATCGGCTGCTTGAAGGTGCACGAGGAACGAATTCGAGGATCTGGCGGCGGTGAAGAGGCGAGGGCGAGGGCTTCTCCAGCGGCTCTAATGGTGGTGGTGGCCGAGGCCGTAAGAATCGGAAATTCGATGAGGCAAAGGTGAGATGTTATAATTGTTAGGACTATTGACACTTTGCCTCAGAATGTTGTTCCAAGAAGAAAGAAGAGAAGACTTATTTCGCAAAGAAGCTAGAAGATGACGAGCCAACACTACTTATGGTTGAGTTATGTGAGTTGTAATCCCGTGTCGAGTTAGAGTTGAGTCCGGGACATTGAGAAGATATGTTCACCGTCCTAAGTCGAGTCTGTGGAGTTGAGTCCGGGACGTTGAGGAGATGTGTTCGTCATCCTAAGTCGAGTTCGTGGAGTTGAGTCCGGGACGTTGAGGAGATGTGTTCGTCATCCTAAGTCGAGTTCGTGGAGTTGAGTCCGGGACGTTGAGGAGAAATGTTCGTCGTCCTGAGTTGAGTCCAGAACGTTGAGGAGATATATTTGTCGTCCTGTATTGAATAACAGTTGGGCAAGTCGTTGTTGAGACCGCCTGCCTCAATAAGTAAGTACACAGTGATTAGTGAGTGATTTGTTAGAGTTTAATAATTGTTTAGTGTTCCTTTTTCGGTTGCTTGCCATATCCGAGACCGTTTCGTACAAGAATAAACCGAGTTGGATTCAAAGTCCATGTACCCAGCCTTTATAAGGCACAATTGAGTCTTGTAAGCAAACGTAAGAAGCAATAGAAGAGAAGAAAAAAGAAAAACGCTGCAGTGCAACACCAAATCGCTTCACTGTTTCTTGTTTACAGGATTTCCAGAGCGTTCTTGTCTACATGTGCGTGTACTTCGGTCAATGATCTGTTTCCAGCGTGATCGTGCGTGTGTATTATTGCGCGACGTGAGAGGTTCTACCAAGCGTGATTCTTCTTCGGTTTGGGCCAACATAGCTGCATTCTGCAAGGGCCTCGGGGCGAGCTTGCCGGTGATGTAGCCCACCGGCTTGATGTGCGCGCGACGGAGAGAACAATTATCTTGGCCGCTCGAGTGGTGGCCGGAAAGCTTGCCTTGGGTAGCAAGGCGCTAAGCGCCAGTTGCATGCGTCGACGACAGATTTGCGCGAAAGCAAAGGCTGCCGCCATGAGCCAGCAACCGTCCATTGTGTTGGAAGTTGTTTTCAAACAACAAGTTGTGTCTCTTCATGAGAGAGTGCATTCAAAGAGTCGCATCTCTTCATTTCACATCCTTTCACGGGAGGGTGCATTCGAAGAGTCGCGTCTCTTCATTTCGCATCATTTCAAACTCTATATAAAGAGATGTTCTTTAGATTTTGAGGAGTACTCCACAATCCAATTCTCTTGTTCTGTTCACGACGAGTTTTCACTTTGCTTTAGTGTAAACTCTGTCCAGGCTTGTCTTATCCTACTAGCTTATTTGTAGTAGACCCTCAAAGCATTTAGATAGGGTACAAATAATCGCTTTAAGAAAGCGCTTTGGCGTGATTCAAGTTTCCTATTCTACAAAATTCCCAACAATCTAAAGCGATTATAGTGGAGTCCGAGGCTTCTGTTTCCACCATCAAGTTCATGAATCAAGACATGGTGCAACTTGATCGTTTCGACGGCACGAACTTCACCCGCTGGCAAGACAAGCTGAAGTTCTTCCTCACGACTATGAAGCTCTTCTACATTCTTGATCCAGCGCTTCTTCCAGTACTAGCGCCCGAGGAGAACAACACCGACGAATGCAAGGTAGAGAGAACAAAGAGGAACGAGGATGATCTGATATGCTGTGGACACATACTCAACACCCTCTTCGACCGGCTGTATGATCTCTACACCGACACGCCATCGGCAAGAGACATCTAGAATGCTCTGGAGAGCAAATAAAAAGCAGAGGAGGAAGGTACAAGGAAGTTCCTTATCTCTAGGTACTTCGACTTTAAAATGAATGATGATAAATCCATTCTTTCTCAAGTATATGAGTTACAAGTGATAGTGAATAAACTGAAGGCGGTAAAGATAGATATTCCTGAAGTTTTTCAGGTTGGTGCAATTGTTGCGAAATTGTCACCAACTTGGAGTAATTACAGGAAAAGACTTCTACATAATTCTGAAGATCTTTCCTTGGAACACATTCAGAAGCACATTCGAATCGAAGATGAATCGAGGGTGAGAGAAAAAATGGCAAATGTCAATCTTAATGCCGGTTCCTCCAAGATAAATGCTGTAAGTGACAACAAGCCTAATAAGAAAGGTGGAAATAAAGGTTTTCATATCAGACCTAAGAAAAACAAATGTGCTTTCAAGAAGAAAAGTGCAGAAGGAAAAAGTTGCTTTGTTTGTGGTAAGAACGGGCATTTTGCTCGTGATTGTAGGCACTACAAGGGCACAAATAACAAAAATACAGCATGTGCAACTAAAATAGATGATGATGAGATCATCGCCACTGTGAGTGAAGTCATGGCGGTACAAGGTAAAGTTCTCGGATGGTGGTATGATACATGTGCCACTGTTCATGTTTCCTATGATAAGTCTTTATTCAAGACTTATGTTGATGCAACCGATGGACAAGAGATACAGATGAGAAATGAAAATCGGTCCAAAGTGCATGGTAAAGGAAGCATCGAACTGAGTTTCACTTCTGGAAAGAAGATTACGTTGGCGAACGTTCTTCATGTGCCAGATATGAAAAGGAACCTTGTAAGTGGTGATTTTCTTGGGAAGCCGGGGTATCAAAACTGTGTATGAATCGGGCAAGTTAATCTTGACTCGTGGTGGTATATTTGTAGGAAAGGGGTATTCATGCAATGGGATGATAAAACTATGTACTGTTGACAATGTTGATGTTGCAGCAATAAATAAATCTACTCATTCTGCTTACATGCTTGACTCTGTTTCATTATGGCATGATAGACTAGCACATGTTGGTATAAGCACTATAAAAAGATTGGTTAAACATGGTTTGATTTCTTGCAAAATTAATGAGTTCAATAAATGTGTGCCTTTATGTTGATGATATGTTGATCATTAGCAATGATGCCAAAGGCATAACAGAAATGAAGAGATTTTTGATTTCTTGTTTCAAAATGAAAGATCTTGGAAAAGTGGACACTATTTTGGGCATCAAAGTGAAACAAAATAGTAGGGATTTTGAACTTAGTCAATCTCATTACGTGGAGAAAATTCTTGACAAGTTCAAACATCTAAACTTTAAAGAAGACTTCCTTGGGAATGGGACTTAAACTCAATAATAAATCCATTAACAATGGCAACCCAACCTGACACTAGTAATTAACTAGTTTTATGGTTCAAAGGGTAACAACAAGTTGTGACGTGGATGGTTCAACATTTATCTAGTTGTGAAATGTTGGCTGTTACTGTTTGAGGGTTGAGTATTTTACTCTTAATGAGATTCAGTTGTTGAGGACAAGTATCTGTAAGTAGCAGAGATACTGGAAGAATTTCACCTATATGAAAAATGAGATAGGGCCGTCTCTAAATGGGAGTAGAGTTTCTCTCATAATTTTTCATTAATATATTATGAGCACATGGCCATTAATAGTGCTAAGCATGTTTTTGTTGACAGAACGTTGTAAAGAATATGTGTAATGCATAACCGGTTTTGATATAAGGAATAATTGGTTCAAAGCTTTTATGCTACCTTTAATTTCATCAAAACTTTGTTGTGTATTTACTAAGATTATGTTCAAATCGAAAGATACCTAACTGTATTAATATTCTTTTATTACCGTGTATGAACTTGTTTATTTTAAAACAAGTGGGGGATTGTTGGAAGTTATTTTCAAACAACAAGTTGTGTCTCTTCATGAGAGGGTGCATTCGAAGAGTCGTGTCTCTTCATTTTACATCCTTTCACGGGAGGGTGCATTCGAAGAGTCGCGTCTCTTCATTTCGTATCCTTTCAAACTCTATATAAAGAGATGTCCTTCAAATTTTGAGAAGTACTCCATAATCCCATTCTCTTGTTCTATTCACGACGAGTTTTCACTTTGCTTTAGTGCAAACTTTTTCCAAGCTTGTCTTATCCTACTAGCTTATTTGCAGTAGACCCTCAAAGTATTTAGATAGGGTGCAAATAATCTCTTTAGGAAAGCGCTTTGGCGTGATTCAAGTCTCCTACTCTACAAAATTCCTAACACATTGTTCTCTAGTGGAGACGGTGGCACAGAGATCCTTTCTCCCCCTCGTGCGCCCGCCACCTCCGCGACAGAACGCCAGAGCTCTGCTGCCTCCGGTACACGTGGCCCCGATTTGGATCACAGATCTGACGATCGCGATCGGGCGGTGCAGAGAGGTTTGCAAACGATGCCATGGCCTCCAAGGAAAAATAAGAGCGGCTCCTCCCCTCTCGTGGGAGAACCGGCACGCAGAGGACACGGCGGGATCGGGCGGCGCCAGCAAGCGAGGTTGTGCATAGGACCTACCCGTAATTCCAAACCCTCGAATTGAAGAGAGATAGAATTCACTCCGGCTCCCCTCGGCCCATGTTTCTGCTGCATATTGAGGAGTTTTCGTGGCTGGAAAATCACAAAAGCTTGATCCAATAACGCAGTTGCAGTACAAAGAAATCCATGCATTGTTGGAAAAAGTGCAGTTGCAGTACAAAGAAATCTATGCATTGTTGGAAAAAGCGCAGTTGCAGTACAAAAAGGTTTCCCATGAGCAGTTCATGAGAATTTGATTAAGAGAAACTTATCTTACAGAGAAGGTCAAAGCAAGTAGCACGATCCGCAGACAACGATGCAAATCTTTCGCTCTTCGATTAGTGTAGTCTCGATACTGAGAATTTGGTAATTTGATTTCAAGGCAAATAAGCATGAGGCCTTAAATTTTCTAGTTTGTATAGATCGTTACATAAGAAACAGATACTAGTGACGAAGATTACAAAGGAGTTGTTTGGTTTGAAGACAAATTTCCCCAACCGGGCCTTACCAAAATTTGGTCACCAAATTGGCTGCTAATGTTTTGGCCAAAGATTAGCAAGAAAATAAACTAGAGAGTTAAGGGAGAAGAGAATTGTAACATCCCAAACTCGGGTTTGTATTTCAAATGTATAAAAATGAGGAGAATTTAAAACTTTTGTTGCATCATGTTGTTATTTGAATTTTTTTGGAAATTCTTCCAAAGTTTTGTTGATTGTGAAACCTAATGCTTCAATTGACTAGAAGCATAATCCTTTGAAACTTTTTAAAACAAATCTTGTAATCATCCTCTAGAATTATTTTTCCTAGGTTCTAGATCATCCCAATGACTCCTCTGAAAAATTTCAAATTTTTTAGATTTTATTTGCTATTTTTCAGAGGCCAGTCAAATCAATTAGATCCTTAGTCAAACCCTAGGGCAGAACCTTGAGAAATTTCTAGAGAAAAATGCATTTTATAATATCCTCTAGAAATTTTATACAAGGTTTATATTGGAGTCAGGAACATTCAGTAAAAATTTCAGAATTTTTGGAGCTAATCTTCTAGGTCAACAAAATCCCTAGAACTCTCAGCCTTTGTTTTCAAAATCAGTTTTCAATGTTCCTCCGACCGGGCCGAACCCAAGCCACTTGGTTGAACCCAACCGTCTTCCGTTCGGACCAGTCCATCATAACGCAAAGCTTTGTGGGCCGTCCGATTTAATCTCAATGGTCCGAATTCAATGGGCCGTTCGGACCGTTCGAACGTCCTTATCGCGTTGGACCGTCCGATTCAATCTCAACCGACCAGATCAATCGTGCCTTTCGGACCGCATCGCACCACTTACCCCCTCACTATGGACCGTCCGATTGTAACTCAACGGCCCAAATTGATCAGAGCCGTTCAGTCCGTCCGAACGCACCCCTTCACGTGGACCGTCCGATTTAAGATCAACGGCCCGGATTGATTTAGCCGTTCGGACTGTCCGAATGTCGCTTTCATGTGGACCGTCCGATTGAGGGCCGACGGTCCAACCCAGCCCCTTTCACCTGTGACTCTAGCAGCATGGCCCCACCTGCAGGGCTTCTTCTCCACGCGGCCTTCGTGCTCGTGCCAGCTCGCCATGCGCGTCGTGGACATCGCCGTCGCCAATGGTTGCCCAGCTACCCCGCCACTGGTTTTTGACGCGCGCCCATGGTTTGGCCGAGTTGACCGCGCTCGCCCATACCCCGGTCACCTCACCATTGCATCCCCGTCACTTTTGCTTGTCCATGGCAGCGCCATGAACCAAGTTCAGTCGCCATGGCTATCCTTAGGTTATCTCCACCCTAGCCGCTATAAAAAGCCCTTGAGCTCCTACTCATCTCCTTTTCGACACCACCTCTACTTCCTCTAGCTTCTCCACTGCTCAATTGAGCTCAAAACCAAGAAAACCCTAAAACTCTATTTTCGGCCGAGATGCTCCTCATCGTTGCCGACATATCGAAGGGTTTTTCTCCACTTTGTTCGCGTCACTTTGTGCCCCTAATCACCATTATCATTTCCCCTAATCCAATTTTGGTTTGTATTCACAGGAATCATCGAATTTTGGATTTTCTTCTCTTCGGCTGAAAAGAGTCGCCTTCGTCCCCATCTTCGGTGAAGTGTTTCGTTTCCAAATTGCTCGCTCAAGAACCATTTATGGGCCTCACTAATACTTCCCCTACCTCCCATTTCCTCCCTCAATCCTCAGGTCATCCCATCCGCATTGGAGCGCCGCCGCCGCCGCCGCCCTCGATTCCTCGCCACCAGCACAACTCCGACTAGCTTATCCTCCCTTATCAACTCCGGTATGCTCCTAGACCTCCTTTGGTGCTAGTGCGCACCTTGGATAGCTCAAAGCATTGTCGTATCAGCGTTGTCGTATTTTCCGTAGCTTTACCTCCGCTCCACCTCGTCGCGTCACCGCTTGAGTCCATCTCCGACGATGCTTTGGCCATCGGTGGGTGCGCACTAGTGTAGGGTTTCCATTTTGGCCCTTGGTCGGCACCGCCATGGCCTTCCTCGCCGGCGATTGGCCGGAGAAGCTCACGGCCAGAGCGTGTGCTTCGTTGTCGGACAACCAACATGTACTATAGCAATCATTAGCTTTTAATCGTTGTCCTAAGCGCGTCTTATTGTGTAGATCCAGTAAATTCTGAGTTAATGTTTCACTGATACATGGGCCCTTGAATAGAAATCAAGAGGTTTAAAAGTTGGTTAAGGCTAGAGTCATTGACGTGTAAGACCCACCTGTCAGTTCGCTTAAGTTAGAGTCCGAACTTGTATCTCATTTGGACCGTACGATTTGATCTCTACGGTCTAGATCGTTTTGGCCGTTCGGACTGTCCAAACGTAACCTTTCGTTTGGACCGTCCGATTAGATCTCAGCGGTCTGAACGTTTTTAGCTCAAGATTTATAAGAAAATCCGTAAATCAATTATTTGTGTAGTGTAAATTGTTTTAAACTTCAAAATTGCATAAGTAATTCATTTTAACTCCTTTTTGCATGAAACAAATTTTGTTGGTTTAATTTTTAAATGTACTTTAATCTAAAATTAGTTTGAATCTTGTTTCTATTCCAGAAATTTTTGTTAGAAGAATTATTTTTGGTCTAGCTTTAATTCTTGCACTAAAAATTGTTTTAACTTCAAAAATACAGTATTTCTCTGTAACTCCAAATGGAGTAAACTCAAGCTTGTTGGTTTCCTCTGTTACTGTACTTTAAAGTAGAATAGGTTTTGAGTATGTTACCGCCTCTGAAAAACTTATTTTACATATGATTTGTGCACTACTTTCATGACTTTGAAAAATCATAAGAAATTCATTTTAGCTCCGAATGAGGTAAATCGAATTCCATTGTTAATCTCATGTGGTGTTTTGTCTACCATAAAATTTTCATGTTCACCACCTCTCTGGAAATTTTGGCCAAAAATTTTATTTCCGATGAACAGTACCCAAGAGGGATTTTTCAGCATTTTTTTTTATCAAAAATTGAGTTTGTTTTTGCCATACCTTTTGCATGCAATATCCAAATTAATTGATTCTTATTGCTAAATTCATTTAAAATCATGCTGCTATTTTCTATGTTAATTTCATAATTTTTGGCTGAGTTTGAATTTTTAAGCTTATCCGATATTATTTGTTCTTATTGATTCTTTTCGCTCTTTCGATAGGTTCCGACGAATTCGTTGAGTATGAGAGTGATCCTCTGTAGCAAGCAAGTTATCTCCAGCAAGGCAAGCAGCTTTTCCTTTTATGCACGTTGATCCTACTATTTTCGTATGCTAATATTTCAAATATTAAACTGTATGTATGCATGTTATGTTGACAAGTATTTTCTCAGTCACGATAGTTTACCTCATTGGTTACTTGAACTGTAGGTAAACATCCATTCTTTACCACTTATCCTAGGTTTATATCCGCTGTGATTTAGAGCTCGATGAATAGGCTCTAGTCACTTTATATCTAGTATACGAATTGATGTCGCTTAGCACTGCTTAGAACGGTAGTCTTGGGATCATCGCCTCGGCGATGGTCAGTATGTTATCACTCTAAATAATTGAGTCAGGGTACTCATGTATGTAATCGTATTTGGAAAACTAAAACTGAAAAATAAAAAGTTTTAGACTTGGGCACATTGGTTGGATGGTGTGCTTTTAGGTGTGTGCTTGGTGCCCGAGTCAACAAGGACTGAATTACTTGCGCCATTGATCCAAGCACTTTTTCGTGCAACCACATGAGGGCATATGAGAACCCTCTTGACTTAGTACTTGGGCATGTGTTAGCTCCGAGTCGCAGGAGGTTGTGTGTGTTGTGTTGAAAAAGAAATATTCTGTGTGTTGGGTGTGCGGGGGTGGGTTCCTGTTAAGGTTCTCCACACCGGGGAGCATTGGTACCTTTTCAAAGGCCGGTGACTCCAACACAGCGTATGGTTTCCATCATACGGGCGACTCGTAGTTAATGCATTATATTGGAAAATGTTTCGTAGGACTTTGCTCTGCCGGCATACCTAAGGAAGTGCGCTAAATAGCTTGGCAAAAGGAGCAGTCTGACATGTGAGTAAAGTTGTACACCCCTGTAGGGTATAATCTATTCGAATAGCCTCGTCCTAGGTCATGGACATGCTTGGTTATTTCCCGTAAGAATTAGACTATAACAATTTCGATAAAACTTGAATTCGGGTGGTACGAATGGGAAATTTGTGCTATGCTGTGGTGGCTGTTGGGAAGTCACCTCCAGGATGATAATTATGTTTATAATTGTTGTTCCACTGTTATTTAAACAAATAAAAACAGATTTGTTAAATTGCCTTCAATCTATTACACTATTGCAAATGAAATGCTGCTTTACGCTGAAAATGAACCCTATAGCCATCTCCTTTGAATCAAGCCTGCATGTAGCTATGTATAGGTTTGTTATTCGTAAGTCTTGCGAGTACGTTTTTGTACTCAACTGCATTGCTTATTTGCTACAAAGGAGGTTGACCACCAAGGGGTTGATCAGTGTGAGATTGCCTACGAAGTTGATGACTAGCTTGGCGGCCCGGTCAGTTGCCTTGTGGGTAAGGGCAAACCGGTTGGCTTTTGTTTATCGCCATCTTATAACTTTTGTTTTCGCTGCTACCTTAGTGTTTATTTTCACTTGGCCGGTCGGCCACTATTGTATTATAAACTTGTATGTCTTTTGGATGTTGTAACTATGTCTTTATTAGTATGGTACTTTTGTATGGAATTGATGCTTGATTTTGTGATAGTGTATGTGTACTGCTGTCCTGGAAGGTATATGATACATCGAGAGTCGGGATATTTGATTTGTAATGCTAGGACCAATTGAATGGTTAAGTATTATAAGTTAAATACCCCGGGGGCTCTCACAAGAATCTTATCAAAGTTTAGTAACAAACCAAATGCCTGCCAAATTCGATCTTATCAAAGTTTGGAAACAAACCAAATGCCTACCAAATTCGGTCAGTGCTACCGAATTTTGTTAAGGCAAGCATTGACAACAATTGGAAGCAAACCAAATAGCACACGTTAAAGCACCTAGCCGCTGACAACACATACCTAGCCCGTGACATGGGGACATGTCACCTGTGCTACACCTAGGGTGTTAATCGGATTCAAATTATCCATTTTATTCAACTACGTTATTCGATATGATACGAAGATGGTTTAGATTTGGCCATTCGACCAACAATTTCTCTACTATTCGTATTTGTATAAAAAATATGGATACGAATATAGTATAGACTTTTGCCATCCGAAATGTTATTTTATTCGCACTATTTGTATTCGAATTCGATAAAACAATATACATATTTTATTGCAGTATGGCTAACTAGTTGGATGAGTATTTTTAGTTTAATGTAAATTCATGTTTTTAGATGAAATAGATAAATTAGAATGATTAAGTATGCCATGTACAAGGATAAAGTATCGTAAATATTTTGTTATTACATAAGTTACAAGGATATTCGAATCCGATCGAATTGAGTAGGTATCGTATTCGATAATATTTGAATTTGTATTCATATTCATTTAGAAAATCCGAATACAGAAATAAAGCCCGCCGACGCCCTCGCTGCCGCGCTCCACCTCTACGGCGGTGAAAGACAGGCATAACTCCTCGACCTCGTCGGGCTCGCCGTCCCTGTAAAACTCTCGCCGAGTCTTTGCGAAGAACGTTCCGATGCAAAACTTAACGGACCCCAGGTGCACGAGGTAGAAGCCTAGGGTCCCAGTACTCATCAGCCGGCGTGACGACCTCCCAGGCGTCGCGCAGCGCCGGGGGCCTGCGTGCGGCGGCGGCGAGGTCCGACGTGCAGAAGAGGGTCTCCGGGCGAGAGGCTGCAATGGTATGGAAGTACTTTTAATGACTCACTCACTGATTTGTGTGACAGATCTAAACATTTTTTATGTATATTAACTGCATTCAATCTACGATTACAAGTAAAAATAATGGCGGTACACGACCTAGTATTGGTCATGCACGCTTTGCAGTGCTATCTGGGCTCAGGAGATACTCCCGCTGCCACCAATTTCTCCTCTCCCAAGCCAGCTTCCAATCGCCACCACTTAGATCAGATAAACAAGCTTGGGAGAGAGGAGGGTAATACTGGAGCTTCGGAGTGCTCATTTACCAGCCCAACAATTATACAAAGTAGGGTCGATGAATACGTGAATGAGTGACAAGATGAGGGATGGCCCGTGGGCGACACAGGTAACATCTAACAACATGTTATCACAAGCAAAACCACGGGGCTCCTGAGTGAGTGGCAAAATCAAACAGGGGAACAATACCAGATGGTCAACTGGTTTGTATAGAAAAGCATGGCATATCAATCCTCACACAAGAACGATACAAAAGTGACAAAGATTACAAGGTTTTAGCACCACCCCTTGACATGAGGGAGGCAGCTGCAGCTCCAGCAGTTGGGACGATTCCAGTTGAATTACCTGGTTTAGAGAGATGCAGCAGCCTGCAGAGCGTTTTGCAGTCTTATGTGAGTAAAGATTATTAAAAGAAGATTGATATTTAATCCATTCAAATATGTCACTCAACTGGAGTCTTGAAAATTAAGCTAAGGGGTACTTACGGTGCTAGATATTCACAGAACGCAGTGACAGCTGACACAACATCGTTGTAATTGTCAGCCGCAGCAGGAGCTGTGATTTCCACTAGCTGTATTCCAGGAGTGACCGGCACAGCTTCATCGGTCGCATGGAGTTTTGGCATCTTGTTAGCGGAGGTAACAGTCACGGTGATCTGGGCACCTCGGTGGAAACGAAATGCAAAACCCACTTTCAAAAGTTCATGGTCTAGCTTGTACCCTATACCATAGAAGTAGCGCAAGACATTGTTGCCGGCTTTGCTCTCTACAATTGTCCGCACAAGAACTGAGATTTGCTCAGCACCAGCACCTCTCATTGCACCACCAACATGTCTTATGGTCCTACATGAAAATTACCAGCTGCAGATTAGTGTCAAACAATTACAAAAAGACAGAGCAAATTTCAGCAGCTTAACACAATCAGTTACCAGGATGGTGTGGGCTGAGCCAAGTCACACAACAAACGAACCTCTGATGGGACGACTCCTGTATGATTCAAAGATGCCAATGAATTTAACAACTGCATATAACCCCAAGAACAGAGAAATCAGAAACTAACCTAGATTTGGTCCACTTTTAAGACAGAGTTCATGCACCCTGACACGCTCTTTTGGGACACCAGAGAGACCCTGGAGAAGAACCTCAAGAGCTTCAACATGCTGCATAGTGGGAAGATCAATCAAAACTTACGGTAATGCAAAGCAATAAAAACTAAATGAAGGTTACGTGATATTCTAAGCACAACACATTGACTAGAATATACAATATATAAATTATATTGTTCCTGCAACTGTATCTTAAATATTATTATTGTATCAACATGCTGAGCAGATTAAGTAAACAAAACTTCACATGGCAGAAGTAGCGCCCTCAAAGTGGAGAAAAATGGTTGACAGATAGTGGTCAGCATGATCTATCTATCAATTTTGCAATTTTTTTTCCTTCTTAAGTATAATGTCGATTCATGCTGAGAGAGTGAACAATAAGTGACTACCAACTTGTCATGGAGGCAATAAATCAATGATAAACTCTAGCATCAATTATTATTCTCTATGGACATAAAGTTCTGATACCACTTCATGCTTATGGAAGAAATGACAAGGTATTTATCTTCTTAAGTAGGACTACGGAGAGTTAATTCAGCTCTGACCTCTGCAGTTGATGGATGTTTACAGGTAATTCAACATTAGGAGGACCACCATGATAGAGATATGTTAGAGATAGAGATAGGAATCCTTTTGTATTGCCTTATCTGTATATGACATACATCTCTTGTATTCCTATATATATTGCCCATTGGGCCTCTTCAATATACACACAATATTCATAACATGGTATGAGAGCAAAGGTTCTAAACCCTAGCCTACGATCTAACCTTCGTCGCTTCTGCTGCCGCTGCCCCCAGGAGGAGCAATCTCCGCTCCCGGGGGCGGCCTCGTACTGCGCCTCCATCTGGGTCGCCACTGCCACTGCTCGGCTAGGTGGTTGCTGCCATCTTAGCATCATCGTCGATGCTGCGCCAGATCCGGATCTCTGCCCGACTTCGACTGGTGCTCTAGATCCATGCCGCCCTCCCCAGATCGGGGTGCTGCTGGGTGCTCCCATCACCGCCAGCGCAGCCCCTAGCCAGATCGGGTTGTGTCCAACGGCGGGGAGAGATGTCGGAGAGGGTGAAGGGGACGGTGAAGTGGTTCAACACCACCAAAGGCTTCGTCTTCATCTCCCCAGATGATGTCAGCGAGGACCTCTTTGTCCTTGTGCGACGCCGACGCCACCCCCACTCCTCCCCGGCCTGGATCTGGGCTCCTACCGCGCCGGCTCGCCCTCCCGAACGCCTCCTCTGCTCTTTCTTTCACGCACATAGCAAAGCACCAACAAATCTTCTCTCCACCAACAGCCGCACACCAAAAGGCAAGGGAGGCCCCTGCACCTTGTGCTTTATGGGCTGTTGCACGACCCCGGATGGGAGGAGATATTTTGATACTCAACATATTTTCCAAGAGCTACATGCTACGATGACATTATCAGACTCGGACTTCGGAATTTTTTTCTTCATATTTTAGTGTTAACCATCTTCAAATGCAATGCTATTGCATACGCTTTGCATTTGAGGGGGGGGGGTGGTGTTAGAGAGAGATAGGAATCCTTTTTTTTTTGTTATGAATAATCCAAAATCCTGTTAGAGATATGTTAGAGATATACAGATAAGGCAATACAAAATGATTCCTATCTCTATCTCTAATATATCTCTAACACACCAAACTATGGTTGACTGAACCAGTTAGGGGCGGAGGGAGAAGGGGGCATGCTTCGACAAATTTGTGCAGTAACCTTGTATATTTTGAGAAATATTACTGTCATTAGTGCTATTTGGCCCCCCTCATCAAATGAAAATACACTGTATAGCTTATTTTGACCCCTTCATCCTTAAATCCTGGCTCCGCCCCTGGTCAACCAGTGATAGCATAGTGTTACCTTTTATAAGGTTTATCACAAATACAGTTATAGAGACCCCTCTTCATCAGAAGGCAATTGATAAACTAGTGTGGGAAGATATTTATGCTGAAAGTTCCAACAACAAAATCAATATCCTTAATCAACTGATAGAAACTTCATTTGGATAAGGTTGTTACGACAGTCTGACGGGCCAAAGAGCCCTGTGCCAAAATTCTTATCAAATACAGATACAAGCAGCGAGCAAACTTGGTACATGGCAACAGAGGCTACACTAATGGCCAAGAAAGGTCTTCCATGCTACAAAAATTTAGAACGCATAAAGAACATCACATAAACCATCATTCCGACCTGCATTATGGCACATGACTTTCCTGGTAATTGTTCAAATCAATCGTGTATATTACAGCATAAGTTGACAAGTCGGTTTCACATTATTCAACGTATATTGTGCATAACTAGAGTTCACTTGAACTATTCTCACAGGTCACAGCATGGATAACCACTGCACATACCACTCACTACAAAATACAAAGAAGCCCAACAATACCTGGGTCTCGATGATCCCCTGCACAACGCACTCCATCGGTCTACTGCTTCTTGCCAGGAGCAGACTGAAAGAGACCAAGAAACCACGATCCTATACTCTTCCCACCAGCTATCCTGTCACAAAAACACGAATTTTCAACCACTGGTTGTGGCATTCCGTCGAACAGATGCCGTGCAGCAACAGGAAGAATTCACCTTTGGTCCAACGGCAGCAATCTGCAGCGCTGCGGCGGAGGCGGAGGCGGAGGCGGCGGCGGCGGCGAGGAAGGACCTGAGGTGTAGTCTGCTCCGTCGCAGATCTCGTGGCCTCGAGGCGAGCTGATCCTGCGCTGGGTTGAGCTGCGGTCGAGCGCTCGAGCTAATCCCTAACAGCCAGGGCAGGCCTAAGAGCAATTGTGACGATGAGAATGCTGAAAAGTGATAAAATCGCCGTTCGATAACGCCCGCCCACGGCCCACGGCCCACGGCCCCATTTGTATTTCACCCCCTCACAAAATTAAAATCCCAGTCCTACCCGTCCACCCTCCTCTCTTCCGCCCCACGGCCCACGCACGCACCCGTCAGTCCCTCGCCTCCCTGCCTCCCTCCTCCCATTCCCATTTGTTCCACCCCTCCTCTCTCAGATCTCTTCCACCTCCAATGACCACGATCACGACGGCGACGACCACCGCGTAGCCGCCTCCCCTCCGCCCCCCGCACCCGCCATGGCGTCCCCCACGGCAACGCTCGGCGGCGCGTCCCCGTCGGGCCGCGTGCTCGGCCCGGCGCTGGACCACATCATAAAAAACGCGGCGTGGCGGAAGCACTCGGGGCTCGTCGCGGCGGCCAAGTCGGCGCTCGACCTCCTCTCCTCGTCGGCCTACCGGTCGCCCGACCCCACCTCGCCGCACCCCTCGCCGCTCCTCGGCCTGCCCACCGCCGCCGCCGACGCCTCCCTCCATGCGCTGCTCCTCGCCCTCGAGTCCGCCTCCCCCAAGGTCGTCGACCCCGCCCTCGACTGCGTCGCCAAGCTCCTCTACCATCGCCTCCTCCTCGGCGACCTCGGCGCCGCCAGCGACGACTCCCCCGCCTCCAAGCTCCTCGCTGCTGTCCTCTCCTGCGGCGCGCTCGCCGACGACGCCATGGAGCTCGCCACCCTCCGCGTCCTCGTCGCCGCCGCTCGGTGCCCCTCCGTCGCCATCCGCGGCGAGGGCCTCGGCCAGATGCTCAAGACCTGTTATAATATATACCTCAGCAGCAGCAGCGGCGCCAACCAGCTCTGCGCGAAGCTTGCGCTCGCGCAGGTGCTGGTGATCGTGTTTGCGCGCGTGGAGGTGGACTCCATGGACGTGCGCGTCCGGACCGTATCGATCGCGGACATGATGGACGTGTCTGATCGCAGCCTGAACGACTCCAGCATCGTGCAGGTGGCACAGGGGTTTATAAATGAGGCGATGGAGGGGAGCGACGTCCCGGAGCCAGGGACTCATGTGGCGCTGGCTGAGGTGGATGGGAAGGAGGATACCGGGATGAGCAAGATCAGGGAGGATGGGCTGGCTCTGTTCAAGAACCTGTGCAAGCTGTCAATGAAGTTCTCGACGCCAGATAACCCCGAGGACCAGGTGCTGCTGCGGGGGAAGGTCTTGTCTCTTGAGTTGCTCAAGATGGTCGTCGACAATGCTGGGCCATTCTGGAGATCAAATGATAAGTATGGTCTCATAGTTGCCGTTGTTTCAGTTATATGCATTTTAGTAATTCAACCTGTTGCATTGCCTATCTGTATAAATATTATTGCAGTGAGTTAGAAGAATGCAGATGGCTTAAATGACTATGGGAAGGAAGAAATAAAATGGACAATGTAGAAATGGATATGGAGCCTTCTTTTTTGCCAACTCTGAGAAGCATACACTAGTAGGAGCACAGAAATTATGGATACACGCTTTTTCTGCTATTAGTGTATGTTATTTTCTCGATCCAGATGAGCATTGCTAATGTCTGCTCAGATGTTTTAACATGTTTGGTATGAGTTTTTGGAATGTTTATGACGCACGACAATGTGACATGGGAAGGAAGTGATGATATGAATCTATGGTGGTCGATACATGTTTTGGGGCTCAACAAGATTTTATTCTATATCCTATATGACAAAGTAAAAGATCACAGCTTTCGGGGTTCAACAAGATTTTATTCTACATTACGAATGAGAAGTATCAAAATGAAAAGAACTAAGCAAACAATATCAATGGAATAGCCGAATAGATGATATTAACTATTTGTTAGAAACCAGTGTGTGTATTTGTATTGCCATCAACCAGCTACTGACAAACATTTTAGAATGGTCCAAATGATGTCCTGATGATAGTCTGTATTTGAATGTTGTTATCATAACATGTGGCAGTTTCCTCACTAAAAGACCAAAGAAAATAAATAAGTAATGAGTCAGTAGTACACTGAAAAGGCCCAAAAGGGTATAAAACATGATGGTATTATTGCTTGAGATGCAGATGTGATGATGGTCAGAAGAGGGAGGCAGAGTGAATGCTATTGTATTTATAATAAGAGTGACTAGAAGTCTAGAACTTCATACTATTTTTCAAAAAATGTTCATCATTTGCCACAAGGTAGAAATGGTAATGGTGAAAATATGCTCATTGCTCTGCAAACTTCTTGTAAGAATATACATACAGCTTTGAGACTGTGTGAGGCTTTCTTTAGGATATTCCATAAAGGAGCATTCAATTTAGTGTGATCTTGACAAGGAATTGAACTCTTATACTAAGGTTTTTCTTTTTATGCAGGTACCTTGGAGCAATCAAGCAGTACCTTTGTTTGTCCTTGTTGAAGAACAGTGCGTTGTCAGCGATGAGTATTTTCCAGCTGTTGTGTTCCATATTTGTGGGTTTGCTGTCAAGGTTTAGATCTGGGCTGAAAGAGGAAATTGGAATATTTTTTCCCATGCTTGTCCTAAGGGTTCTTGAGAATGTCCATCAGCCTAGCTTTCTGCAGAAAATGACAGTTCTAAACTTGCTGGAGAAGATCTGTAAAGAATCTCAGGTTATTGTTGATATCTTTGTGAACTATGATTGTGATGTTGATGCACCAAATATCTTTGAAAGGTATGTAATTCTGTTCTTGATGAATAGTCATCTTCAGTTTTGTTGTCAGAAATGCAAAACAATAGCGGCTGGTCTGTAATTCTATAGAGGCACTAAGTCACATACAGTGTAGGTATTGATGCATTGAGCTGAGCAAAGTCCTATGAAAATTGTAGTTCGCTCTCTTTTAATCATAATATCATATAATAAAGCACTTTTAATTCCAGCAGATCTTTGCAGGATTGTCAATGGTCTTTTAAAGACTGCTCTAGGGGTTCCTCCTGGGTCTACAACAACATTAACCACAGCCCAAGACCAAACATTTCGAATTGAGTCAGTCAAGTGCCTTGCAACCATAATCAAATCAATGGGTTCATGGATGGACCAACAGTTGAGAATTGGTGAATTTTCACCCAAACTTTCTGAAGCTTCTTTAAATTCGATAGACAATCCGAACATCCTTATTGGAGAAGATGGGAGTGGAATTGATTATGAACTGCAATCCGACTCTGGTAGCCCAGACATATCTGGTGCTTCCTCACTTGAGCAACGTCGTGCTTATAAAATAGAACTTCAGGTATGTAAATATTTGCATGCTTGGTTTATATTCTCTCCATTGTTAAACTGTTTTTAGGGGGTTTCACGTTTGGATTACTGAAGTATAAACTTCCTTCTGCAGAAAGGAATTTCCTTGTTTAACAGAAAACCTTCCAAGGGTATTGATTTCCTCATTAAAAGCAAGAAGATAGGTCATTCCCCAGAAGATGTTGCTTCTTTCTTGAGAAACACTGCTGGTTTAAATGCAACAATGATTGGGGACTATTTGGGCGAAAGAGATGAATTTCCTATCAAAGTTATGCATGCATATGTTAATGCACTGAACTTTGAAGGTATGGACTTTGGTGAAGCCATTAGATATTACTTACGAGGTTTCAGGTTGCCTGGGGAAGCACAGAAAATTGATCGGATCATGGAAAAGTTTGCTGAACGATTCTGCAAATGCAATCCAAATTCTTTTACCAGTGCAGATACTGCATATGTCCTTGCTTATTCTGTAATCATGCTCAATACTGACGCTCATAATACGATGGTCAAAGATAAGGTTAGCCAAATGATTATTTGCCTCTGTTATCAATAACAGAAGGTTTGCTCATTAATGTGATTGTCCTTGTGCAGATGTCTAAGTCTGACTTCATTCGCAATAACCAAGGAATTGATGATGGGAAGGATTTACCTGAAGTTTATCTGAGTACATTGTATGACCAAATTGTCAAAAATGAGATCAAAATGAGTGCCGATTCATCAGTTCCACAAAACAAGCAACCTAATAGTGTAATTAAGCTCTTGGGCTTAGACAATATTATCAGCCTTGTCAACTGGAAACAGGCTGAAGACAAGGCACTTGGAGCAAATGACTTGCTCATCAAGAACATACAAGAGAAATTCAAAGCAAAGAGTGGAAAATCAGAGTAAGACCATTAAAACTATTTATAGACAATATTTTTGCATTCACTGATACTTTATAATGAATTCAAGCTTGTGCCTTATGCAGGTCTGTATTTTATGTTATCACCGATACAACCATTTTAAGATTCATGATGGAGGTTTGTTGGGCCCCTATGATGGCTGCATTCAGTGTGACACTTGACCAAAGTGATGATAAGGCTGCCACGTCGCAGTGTTTGCTGGGATTTAGATCTGCAGTGCATGTCACCTCTGTAATGTGCATGCAGACGCAGAGAGATGCCTTTGTGACATCTGTAGCCAAATTCACATACCTCCATTGTGCTGCTGACATGAAACAAAAGAATGTGGATGCTGTTAAGGTAGGAACTTGGAAAGCCAAACATGATACTTTTTTTTAAGATTCCAATTAATGCATCTCATGATTAGAAGGACCTTATCATTCAAGGCATCTCAAATACTACAATAGTTTAAGAATCTATATTCTAACTTGTTTCTCGCATATGCATTATGCTTAGTTTTTCCATTCTTTAGTTCTTTTTTCACAAATTTGCTGTGCGCCTATACGTTTTCCATATCTTGCACTTTTATATGAAATTCTTTATAGCAAATTCCTTATGTCTGTGTAGTTTCTTAATTTATCTACTGCAAAGAGACTTAGATAGTTAGATGACTTCAACAGCACTTAGGAGCTTGGACTATCCAAAGTGGTGTACACTTGTACTGTATTGTAGTCCTTTATCCTACCATTTATCATCACCATATGAATTAATTAATATTTTAATATATTGCTAGTTATACCTATTTGTCCATTTTATAACAAGTCGTATTGTTTTTAACTTTATGTTTTTCGACAGGCTATAATATCCATTGCGATCGAAGATGGTGATTATTTGCAGGAAGCTTGGGAGCATGTACTAACATGTCTTTCACGGTTTGAGCATTTACATCTTCTCGGAGAGGGGGCACCTACCGATGCTTCATTTTTGACAGTACCTCTGGTTGAGTCAGAAGAAAAGGCACAGAAGTCAAGTACCACTACAGCTTCAAAGCGAACTAATGCTCTTCAGAATCCAGCTGTAATGGCTGCTGTTAGAGGGGGTTCTTATGACAGCACAACAGCAAAAAATAATGCCTCACCATTGGTTACTCCTGAACAGATTAATAATTTCATATCAAACATAAATTTGTTAGACCAGATTGGCATTTTTGAGTTAAATCATATATTTGCTCATAGCCAAAGGTTAAACAGTGACGCCATTGTTACTTTTGTCAAAGCTCTTTGCAAAGTCTCAATAACAGAGTTGCAGTCACCTACAGATCCACGTATCTTCTGTCTAACAAAGATAGTGGAGATCGCGTAAGACTTTTGCAACATCACATCTAGTCTAGTAACCTATTTCCAGATACATGAATTGTCATAGAAAGCAGCTATGATCAATAATTTTATAAGCGATCTAACTCGGAGATTCATTCGTGTAGGCATTACAATATGAACCGCATACGTTTGGTGTGGTCTCGTATTTGGAAAGTTCTATCAGACTTCTTTGTGTCTGTTGGGTTGTCAGAAAATCTTTCTGTTGCAATATTTGTTATGGACTCTTTGAGGCAGCTAGCCATGAAGTTTCTGGAAAGACAGGAACTGGCAAATTATAATTTCCAAAATGAATTCCTGCGACCTTTTGCTGTTGTTATGCAGAAGAGCAATGCTTCAGAAGTACGGGAACTTATAGTTCGATGTGTCTCCCAAATGGTATTGAGTCGTGTTAACAATATAAAATCTGGATGGAAAAGTGTGTTTACGGTACGTATGGTGTTCTATGGTAGTTTTAATGTGTCTTGATTATCTTAGCATAACCTCATGTAGGATGTAGCTCTCGGGAAACAAACTAGAGGAACACTCCTACATCAATACTCAATATTTACGACATTTCATCTTCTGACAGGTTTTTACTGCTGCTGCTGCTGATGATCGAAAAAGTATTGTTCTGTTGGCATTTGAGACAATGGAAAAGATTGTTCGGGATTATTTTCCATACATAACTGAGACTGAAACCACGACATTTACCGATTCCGTTAAATGTCTTATTACATTCACAAGTAGTAAATTTAGCAGCGATGCCAGTCTCAATGCTATTGCATTTCTTCGGTTCTGTGCCCTTAAACTTGCCGAGGAAGGATTTGTTTGTCATGACAAGGATACTGACCATCAACCAAATAATTTAGATTCTTCAGACGGGAATGCCACAGTGCACAAGGATGATCATGTTTACTTCTGGGTTCCTTTGCTTGCTGGTATGTTACTTTTTATTTCGCAAAATTACATGGGTCTTTTTGGATCAATTTGGAAATGCATCACATTTGTAACGTGGTTCTTGTTTGAATTTTCTATTCTTCAGGTCTAGCTAGATTGACGACTGACACAAGATCAACTATCAGAAAAGGTGCAGTGGAAGTACTCTTTGACATTTTAAAGGATCATGGGCACCTCTTCTCGCAGTCCTTCTGGACCAATATCTTTGAATCTGTTATTTATCCTCTATTTAGCAGTGAAAGCTCTACACCCAATGGCCGGATTAATAGCACTGAGGATGATTCTTGGAATTATGAAACTAAAACAGTGGCAGTGAAGTGTCTAGTGGATTTGTACATTACCTTTTTTGATGTGATGCGGCCAGAACTCGCTAGAGTTTCTTCCGTTGTTACAAATTTTATCAGAAGTCCTTACAAACAATCTGCTAGCACAGGTGTATCTGTTTTTCAGTGTTTAACAGAAGGACTCGCAAGCAAACTCTCTGAGGAGGAGTGGAAAGAGATCTTGTTGTGTTTTAAAGAATCAGCAGCACATACGTTTGTTGTGTTTGACAAAATAGTTAGGATGATGCAAGATATCGAAATTCCAGACAGAAATGAATCGTATTCTGAAGCTGAGCAATATTCAGATCATGACATATACAATGATGATGAAGAGGAAGCTAATATGGAAACAGCATCTTATGCTATTGTCAAAATAAAGAATCATATGGCTCTGCAACTCTTAGTTGTTCAGGTACTTCAATCTTTTTGTTAGTTCAGTTTGTTTGTCCTGCTTCGTAGATGTAATTTCACACTACACTTTGCTTTGTGCACCCAACTAAAATAGGAATTAGAAGTGATTTAGAACAAATACTCTCTCCAATCACAAAAGGAAGTCGTTTTTAACTTTTCAAAGTCAACAAGATGTCACTTTGACCATTGAATTTTATCATCATATTTTTGAAAAAAAAGGTTATAAAAGTGTAATGTTATGAAAGTATTTTTTGTGACAATTTTACTTGTACCATTTTTGTACATCCAAACTACATATTTTAGATAATATCTTTGGTCAAAATTGATACGATTTGACTGCACGCATTCTAGGGCGACTTCCTTTCGTGACTGGAGGGAGTATAAAATAAAAAGAAGTCTGACTGCATGTTCAACATGCCAACAATCATAGTCAGATTACACTCACAATTTCCTGGCTTCTTTCCAGGGCATTATTAAATTGTATGAGACACACAGGAGGTCTTTGTGTGCTGAGCATATGGGCATAATGTTGGAGATTCTGGCAGCCATTGCGTCGCATGCAAGTGAAGTGAGCTCTGAATCTGCCTTGCACATGAAATTCCACAAAGCCTGTTCCCTTTTGGAGGTATCTGAGCCAGCAGTCATCCATTTTGAGAATGAGTCTTACCAGAGCTACCTCAAACTTCTGCAAGCTTTGCTTCATGACAGCCCATCATTGTCGGAAGATATGAACATCGAGTCACAAATTATGCTTGTTTCTGAGAAAATACTACGGACGTATCTGAACTGTGCAGGGCATGAACCATCTAATGATGCTTCTCGTGGAGATCCAGCCTTACACTGGGTACTACCTTTGGGCACCGCTAAGAAAGAGGAACTGTCTGCTAGAACTTCGTTGGTCCTTCATGTAATGCGGTTATTGGGTGGCCTAGAGAGGGATTGCTTTAGGAGAAACTTGCCCCTCTTTTTCCCCTTATTGGCTAATCTCATTCGCTGCGAGCATAGCTCTGGAGAAGTTCAACTTGCACTGTATGATATCTTCCAGTCATCAATAGGCCCTATAATAGTATAGTATATATTATTTGTTCACCAGTTGTACAATTTTGTCACTCCAGTTTCATAAGGTAGCTTATCGGTAGTGGTTACATGGGAATATCAATATGGGATAAGAAAACAGTACAGCTTGACAATACTTTAAATGATTGAAACCTGTTCCTTCAGAATTCTGGTGTTGAAGGTGAAATCGCTTTCTGGTTCTTGGCAACTTACATGTTCAAATTTCAACATAATTGGGGGGTTAATCTGCTTGTGCCATATTTTTGCAGCATCATGTAATATCGATCCAGATGCCTGGAAGAGGCCTTTTGAGGGGCATTTGCCATTCTTTCCTAACATTCATTTCAATTGGTGGGTTATCGTCGGCACGTTGAAGGAAGCTAATTATTGGAACAAGTCTTTTCTGACTTCCAGCTCCTGCATCAACATCTCTGAAGTTCCAGAAACCAGTGACCGAAATTTTGGTTACCTTGTTGCTAATTGCCTTGTATTGGAATTACTATCACTGTATCTACACTGCAGTCAATATGTATTTTTTTTTCATTCTTACTAGAAATGGATGGATAATAAAGTGATAGTTGATGCCGGGTGGTTCTATACTCTCATATTTAATCAAAATGTGCAAATATTCATCTACTTTCTTCCCATGAAACCAGGCTCAGAACCCAGTTTTTTTTCCCTTCAGATTTCAACTATGGGATAAAAACTAGAAGCGATTACAATTGTGTTGGTATAGAAGTTGATTTGAAAGGAGGTCACTAGAGGGTGAATCGGCTGAACAGAGCCTGTGTTAGAAAAAAGGGGTCAGCCCACAAAAATCATAAAGTGTGTAATGGACCAGCCCGTCCTGTCGTACGATCAATCCATAATTCAAACCAAAACATGCCTCATCAGAGTTTAGGCTTTCAGAGCCAGTCAGGAGTTCCCAAAATATAAACGGCAAAAATAAAAAGGATGGCGACCAGTTCTGATAAGTCGGTATGAGTATGACACAAGAAGGCCCCCATCCTCTAGTTTGTTTGTACTATGATGCAAGGGCCAACTGCTCTCGAAAACAAAGCTTGAATACTTCGAAGTCACCATCCATGACTCAGCTTCACCCAATTCCTAGTTGAAAACTACCGCCCATGAAAGCATCAACCACACATGTTCTTGGCATGAGAATGGCCTGTCAGTGGCCATTGACCAGTAGCAACTAGCAACACGCGCTTTTGTTTCCAACTTTTTATTCAATAACTTGGCTCGCTAATGAGCATACATTTGTTCATCCTTGATGAATTCTTGACGACCAATAGCAACAGCTCGCAAAACTGAGATGTACAGAGTAACTACACAGCACAACATGGGTAACTAGTTTACTACCAGTTACTAGCAAGCAGTCCTATGAGCATCATCCTGCACAGGCAGGTAGGATCTCTTGATGAACTCCAAGCAGTCAGCAATGGCCTCTGCATGGAAAGAGCTATCTCTCTCCGCCGGCCCAGGCCGACGACACCTGCCGGCCTGGCTCGGCTTCTGTGCTCTCGCAGTCGCCGGCGACCACCTCCTGGGGAAGCAGTTGAGCTCTTCCAGGCACCGGACAAGCATCCCGACGAGGCCGAACAGCCGCAGCCGCAGCCGGAGCAGCGAGCCGAGCCGGACATGGCGCACCCGGCGGCCTCGCCGGCCGTGCCTGCAGCTGATCGCCTGATGGTGATGGATCATTCCCACTTAAGAGAAACTACACCCTTTTACTGCACTGATCAATGGAGCAAGCTGCAAGCACATGTATGTATGTCTAGTGCTCATCATGTATGACCTCTTTATATAGCAGTGTGTCACTACTGGGCTCAGCCGGTCAGGTCATATAGTAAGGCATGGTGAAATGCAAAGATACAGAAGGTGTGGGCCAGTGTAGCCAGCCACTGTTTTAATACATTATCACCTACAGAAACTACTTGCCATACATTATCACCAGGAGAGACTTCTTGGCTCCACCTGCTTTTGGAATGCTTTCTCCTAACTGATGTCATGTGATGTACTACACTGCTATATAGTATTTTCTACACCGGAAGATTCAGTTTATAGATGATGGGGTTGTCTATCAAACTTGATCAAAACTTGTGTGCCCTCAACGGTTTCCCACAATGTTAATTCAACAAAATGGAGAATAGAATTGTAAGATAAGACCCCAACCACACGGTTTTGTTCAAATGTTTACCAAACTTGATGTGCTTTGGAAGATAATTCGCATCTGAATTCTGAACACTTGCACTTGTGAGTGGTGTGTGTGACCTGTCAGATCTCTCCTCTGTTGCATCAAGATCCTTCTGGAAATGAGGTCGAAATTAATGGCAATGAATTTCGTCTCGTTGTTCTGCACCCTGTGGTGGCCATGGGACCTTGACAGGACCTGATAAAGTTATTAGCAATGGAATTCCATGGCAAACATGCATGTTTTTATTGGCCTATGAGCAAACAAAGCTATGCAAACTGTTGCCGTGACTAAAATACTTGATCCGATGTGTCATGTATCCACTTGCATTACATATTTCAATCACGTTTTGTTGGTTATGGCTTTATGGGTTTATACATTGCATATTATTTGGAGAATGTAATGTTTCTCTAATTGCTACAAAATAATTGAGCAAAAGACACATACACGTCGATTTAGTCCCAACTTCAATTTGTCTGTTCTGTAGGTTCAGACAAAATAAACAGATAGTACCATTAAAAATTTGCAAGATCAGATTACGTAGTGAAGCTACTAGATTTGTATGTATGTCATGTGCACGTTACGGCGGACTTCAACAGAATCATGGAAGTAGGCTTATCTATTAGTTTGATTTAGGTGTTTGTTAGCAACACGTTGTTTGGGTTGTATTGGCTTATCTCTTAGGGCAGGGCATGTTTGGGAACTCCAATCCCGGCCAGGATGCCCGCCAATTCCTAGGGATGGAAACCCACGGGGCAAATTTCCGCGGGCTAGCCAGAATGCCTGTTTGGATATCCACAAGACAGGGATTTCCTGCCCCAATCCACATCATTTCCACCGGGAAAAAAAAATCCTCAACTCCCCATGTCAGGAAAGTTTTCCCTGTCGCATCGCCTCCTCTCGCGAGTTGCGACCACGCCCCCATCTCCGCCTCGCGACGCTGGCGGCTTGCTCCGCCTCCGCCTCCGCCTCCCTTGCTTGTGATCGTCTCCGTCTCCGCGTCCCTTGCTCGCGACCTCCACGCAGCCTCCCCACCCACGTTGTCTTGCGGCCCTTGCTTCCACAATCGCGCCAGCTAGCCTCGACACCGCTGCTTCCCCCGACAGTCTTTGCCTCCGCCCCTGCTTGCTCGCACACTTCCTAGCTTGGATGAAGGCAGCAGCGCAGCTCGTCCAGCCAGTTCCGCCAGGCAGCCGCACATGCCCGTGGTGTCCATGGTGGATTCCGCCTGGTGAAAGCATCTAAACCCCTAAAAATTATTTTGGTAATTAATGACAATATGTGAATATGAGACTAACATGTTTATTGAGTATTTACAAGGTTAAGTCCCAGTGATGAATATGACAACCTGGAGATGCATGCTAAAGGTCAACATGAAGATCAATATGGTTCAAAAACAAAGTACAAGTAGTCTAGGATCTTTTTTGTATTTACCGGTCTTAGGAGAAAAGGATGGAAGACCGGATTTTAGGTTAAGTGTTGTACTATTAAGAGGGATCATGACTAATAGCTTGATAGCATATTCTTGTGTCATTTGGATCAATATAGGATCATGCATGCACTTAGAGTTTGTTTTGAAAATCAACTTTGCTTTTCTCAGGATAATCGGTAGTACCGACGTTTACTCGGCGGTACTACCGCATAGCAGTATGACCTGGAATGTGGTGTGGCAATACTGCAACCCGGTCAGACCGAGTTTTAGTTGGCGGTACGTATTTTACAGAGTGACACCTTTTTGGCTTGGTTGCTCACCCGGTGAGCGGTAGTTCCGGAGATTACTTGGCGGTACTATCGCATCGTGGTATGATCGTATTTCTTTAGCGGAACTGCCGCACCCCGGTGTTGTCGAAAAATAGCAGCGATACATTATTTCCAGTGAGTGCAGGTTTTGGACCTCAAGTGGAGCGGCAGCACCGTTCTTGAGTTTCGGTATGACCGTTCAGCGGAACTACTGCATGATCAATGGTGGTAGTACCGCGTCGAATTTCTAACAGCTATTTCAGAGGCAGTTAATGCGTCTGCGCTAGCTGTTACTGTGCATTTTGGGAAGGTGCGGTAGTACCAACTATTGAATGGTGGTACTACTGCTTGTGCTGAAAAGTTTAGGGTTTTGCCCCTAACGGTCGTATTTGTGTGTGGGGGTATAAATACCCCCACTAGCTCAAGGACAAGTAGAGAGACTTCATTTAACATCCTTTGAGCCTTAAGCATTATCTCTATATCTCCAATACACTTGTTGCATTTATTGTGAGTGGTTGAGCTAAATTCAAGTGCATTCATTCTAGATTGATCCTTTGTACTTGATTGCCGTCAAGCAAAGATTGTGGTTCTTTACTCTTGGTGTTTGCCAACACCTAGACAGTTTGGCGGGAGTTCGCACGGTGATCTCTTCAAGAAGACTGTGAAGAGGCTCGGTGCCAAGATTGTGAAGTGGTTGCGTGCTCACCATCTCTAGAGCGGAGGAAGAGCAACAATAATGATCGAGGTTAGACTTAATTTGTGGAGCCGGCTTGATTAGTTCAAGATTCCTCAACGTGGACTAGTGAAGACCGGTAAGTCTTCGATACCATGGGAAAAACTTTGTTGTCTCATTTGTGGTTTATTCTTGTCTTTACTACTTCTGCATTTACATTTCTAACAATCTTCTTGTGTTGAATTGCTTAGCTAGAATTGTATCTAATTTAGACTTAGTCCATAATTGTCTTAAATTGTTAATTAGTCAAAAAGTTTTTTAAAACCTCCTATTCACCCCCTCTAGTCGGTTATCCTTGATCCTACACCTAGGGAGGGGAGGGGGATTGAGTCGGTCAATCATTCAAGATCCAAGCATGGAGGAATCAGAATCAATCTCGATAAGAAGTACTTGAGCAATTCGTCGAGCGTTTGCGCGTAGGTCCTCCTTGAGGGAGAAGATGTGGCCCTAGAGGCGGAGGCAGTGGTCCTCAGAGGCGAGCAACTTGAGACGGAGGGAGTAGTCAAAGACGGGGAGGCCAAGCGAGCTCTCGATGGAGTCACGCACGTAGTCCTCAGTGCCCCAAGGAAGCGCGAGGTCCTTGTCCTTCCGTGCGGCCATGGAGGGAGGTGACTGACGAGGGAGGTGGCGGTGGCTCCAACCGACTATGGTGGTAAGGAGCAGTGGGATCGCCCGTGGAAAGCCGGAGAGGAAGGGGAGAGGCCGGATCTGACGAGGGGAGGAGGAGCTTTCGGGAGAAAAGTGAGGTGGGATCCCCGGTTCTTCCAAATGAGCAGGGGAAACATTCTCCTGGGGGATATAGCCCCACCGGGATCCCATGTGCCACCAAAAATCCTGCTCAGGATTTCCCTCCCTGAGAATGTTTCCCCTGGTTCCCAAACAAGCCCTTAGTTGCATTCGGTTAGGATAAATATCAGCCAGCTAGCATAGCTATTAATAGGGAGGCTTGTATTCTTGAGTCCACAAGCTATGATGAATAAACTTTGCTCTGGTCTCTTCCTTGACCGACTATTCTAAACATATTCCTTCCCCAATTGGTGCCCTTCATCTAGAGTCATTCTACTTCTAGTCATCATCGCCTAAACTCCTTCTTACTGGTGTTTACCCTCCAAATGTACTAGCGTATATGACATTTGGTATCAGAGCAGTCGATCCCTTCCCACGACTTCTGCTACCAAGGCTATGGCTTCCGATCCAACCATACAACTTGTTCCCGAGTCGTTGGCCATGATAAAGGCTAACGCTAGCAAGATGGTCATTGGTACTGTCAGGATCCAAAAGTGCGATTTAGGAACCCTCTGTGTATTCTGAACTAGTCCCAGATCAGTAGCTAGCTCACACAAAAAACAGTGATGAAATACCATCTATTTATTCTATTTAACTAAAAAGATCTCAAAATAACAAATAGTATTAATAACTGGATCTTATGGTTAATGTTTACTTAACTTGCCACGCAGGGCTAAAGAAATAAATAAACTCTTGCAGTGGAACGAAAAGCTTGAAACGCCAATCAACATGCCCACAGGCAATCGAGTGGAGAACACATCCTAATCCGCAAAACCTTTATGGTATCCCTAGGCGAAGAACTCTTGAACAGCTTGATATTCTTCAACTGAGCAACAATGACGTAAAACCGTGAGTACATAAAGCACTCAGCAAGTCATGGAGAAATATATGCAAATAGTATTCATGCAGAGCTTGAACAAAGGTTAGCTGTATAGTTCTTTTGCATAAAGCAGTATTGACGATAAATACAATACGTAATTTGAAATACGTAATTGAAAAGAATAATAAGTAAGTAAGCAATTTCTTTTGAAACAACTAGTGAACTCCCCACTCACTTTTCAAGACAAACCATCAAGTGAATTACCCATTCACCAAACGAATATTATATTCATCAAGTGAGCTTATCATTAACACTCCGACTCATTTTATAAAGAAACTTTATCTCTAGTGTGAAATCCCTGAGCACGTCCAAAACCGCGGACACGACTATTTGAATAGTTTTTAACACTCTGCAGAGGTTATACAGTTTTTTTCCACAAGAGATAAATCACTCAAAGACTTTGACCACACTTCCTTAGGTGTGCGACTTAAGTAATCTTCACAAAGCCTTTACAAAGCTCCTTCTTAACTCAATTCTGCCTGCTAAGGTTTCAACACTGAATGTCTTTCAGACCAGACATGCCCCCCCTCTTGCGCTATTGTGAGTATACGTCTATTCCGCAACTCACGCTTTCAAAACAGAACCGAAATTAAGACATTGCTAATTAGTTAGTCAGGTCCGTCCCATACCGGCCATGTGGTTGTACGGTTAAGGCCAGTTTAATGGTGCACAAAATTAAGTCCTTGACAAGTTACCCAGGTGATTCTACCACAAACCCACAACGTGTTAAATCCACACCCTCACTGCACAACCGCTCGCCCGAGCGAAAATCATTTTGTTTAACCAAGACCAATGACATACCCTATCATGGTAGACAAATTTTAACAACAGTGGCTAACCACCACGATTCCATATTTCATTAAGTCAAGATTAATCATTATAGCACATGTGATAATGAACACATCGTAACTAAGCTAAACTAAGCATCTGCACGATACCTATGTTGGTGATATAAATATGTCCAACTAAAATTATCCATGCTATGGTAACAAAGGATTTATGGTATTCAAATAATCAATGGAGGCATAAAGACAACAGGTGATAACTAATCCCAAAACAATTTGTATAAAGATATCATGCAATTGTATAAAACAATATACTTTTGAAATCATAGGATCAATATGATCAAAGAACTATGACTTGCGTTGGAATATATCACAGGATTGATCTTGATCTTGGTGTACTCCTCCTTACTCAAAACTCCCCGAAGAATCAACGTCTACCCGCAAACAAAGTAAATAAATAAATAACAGAGAAAAAACAAACTTTAAAAATTAAATAAAAATCTTATAAAAATAGAGCTCGAATATAGATGAATTTAGAAATTTAAATGGGCTCAATAAGAGTTCGGATGGAGAAGATATGGCTTCTGGAAGATTGAAATCACATGAAATTATGAAAATCATAATTTATGGATTTACTGGAATTATTTTTTCGAAGGAAAAAGGAATTATGATAGCTGACGTCAGCAGAAGATTTTCGACTGAAAAGAAATAAAAGAAAATGGGCTGGCATGTGGGTCCCACCGGGCAAAGACTTGGTCTATGGTGAACTAGGTCTTTTGATTTTTGGCCTCGGTTGAAATTTGGATGCGCCACATGGGCAGACACGGAAATGATGACAAGGTACCACATGGGCTAAAGTGGGGACATGGCGCTTAGTTGGCATGCTGACTCGGCACAAGAGGGGTCACAGCGAGCAAAACAGAGAGAGCATAGGGCGGCCATGGCCAGGACTTGGAGGTCGGCGTCGAGGGCAAAGGAAGGTGTCAGAGGTTCGGGGAAAAAGGCAAAACCCTTGGTGACAGTGGCTCAACGGTGACGGCAGTGAAATGACAACGGTGGTGACCTTGAGCGGCGACGAGCTCCTCGGATGCGACGGTATTGGTGATGGAGTGGCGCCCAGAGGGAATTGAAGGAAGCACCGAGAGTGCGATGACTCAAGGACCACGAGAGTGGCTCAGAAGGGCCGGAGGTTGACTGTGCTAGCAGTAATGGAGGTTTGACCGGAGACGAGAAAGGCGACCGGAGACAGCAACTCGGTGACGGAGAGTGAAAAATAATGGTGGGGATTAGATGCGAATAACATAGGGCTCAAGATGATGCGCTTACGGGCAAAGGAACTCACCGGAATTAGTAGATCGACAACAGGTGCCCACGGTCGAGTTTGATAACAAAACCGACAATAGCAAGATAGAGTTTCCCAGAAAAAGATGGTGAGAGCTCCTCGTAGCACTCGAGCTCGCGAAACTGACGACGGTGTTGATTCGGCTGGAGAAGCTTTGACGACGAAGAAATCGACGAAAAACACTTGCGGTGGCCAGCTCGGTCTTGACGAAAATCCAACAAAACAAAATCGACTCCGGGAAAGATTTCTTGGGCCTTCGGAGGAGAGACTCGGGATGAAGATTTCGACGTAGGCGACGCTGCTTAAATAGTAGTTGAAGGTAGGAGTTTGCAAAGGATGCGGCGGCGGCACAACGTGCGGGACTTGGACTCTAGGAGTCCAACGTCAAAACGAAGAAGAAGGTGACATGGCGTACAAGCGGGGCCACAAGCAGAGGACAAGAGAGGAGGCACGAGCTGGTGGCTCGGTTGGGCTTCAACTGTGCGCGCAAGGAAAGGAGGAACGCGGGCTAAGGAAATGGGCCAAGAGAGAAAGGCCGGGAAAGAAAAGAAAATGGGCCGAAAGGGAAAAGAGAATGGGCCAAGGAAAAAGATTGAGCCCGAGAGATTTTTTGAGATTTATAATAGCTTTTTGTTTTTAGAAAATACTATAAATCCAAAAGGCAACTAGCAAATAGCAAATGAACTTGGAAAAATTCTAGAAAAATCTAAAAAATATATCCAAGCACAAAGAATCCAAATAAAATAGTTTTGACAATAGTTGATGTTGGCATTAATCATATTAAATTGTTTTTGATTTCAGAAAATCCAGATTAAGCTTTGACTTCAACATAAAAATTCAAATGATTATTTTTATTTTTAAAACTTTAAAAATAGACCAAATTTTGGAATGTTACAGGTACCAACGACAACGATAAGAAGATAACGGCTCATCTTCCTCGACATTCATGCCACTTTAGAGAAGATGATAGCGGAACAAAAGGAGAAGAAGACACTACAAGAGGCAGTGACGGTGTTGTTTCCAGCAGCCGCCGCAACACTACCGGGACCTGCCACAGCGCTACTACATCCTATCGTGGTAGGCGCGGATCTTGCTGTGGTAGCCAAAGCCCTGCCGAAGCCCACCGTGATTACCATGATACTCTCGGGGTCTGTCGTGACTGGGACAAAACCTGTCGTGGTGCTAACGTGGTTGTTGCAGTCTGCAGAGGTGCGGCCAAAACTTGCTAAGGCACTGCCTTGGCTGCTACCATGCTTGCCGCAACGAGGTGGCAACGGTCTCTAAGGAATCACATCAGCATAGCAACCTCTCGTAGAAGTGGGGCTTTCAAACAGTGGCTGCCACCACAGCTCGAGGACGAGCTATTGTGACGAGAGGGCTTTCAAACCGTGGTACGCAAGTAATTGTAGCACCATGTGCTGTTCATGGCAGGGCCCGCGGGTGCATTAGTAGTTGGGAAATAGAGATAAGAATAGTTAGTTTTCTTATTAGTTGAGTATACTTCCTTAGAGAGATACTCCATCTATTATAGATAGGTTTTCTTAGAAATAGAGAATGTTTTTAGGGCTCAAGTCGATTAATCAAGCAAGAAATATGAATTAATCTAGTCTCCCTACCAAGGTTCTATCATCCTAGTCTATAATCTAATCTCTTATCCCATCAAACCGACGTCGCCCAGCCCTTCTTCCCGGCGGTGTTTATCTCGTTGTGAACTAAGGTTCATGACAATATAATTCATGAACATCCAACCAAAGCAGTGGATATTGCATTTTGATAATACTGAAGGTTTATCCAATCCTCAGTGAGGATTAATCAACCAAATTAGTGTACACGATCACAACACTCAAACAAGCCTTGTTGCTTGTATAAGCTTTAGAGGCTAAAGCTTGTTTGGGCATAAAGGCACAACATTCAAACAACAAACCAACAATGGAAATACTGCACTGAATTAAATAAATGTTGATTATCTAAGGCTGCTCAGAGGGAAGTTGCGCAGCGGATTCTCCTTAAGAAATTCTGTTTCCCTGTTCAAAGAAAACTGGCGTGGTTAAACATTGACAAACAAAACAGAACCTATAAAAACAGAAGATGAGGGGGGTTAGCTATTCTTACTTCTTAAGGTTTCCGCTTGTTGCTTGCCTAAGCTTCAGAACACATGGTTTTGGACTCTTTGTCACTTGAGGAGCTGGTTCCCTAAAATAAATTGAAAGGAAATTTTACAAAAACTTTCTGTTTGTATGGTGATTCTTATTAAAGCACTCTTCAAAATTGATAGCTTAAGGATGCCATATTACATACTTGGCACATTCTTCCTCTACGAAGACCTCAATGGAGCTGACCCGAGTTGACTGAACTGCCCCTCTCGCTCCTACCTTCTGTGGAATCTGTTCAATGCAATGTTATCATCAGTTCATTACTGAAAGGATATTCCTCGAGACAAGTATCACAAGAGTCATTTTGAAGAATTCTAGTGGCTTGAGAAAAATTACCTTGTGTGATGTCCATTTAGCAGGCATCATGTTATTTTCTTTGTTTCTATCTGCTTGTGTTCCAAGGGTGTGCCAGGTCCTATCGTTGCTCCTGGTTCTGTCAAGGCCCTGACTTGGTATTGAGTTCTCATCTTTGTAAACTGAAAGTGGCCTGTTAACATCGAATCTGATAGTGCGCAAATGCATCAATACTAGTGAAAAACCTCCAGGTTCAGCTAGATACTTTACACTGACTACATAGTAGCGGTGCTAACCTTTGCAGTTTTGCCCTAGGTTTCACCAGGTGGGAGTTTTCTGTATGCTGACCTCCTGCTACATCAAAGGCGAGATTAGCTTGCACCCAGCCAACCACTTGAAGTTGACGTTGAATCATAGTATCACACAACAAACTTACTGGTTTCACCACGCTTCAGGACAGTACCGAAGCTGCGTACTGGCTGATCATCATTTGCTGTATCATCCTGTTGTTACAAAGAGAAGAATAAAATTTATTCAGTGGAGAGTGGACTCTGGATAACAAAATGCTGCAATCATTTAAATAGTACACCTCAGAGTGTTCTTCTTTCCGGTTGATCTCCGAAGAAATGTCCTGTATGTAGTTTCCAACTTCTCCACAGGCTTTGCTTTACTGATGGAAAAAACAAACAACCCGAAGATAAGATATTTCACCGCCTTATACGCATTAATCAAGTATTATAAATCAGTGCATAACTAGCCAAAGAAAGGTAAGGTGACAAGTCATTTCCCTCCTTTTGTGTGTGTGTGTGTGTGTGTGAGAGAGAGAGAGAGAGAGAGAGAGAGAGAGAGAGAGAGAACTCTAATTATAGTGTCCAATGGCGCATAAGATCATAGCATTATTAATTGAGTGCATTTCAATTCCTATAGATGAGCGAAAATAGGACTCCAAGAAATTTTGGATAGTAGGTTTGCTGACTGGAAACTAAAAAACCATTCTTTATATCAACACTCTCATGCTGATAATAGTTAGTTTCCTTGTTAGTTGGATTTACTTCCTTAGAGATATATTCCATCTAGTAGAAATATATTTCTTTAAAAATAGAGATTGTTTCTTATGGCTCAAGTCGAATCATTCCTATAAAAGGGGAAGTATGTATGCATTATCTATCAAGCAAGAAAGATGAATTAATCTAGTCTCCCTCCTAAGGTTTTATCATCCTAGTCTATAGTCTGATCTATCATCCCACCAAGCCAACGTCGTCAGGCCTTCTTCCTGGCGGTTTATCCTATTATGAACTAAGGTTCATGACATTTGGTATCAGAGCAGTAGCGGAGCCACACTAGAGCATGGGGGTGCAGTTGCACCTCCAAATTTTTTGCATGCAGACTCTTTATACAGTATGTATACCTAGTATAATACATAGACTATACAATGAATTACATTAAGTTATTATCAGCAATCAATAGTCAGCAGCCCACCAACACAAGCAATATTTTGTGATGTCGGTTGTACTAGAAACATGTAATTTGTTCTACTTGAACCTTTACTATGCCATTTAAACTTTTATGTTGAAATATGTTATTTAAGTTCGCACCTTTATGCACATATGAGTGCGCTTTCAGTAAATATTTTGTAAGATCGCAGATTTATTCCTGTCCTCCGTCTTTCTAGACATGTGATATGAGGCGCACTCACACGTGTGTGTGGTGGAGTGTGTGCATATGTGTCTTTCTTGTAATCACAAAAAAAGTTTGCACCCCCATAGGCGAAATCCTGGCTCCGCCACTGTATCAGAGCAGTCAATCTTGGACTATCCACCACGATCAAGATGGCCAACCGCAAGGAAGACGAGGCGTACATACTGATGATGTTGAAGAAGATTAGCGTCAAACTAGATCACATCCTGGGCCCCTTAAAACTGCATCGACGACACCAGGAGAGGCGTCCGCGAGTCTATCGGAGGAGATGACACCCTTGCCAGCATCAAAACCAAAGGTGCAAGGGGTGTTGGATACAAGCCTAGGATTCACGCACTCAAGCAATTTGGCACTAGATGCAGTTTCGGACTATGAACAGTAAAGTTCAGAGAAGAAAACAGCAGAGAGCAGAACACAGAGTTTTGGGGCAATTTTCTCTGTTTTTCTCAATTCGAATTACAAGCATATATGCCAAATATGTAGCCTAACAATTTGGAATCGTGCCTACCCTCAATCTGCATAACAAGGAAACTAAACCGTGCGATTACACTGTCTGGAAACAAACCAAGAGGAAACAAAGCATTACAAGGAAACTAATTTGAATTCCAAATAAGAGTGTCTTTGTCAGATGCACAGATGCCATCTTCCAATGATTCGGGTGACTTGGTGTTGCACAGATCCTGCTCCTCCATGTCCAATCATGTCCGGATTATTTGCTCACATACTCCCCCTTAATTTTGACATGCATCCAGATCACGAAGACCAAGTAGTTGACGCATAGCAGCTAACTTTACTCCTGACAAGGCTTTTGTCAATGCATCGGCATGCTGTTCTCCGGTGTTGACAAATTCTACCACAATTTGCCCCCTCTCCACACATTCTCTAATAAAATGAAATCTTGTATCTATGTGCTTGCTACGACCATGAAATACATGATTTTTCATGAGAGCTATGGCAGATTTGTTATCAACAAACAAAGTCACCGGCTTCAAATCTGTCTCGGTTAACTCACTTACAAGGTTCCTCAACCAAAGAGCCTGATAGGCCGCTGTTGTGGATGCCATAAACTCGGCCTCGCAAGATGATAACGCCACCGTCTTTTGCTTTTGTGAATTCCAGGATACTAAACTTTCATTGAAGTAGAAACCCATACCACTTGTGCTTCTTCTCCCATCTTGGTCTCCTGCCAAATCACTGTCCGAGTACCCAAAAATGCCCACTTCTTCATGTCCCTTCACATAGACAAGTCCAAAATGAATTGTTCCTCTCAAATACCTGAGAATCTACTTGACCACCTTGTGATGTATGATTGTAGGCCTCTCCATATACCTGCTTGCCATCCCGATGGCACATGACAGATCCAGCCGTGTGTGCAACAAGTATCTAAGGCAGCCAATGATGTGCCTATACTCTGTGGCATCGACTGGAGTCCCATCCAAGTCTTTGTGCAGTTGCATCTTGGGCTCCATCGGGTACTTAGTGGCATTGCAATCCGCCATTCCAATCTGAGACAAAACTTTCTTGGCATAAGCAGATTGTTTGAGCAATATTCGGTCCTTCTGCTGCTCTACTTCGATCCCCAAGTAATAGGAGAGAAGTCCCAAATCACTCATCTCAAATTCTGTCATCATTTGTTCCTTGAACTTCTTGACTACTTCGGTGCTACTTCCAGTCACAATGAGGTCATCGACATACACTCCAACAATCACACTTGCTTCTCCTTCCCCTCTAGTGTATACTGCTTGTTCTTGAGTGCATTTACTGAAACCAAGCTCTTTTAGACTGCTGTCTAGCCGGGTGTTCCAGGCCCGTGGAGCCTGCCGCAATCCATAGAGGGCCTTCGACAGCTTGTACACCTTATGCTTCTGGTTTTGTATCTCAAACCCCTTCGGTTGAGAGACATAAACTTCTTCTTCTAACTCCTTGTTAAGAAATGCTGACTTCACGTCCAGATGGTGTACCTCCCAGCCTCGATTTGCAGCGAGTGCAAGAATGACTCGAACGGTGTCAAGTCTTGCAACAGGTGCAAACACTTCTTCGAAATCGATGCCTTGCCTTTGTACATAGCCTTTAGCCACCAGCCTCGCTTTGTACTTGATGACATGCCCATCTGAATCTTTCTTCAATTTGAACACCCATTTCAGGCCGATGGGTTTGTGGCCTGATGGGAGTTCGGTTAGGGTCCAAGTATTGTTCCTCTCAATGGACTCCAACTCCTTCTCCATTGCTTCAAACCAGCCAGCCTCGGACGTAGCTTCTCGGTAGCAAGATGGCTCTTCGGACACCACCATCATCACCTCACCCTCTTCTTCATCGAAAGCGACCACTCCTTCAGAGTTGGTGTAGATGCCGGTGAGGGACCTGAATCGGACCGGCCCATCAGGGGACTCCGGCGTGGACAACACCGGAGACGAGGTAGTCGTGCGGGCGTTCGATGGCGGTGTAGACGGACTTGATGCTCCTGCCGCGGGTGGCACATCTTTTGCCCCAGCGGCTGCTACTGTACTTGCCGTATGTGGCGCGGAAGGTGTTGGTGAAGATAGAGTTGTTGCTGCGGCTGTCGTTGCCGAGGTTGCCGCAGCTGCCACAGGTGGCGCTGCTTGTGCCGCTGCTGTCGTAGTTACTACCGTGGCCCCTGCCGCGGGTGGCATAGAACCTCCCGCGTCTGCCTCAGCGTCCGCCTCGACGTGTGGATCGCCGGAGTAGAGTGCGTCCAAGACAATGAACTCCGGCGACTCCACTTCGTTGCTACCACCTGTATCCCATCTCCATTCAAGATTTTCTTGAAATACAACATCTCTACTTACTTGAAGCTTGCCCCGGCTCGGGTCAAATAAGCGATGAGCTTTGCAGCCTTCCTCGACACCCAAGTATACCATGGGTGAGCTCCTGTCGTCAAGCTTCTTGATATGAGGGGTTGTGTTCTTCACGTGCGCCACGCAGCCGAACACTCTCAAGTGTGTGAGATGCAGCTTTCTCCCCATCCAGGCTTCAAATGGGGTGCACTCTCCTAGCGCTTTGGTTAGGAGGCGGTTTAGCAAATAGACTGCGTGCCTAACTGCCTCTCCCCAAAACCTTGCGGGCACGTGCATGCTTTTGAGCAAGGATCTCGCCATGGCCATCACGGTGCGGTTACGGTGCTCCACAACACCATTCTGCTGCGGTGTGTAGGGAGCCGTGAGGTGCCGCTCAATGCCTTCGTCTTCATAGAACCGGGTGAACTCCGTGGACAGGAACTCGCCACCGCGGTCCGTCCAGAGTGTTCTGATCTTGTGCCCAGTCTTGTTCTTTGTCAATGTTCTGAACTTCTTGAATGCCTGGAATGCATCACTCTTCGCTGCCAGTACATACATCCACATCCACCGCGTGAAATCATCAACAATCAAGAGGAAGTACTTGTTACCGGAGAGTGTGCACGGCGAAATTGGTCCGCAAATGTTAGCGTGAAGTAGTTCAAGCGACCTCTCCACTCTAAAGTTTGCCTGGTACAGGAACGACTGCCTTGCATGCTTGGCAATCACACACGCCTCGCATAACTTGTTCGGTCGGGACAACAATGGTACTCCAACCGCCATCTCCTTCTCCCCCAAGAGCTTCAAATCATGGAAGTTGACATGGCCGAGCCTCACATGCCACAACCATGCTGGGTCATCGAGGCTTGCTAGGAGACAGACCGGCTTGAATGTCTTCAAGGTTATCTTGTACAGGCAATTTTGTGTCCGCTTCACCAACATCAGAAGCTTCCCGCTCCTGCCGAACACCTTCATGGTGTCTCCCGCCATGTGCACCTCGTTCCCATCTTCTGTCATTTGTCCAAGACTTATAATGTTACTACAAAGCTTTGGAATGTAGTATACCTCTTGGAGAGCCTTCTGATCACCGTTCTTGCAAGCGAACACGACTGTTCCCTTGCCCATGATCTAGACCGTCGACCCGTCGCCGAACCTCACTCTCCCGGTGACGGCTTCATCCAACTCTTGGAACTTCTCGTGATGGCCAGTCATGTGGTTGCTAGCACCGTTATCAAGGTACTAGATGTCCTCATTTTCTCCCTTCTTGTCGCCGTGGTACATCTCTGGCAGCGTCCTCTCTTCGTTGAGCAATACGGCATCCTGCCGCTCCTGCCCGGTGTGCGCCCCCCCTAGGACATGGCCAGCATCAGTGCTAGCTCTTCGTCGATGGCACGAGTGAGATGAGCCTCGTCATTGCGCCGCTTGCTGCGGCACTCAGACGCGTAATGGCCCATTTTCTCACAATTGAAACACTTTATGTGACTCTTGTCACGAGTGCCACTGACGACACCGCTAGTGCTTCCTCTTGCATTTTCTTGGCGCGGCGCACCACGGTTGCCCCCGGCCGCGACCACACCACCGTCCACGCCCTTTTCCACGATCAGGGTTGCTGGAACCGCGCCCCTTGCCTCCTGACGAAGTGTCGCCGGTGCCACCCTTCTACCGCACCTGCCACTCGGCATGAGTGAGCGGTAGCCATCATCATTGCCGGCGTTGCAGTCAAGACCGCCTGTTCTCGTCGCCTTCAGCCGCCCTATCGCCTCCTCGAATGCCATGGTCTCGAGATCATAGAATTGCTCGATCCCAGCGTCAACAGGAAGATATTTGTCGGGGACGGAGTCGAGCAGCTTCTTGACAAGGAAGAGTCTTCAAGTGTGGTGCCAAGGGTGGAGTACTTGCAGGACATGGCGCTGAGTTTGCCGGCGAACTCATCGACCGTCTCACTCTCCTTCATCCGGAGGGCATCAAACTCGCTCTTCAGTGTCTGCAGATGCGCCTTCTTCACCCGATCAGCACCCAAGTACCTCGTCTTGAGGCTGTCCCAGGTGTCCTTCGCCGTCTTCTTCTTTGCGATCTGGAGAAGAATATCTTCAGGGACACACTGCAGAATGTATGCGCATGCCGTCTTGTCCTTCTTTGCATCCACCTGTGCTCCTTCCGCCGGCTCCACCGCCTCCCATACTCCCTGGGCATCAAGGATCGCCTCCATCCTTACAGCCCACACCGTATAGTTGGAGGGGTTCAGCATCGGGAAGTGGAACGACACTCCGCCGCTCTCCTTCGCCGTGTGCTATGGAACAATCGACATTTGTGGAACCGAGAATGCTTGGGTATGCAAACACTAGCTCTGACACCGGATGTTGGATACAAGCCTAGGATTCACACACTCAAGCAATTTGGCACTAGATGCAGTTTCGGACTATGAACAGTAAAGTTCAGAGAAGAAAACAGCAGAGAGCAGAACGCAGAGTTTTGGGGCAATTTTCTCTATTTTTCTCAATTCAAATTACAAGCATATATGCCAAATATGTAGACTAACAATTTGGAATCGTGCCTACCCACGATCTGCATAACAAGGAAACTAAACCGTGCAGTTCCGCACAATACAGGGAAACAAACTGAAGAGGAAACAAAGCATTACAAGGAAACTAATTTGAATTCCAAATAGTGTGCTGTCGTATGCACAGGATGCCATCTTCCAATGATCCGGGTGACTTGGTGTTGCACAGATCCCGCTCCTCCATGTCCAATCATGTCCGGATTATTTGCTCACAAGGGGCAGGAGCAACGGCGGTCGTGCCACGGACAGCGTTGCATCTTCAAGCAGCGCCGACATAGCATCCTCCAAGGCCGGCGCAAAGGGCACAAGCTACACCCTATAACAGTGGCTGCGCTACTTGGAGAAGCGGCTATCACGCAACCAAGAGGAGCAATAGGGAAAAACGAGATCCTTGAGGCGCTGCATCCAGTACCGGAGGCAGCGCTGATTTCAGTGGTAGCCATGGCGGAGGCTGCCGAGGAGATACAACGGGTGGCAACTGAGGGTAACCTCAGCACGCGCGTCGCCTTGGTCTCGCCTCACCGCCAGATCCAAGTCCGCTGGCGCAGCAAAGGAGAGTGTTAATGTCTAATATTGTAGTTTGTCTCCATGCATGTTTAAGTTGGTCCTGCATGGTAGAGTTCATGCTTGTCCGTAGCTGCATGTTTGTTTGGTCAAATGTAGTGCCGCATTGTATGGGTTGTGGTGTGAGTTTAGGATTAGGCTGGTTCGGCCGTAGCTGAGTAAGTTGAGTTGTACTTCGTGTATTCAGCTTGATAAGAATAACAGAAGGTGAGAAAATGGTGCTAAGCAGTTAAGTAGCGTCGCCAATTCTATGCGTGTGTGTTCATCTCCGACCTGAGAAAGATTGTGTCTACTGTGAACGAATACATGCAAGTTCAATTGATCCAAACCGAATGTTTGGTATCAGAGCTTGTGTTGCTGATCCGTGTATGCCAAAGGTCATACCGCGGTCGCCGGGAAGTGGAGTCACCGGCGGAGAAGAGGCGTCGGCGAGGGAGGGGAGTGTCTCCCTCCAGTATTCGCTGCTGACGAGCAGCAACTATGCGGCGTGGTCCATGAAGATGCGTGTGTACATGGAGGCACAAGGCGTATGGGACGCTGTGGAGGCTGCCGCCAGGGAGATCGACAATCGACATGACAAGATGACACTTGCGGCCATCTATCAATAGGGGCGGAACCAGAACGAATTTAACTAGGGTTTACTACTTCACCATGCATATAGCAACATATGAATTTTTCAAACAATATTGTACTAAATAGTAATGCGTGCGCCTATTTTTAACATCAATAATTCAACATAACCGACGACAATGTAAAATAAGAAAGAAGTAGCAATCAATATGCTTACAATTAGTGCTTGTTTTTTATACTTTACTCGCCCCATATTATTATAATTTACCTCAGTATTTGTGCTAAATTGTGCCATTTGGCAACTAATCCTAACAAAATCCGGAGATATGTTATATTTCACTTTTTTCGCAGGAAATTGGCTAAAAAGAGTCGATAAAGAGCTTCCTTTGGAAAATATGCAAAAATGAACTTCATCAAATGATAAATTGGAGGTCATCATGACATTCGCCTTATCGAGCCGATTGAAATGCATATATTATTTGCTCAAATCGGAGGTCAGATACAAAAGTTACGAAAGCTGGAAGCTATCAGAGCACGGCCTGCTAGGATCTTGTGCCACTCGTCGTTGGGAGTGCACCGATCGGCTCTTTGGGCCCTGAGACACCCTTTTTGGCCCAAATTGCTTTGATCAGTCTATTTGATGCTTATGATACTTTATTGATTTGATCAGTCCATTTGATATTGTGTTATTTTGTTGATTTCCGCAATCAACTTATTAGTCGCTAGATTGAAATATGGTATTTGGATTTAGTCAACCGATCTATATCAAATAGTGCAGAGCTTGCTACATTTAGATTGGCCTTATCAAAAAGGTAGTATTATTTGTAGGGTGAGAGCGATTTTAGCCTAGTACCAATTCATAGTATACTTGTCGATTTATGCGTAAGTGAACCTAGACCAGGGGAAGATATATTTTGTCTTGGTAGAGCTTTAGTGATTTCTATTCTCTCGTAATTTAGTTTTTTTAGATTAAATCTTTCATACAACGTTCTTGTTAGTAAGTAATTGTCAGCGTTGTAATCTCAACTGTTCCCTGAGATCGATAACCCTGGATACTCTGGTGAAAAACTACAACCGATCCTTGAGCTTGCAATTATCATTGTACGCGCATAGATCGCGTCAACACTTACCAAAATAAAGGAACTAAGGACGAAACCACGAAAAAAGATAGTCGTATTGGCAAAATACATTATCCAACCTCAATGGTCTAAAAAAAGAAGAGAACAAAATATCTTAGAATTCTCAAGTAAAATATAGTAGAATGATAAAAAATAAGTAGTTAAGTAAATAGATTAACTTTTAGTACTTACATTCTTTCAAGTTAATGAGGCGATGAACCACATCATCATTATCAATGAACCACAACATCATTAGCGTCATTAGCGATGAACCTGAGCCGCGTGCCCACGTCGCCGCCTAGGTCATGTGCCCATGTCGCCGCCTGAGACGACTCCGGGGTGCACAGTTTTTGGACTAGGAGGTGCACATGTGGTATATGTAAATTGATCCCTACTAAATTATTTTTTATACCCGGTGCCCTGTGACACCGGCTAATACAATTTGGTTCCACCCCGGTCTATCAAGGTGTGAGTGAGCAAATACTGCTACTCTTTGCCGAGAAGAAGACGACCAAAGAAGCATGGGCGTAAGCTTAAGACCATGTTTGTGGGGGTTGATCGGGTGACGAAGGTGAAGTTGCAAACCGTCAAAATGGAGTTCGATGGACTCCAGATGCACGATGGAGATTCACCATAAGAATCACCACAGTGCTAAGCTAGATGCGTATGCTCGGTGAAAAGATAGATGACTCTTATATAGTCGAGAAGGTGTTGTGTATTGTAACGCCAAGGTTCCTGCCAGTCACCGCCTCCAATCTAGAGCAATTCGGGAACCTAGAAACCATGCCGCTGGAGGAGGTATTTGGCCAGTTGAAAGCGTATGAGGAACGCCTGAATGGCTATGGTGGTGGCGGAGATGATGAGCATGTGCTTTTGACAAGGACCGAGTGGAAGGCTCGTGAGTGTAACATCCAGGGCGAATCCTCGTCAAAGGGACGAGGTGACGGCGCCAGCGGTCGTGGCCGCATCTGGGGACGTCGGCTCGGTGATGGTGAGTGCGCCAACGACTCCGGCAAGTACCGCACATTTGACAAGAAAAAAGTCTGCTGTTACAACTGCCAGAACTACGAGCATTTTGCATCGGAGTGTCGTAACAAGAAAGATGAGAAGGCTCATTTTGTTGAAAAACAAGAAGATGATGAGCCTGTACTGATGATGGTGGTTGTGACTAAGACACCACATACCGGGTAGTCTAGTGAGGAGAAGGTGATACTGCATGAGGAAGGTGTGAAGCCGAGACTCAGGGGTGATGCTGGAGCTCCTGACAGCACCGTCTGGTATCTAGATAATGGAGCGAGCAACTACATGACGAAAGCCACAAGAAATTTTCAGAGCTGGACGAGGCTGTGTCCGGTAGAGTGAAGTTTGGAGATGGTTCTGTGGTTGACATCCAAGGGAAGGGGACAATGTTGTTTCAGTGCAAAAACGGTGAGCACAGGGCACTGCAGAATGTCTATTATATACCGAAGCTACACATCAACATCATGAGTCTTGGGCAATTCAATGAGATTGGGTGCAGGAGTGTACTTGAAGGAGGTTGCTTGAGGATATATGATCATGACAACAAACTCCTGGTCAAGGTGAAGAGATCAAGGAATAGGCTGCATATTCTCGATCTGAAATTAGTGCATCTGGTGTGTCTGATGGGAAGTCTTGGTGGCGACGCGTGGGTTTGCCATGCTCGTTACGGGCTTCTAAACTTCCAAGCACTTAGAAGCCTGTCTAAGAAGAAAATGGTGGTTGTCAACGTCTGGGACTCTCGTCACAGAATGAACAAACAAGAATATAACAAAGGAAAAATGGAGATTACTATCTATTCGCCAAGGGACTTGAAATGGTGAATGTGTATTGCAAAGAGTATGCTCTGATTATAGGGAATATAGCTATGAATACACGTGGATTAGGGTTTGGATGTGAATCTATGTTACAAGGGCGGGTACATAGGCCGGGCTATTTATAGTTTTACAAGAGTCAACAGTTGGTTGTAGAGGTGCCTCTTCGCGCCAATGGTTGCATCTCTTCATGCCAATCATCGTGTCCCTTTGTGATGACGGTTATTGCTGATATCCCCACGTGTAGCCGTTATTAACCACACGTGGGTAACTACTTCCTTGGACCTCCTCCACGGAGGGTGGTCTTGGAGAGGTCCTGGAGAAGTCTTGGAGGAAACCATAGAGGAGGTCCAACTGGGCCTCCAGGAGAGTTTTTGGGAACGGTCAAAGGAAAGACTTTATAGGCCCACCTTCTGACTATTTAATTGATACTGGGCCTGGAAGATTAACTCAGGCCCAGTAAAAATCTGACTTATCTATTAATAAGCAAATAAAGATATACCCGAATAATTGACTAGTCAACAATCCTCGTCAGCTAGACCCTCAACTTCAAGTGAAAATAACTTACTTGAAGAGATTTTTTGACCAGAACTGGACTTGGTCAAGAAGATAGTTTTACTTGAGTTGTAAATAACCATTTCTCTTTAAGAAGCAGAAGCATTAGTCATATATATTTATGAAAGAATTCCTGAAGGGACAAATATGTTTTAGTCTTCATGATTTGTTAGGAACAGACTCTAATAAAATCTTATCTATTAGACTTCTATCTGGTTTATTTAATTCCACCGTAAGTTACTGGTTTATAAATAACCTCCAGAAAGGTAAGAAGAAGAAACATCCCTTTAGAAACTTTCTATCTTTTCCTATCTCTACTTTATCGTAGACCACTTATTCTCAAACTCTTTTAGTTTGAGTAGATGGTGTATCATGATAGTAGAGATCATGAAGAAGACATATTTTGTAGAATAAATTTGAATTTTTGAAAATCTTGATGTTATAATCTCTGGATTTTATGCTTCTAAGGTTTTCAAGAAGTCAATTCATTCTGTGAAATCTTCAAAAAATTAGTGGAAGGAAAATTCTAACGATCAGGTGATCTTCTCTTTAAACATATGTCAAGGTAACTTCTATGTCAATCGATATGAGATGAGGATAACTTTTGAAAAAAGAAACAACTTTCCAACTACCTTTCCTTACACATCTCTAACGCGCGGAACAAACTCCTTGACCGAACGTGATGTGTCATGTCACCACTGATTGAGGCGCAGTTGTTACATCCTTGAGGTAGTGGGTTTTAAATGCGCCAAGGGTATATATACGGATCTTTTACCTCTCCACAACCACGTTTTTACACTAGTTGCTTTTCACTTTTCCTTTCACCGAGTACCTTTCGTCCTCCACGAACCTTCGAAAAGAAGGATCCCATAGTCCGCCATTGAACCAAGGCAATGGCGGGATGGAAACCATCAATGTTGACAATAGAGGAACTCCAAGGACTAGAGCAAGACGAACATCTACCAGAGAAGGCTCTCATCGAGTGGCGTGCACCGGGGAGGGAGACTAAACCAAACCCTCCTGCTGGTTTCATGGTACTTTTCGTGCCTTACCTCCAGGCAAGCCTCCGCTTGCCTGAGAGTGATTTCCTGATTGAAGTTCTTAATCATTATAGAATTGAGTTGGTTCACCTTGTACCGAATTCAGTTCTAGTACTTAGTATTTTTGCCCACATTAGGGATATCCCCTAGTCTACGTTTGTTTAGGTTTTACTACCAAATCATCCGCAACAAGAAAGGTGCTGGTGTTTTGGGCTCTTTTTATTTTAAATTTCAAGATGCCAGTAAGAGGGTGTTCTCCTTCTTGGCTACCAAAGATGCCAACCAGTCATGGAGCAAGGAATGGTTTTATTCCAAAGTTTCAAAAGAAAGTAGAATTACTTACAATCGTAATGTACCACCGGAGTGGTCTACCAAGAACCGAGCTGCTGACAAGGAAATTAAGCTATCAGAGGATGAAAAGAGAGTGGTCCTGGTGATCAGCAACCTGGTAGAAGGAGGTCTATCTGGATGAAAGATCGTTCACGACTTCCTCAAGAACAAGATCTTCCCTCTTCAGAAGAAAGAAATACTATCTTGCAATTGTGATGTCCCTTAAAATGGTAATATTTTACTCATCTTTTTACTCGAACTGAATTTCATAGTTAAAGTAATGTAACTTTTTATTATACTGCAGCTCTCTCAAATGACGAGGTCCTAGCTATAGGACCTCGGTCCTGTTAAAGGATCGAGTTCTAGAAAAGGAACCAATCAGTGTAGAAGAGCAGCCCCCCAAGCTTGATTGGGGCGACTTTATCACTTAGGAAAGATCGCACAGTGGTAAGTATTCATAGAAATTAACTAGACATAAGAAGTGAATTTGTTGATGTCTAATTTATGTTTCTGGATAGACGACATCAAATAAACGTCCCATCTCAGATGTCGGTGTGAGCTCTTCTCCTTCTTAGGCAAAGAGTGCAAGGATTACTTCCAGACCTCTTGTTGCGCCAAAGAAGACAAAACCCACACCTGCTTCAATTTTAGCTTCTCCAAGGCCTCTTGCTTTAGTTCCAACTCTTCCAAGATATTCCGCTCGAGAGGTATTGAAAACAAAAGTTAAGACTTCCATTTCTCGATATGTCTCTAACCCCCAGCCAATGTCTTCTATATCAACTTTCTTGGCTGGGGTGATCCAGGGTGAAGGATCATCAGAAGAGTCAGAAGAGGAGGTCCTCTTTAGAGGGTTCCAAGGCCAAGGACCTCCCTGGCCTTAGTTCCCTCCTCGTCAGAGCAGAGGACAGGACCCACTTTCACTTTTAATGAGGACTTTATGTCGCTCCTTAGCGAAAGCAGCTTCGAGACCGAGTAAGTTCTTCGATTATACCTTTATAATTTTGGTTTTAAAATGATTAATCTTCTCTTTTCTATTTAGCCTTGATTTGTCATCAGACCCGGAAAGGGGTCAATTGACTGCTCAAGAACAATGTTTGCCACCAATTATATTGGCGGCAGAGGAATTCCCGGCAGAAGAAATTATGCTAATGGAAGGACCTCCTAGGACGTCTTGGCGACAACTGCTGGGACGTCCCAAGGTGCACAGCTGGACATGGAAGTCCAGACGGGGAGGTCCTCTCAAGAGGATCGAATGGAAGAGGTGGTCCATGAGAGCAGCCGTTCAGAGGAGGTGGTCCATGAGACCATCGAAACTCAAGATGAAGATGATCATACCTTGGTAAGATTTTTATCTTGATAATTATTCTTTGAATTTATCAGTACAAAACCTGACTCATAGAATGTCTTAGGAGCCGCAGAGTACCAGTATTGATCCAACCAGATGAGTTTTTCATCTGGTTCAACTGGATCAGCCTGAGGATGAGATTCCTCTGGAACGTTCACCTCCCAGAACCGAGAAGAAAGATCTCCAGGACCTCATGACCTCTGTCAAAAGGTGTTGAAGAGTCAATATTGACATAGTGGAGGAGATCAAAACTTTTGCAGAGGAAAAAGAGAAGTAAGTACAAGAAGTCATTATTTAATTGTAAGATTCTAATTTAAATAAATAACTTATGCCTTTGTTTACTTCACAGGGAGGAGTGTTCTTGGCGCAAAGGACAAGAAAATGTTAGTCTGCATTTCAAGCTTTGATTAAAATTATCGAGGTAGAAAAAGATCCGAGGAGTCACGGTGGTCATGGCAGAGGAAACCGAAGAGATCCACCTCTTGACCCAGAAGAATGAGAAGTTACAAGAGATCCTGAACAGACAATCTAAAGAAAGTAATGATCTCTTTGAACAGAACAAGATGCTCCTTAAGAAGAAAGAAGGTAAATAACCTTTCTTCATTTCTTACAGAACATTTGATCTATTATATGCAATGCATGAGTTTTATTCTCTTTTTTTTGTTCTTGCTCAAAACTAGAAAAGGCAAAAGAGGATCTTCAGAAGACCTCTTCTAATAAAGACCTTCAGATTCAAGACTTGAAAGAAGTGGAAAGACGGAGTCGTATTGCCGTACAAGGGCTTGAAAAGAAGGTGGAAACCTTAATGAAGGCTGGCAAGGAAATTACCACAGTTACTAGAAACAACTTTTCTCATATTTCAGCTGCTCTACGAGAGATCGCGGAACATCTGAAGGCTCCGGTAACTCCTCTTGCGACCAAGTTGACCTTGGATGACCTTAGAAATGATATCTATACTCAAATTAAACATATTAAAAAACACATACCTGCTATGAAGAATAGCATATATCAATCTTTGACGAGGGCAATGAATCAAGCTTTAAACCATGTTTTATTGAAGATTGATCTCCTTTATGGAGATTCCGTCGATCTCCAGAAGCTTGTTTCTATGCCCAAATTTAAGACAAAAGAAGCAGGTATTGCTGCTCAAGCCAAGATTGCATCAGTGGCGGCAGAGATCATAAGGAACATAGAAGCTAGTGCTCCTGCTCTTCCCTCAAGTACTCCTGGCTCAAGTGTTCAAAAGTGACATTGTAATGATACATATGTTTTGTTTTTAAATTATATGAGATAATGAAAAGATTTTGTGTATGATATTTATGATTATTTATCGAAGATTGACTGACTTTGTCTTGCAAATTAAATTTTTGTAAATTGAAAGTCGTATATTTTACTATATGTAGCCCCCCGCCTGGAACACTTTGTCCGGCAATGGGAGAAGTGTTTCGGGCGAACAATTGTGCTAAGATTAGTATATCTATTACAACACCAATGATCCGAACCAGTGTGTATTCAGGAAGATGAAGTCGAGCTATTGAGCTCTTATGCAATGAGAATTGGCTTACAGAAGAGGTCTCAGATAGTTGCCATTTCCTAAATGTATACCGATGGTCATTTGATGAGTAAAGACATTGTGATCCATGAGCGAATTTGATCAACTGCAGGCACTTACAAAAGATGGCGATCATGTATGCGAAATGATACAAAAAGATTTATGCTGAAAAAAAATCAATATATTCATGATAATAAAATAACAACTGAACTTATATAATATAGAAAAAAATATACTTATACATAGAATTTTCGAAGATGTTCAATGTTCCATGTGTTAGATAAAACACGACCATCCTCCATAGCTAATCTAACTGATCCTGGCCTAGTGACAAAGACTGTATATGGACCCTTCCATCTGGAGGACAACTTGTTCAAGTTGGCTTGGTTCTGGATGCGTCTTAGGACCAAGTCTCCCACATGAAGTGTTTTTTTGGACAAACCCTTCTATTAAAGTAGCGTCTCAGCCCTTGCAGATAGATAGCCGATTTCAATAGTGCACGATCACGTCTTTCTTCTAGCATATTGACGTCATCTTCACATAAATCTCCCTGATTTATTTGATCTAGGAGGTCTATACTGCTTCTGCACTATAGACTAGTGTGAATGGTGTTTCGTCAGTTGCTCTACTGGTCGTAGTACGCAATGCCCATAAAATAGAAAAAAGTTCTTTCATCCAATTTTTTGAGCATGCCTTAAGGTGATTAAAAACACTCTTTTTAATACCTTGCATAATCTGACCATTGGCCATTTCTACTGCTCCATTGCTCATGGATGTGCTATGGAAGCAAAGCATATTTTAGTGCCAATTTCATTGCAATAATCCTGAAACACGTCAGTAATAAATTGGCTCCCATTATCTGTGATAAGACGACTGGGTATTCTAAATCTCATAACAATGTTTCGCATAAGGAATTTCTTTACTGCTACAGCCATTATAAAAATGACTGGCTCAACTTCTATCCACTTAGTGAATGTATCGATGGCCATAAACAAGAATTTATACCCATTGGGTGCTTGCGGTAGTGGTCCAACTATATCAATGCTCCAAGTCGAAAAAGGCCATGACAAGGGAATGGTCTGTAATTGATAAGATGGTTGGTGCACTTGTCTGGCATGGAATTGACACTGCTCACATGTCTTAACAAAGTACATGGCATCTTGTAGTGCGGTGGGCCAGTAATAGTCTTGCCGAAAAGCTTTACCAACCATTGTTCTATATGATGCATGTGTACCACACAAGCCCCTATGGATTTCTTTTAGTAATTTTATCCTGGAGTCTTGGGATATGCAACGCATAAGAACACCATGTGCTCCCTTCCTGTACAATGATCCCTCGACCAGCTTGTACATGCGTGCACTTTGAATTAACCTATCCTTTTGTTGAGGATCATCGGGCATTGTTTCTGATGCGAGATAAGTGGTCAATGGTTTTATCCACTCCGCATCTTGCTCGATGACTCCGACCTCTGAGGTGGTCGAACCTATTTCTATTGAAGGTTTTGTAAGGTATTCGAGAAAAACACCTGTTGGAACAGGCGTTCGTGAGGAATCCAATTTCGATAATTGGTCCGCTTAGGAGTTTTCCTTGCGCAGTATATGTTGGACTTCGAAGTCCTTGAAGTGTTTTTCCAACTTCCTCACTTCACCCAGGTACTGAGCCATTATCTCATCGGAACAGCAGTATTCCTTTGATACTTGGTTTACGACTAATTGCAAATCTCCCTTCGCCAAAAGCCGACGGACTTCGAGGGATTTGGCCGCTCGAAGCCCGGCTAGAAGTCCTTCATACTCTGCCACGTTGTTAGTGGCAAGGAACAGAAACTGTATGACATATTGGAGTTGATCACCCTGTGGTGTTATCAACAAAACCCCAGCCCCGAGCCTTTAAGCTCGCGGGAGCCATCAAAATACAGTGTCCAATGGTCGTCCAGCCCTAGACTTTCTTGAGGTTGATCCTCGATGTTCGTCCATTCAGCCACAAAGTCATCTAGGACTTGGCTTTTATGGCCGTTCGAGCAGTAAAATGAAGATCAAATTCTCCAAGTTCTACTGCCTATTTGGCTATGCGACCTGTTACTTCTTGGTTATGAAGTATATTTCCAAGAGGAAAAGACGAAGGTACTGTGATTTGTGAGATTGAAAATAATGCCTCAGTTTTTTGGAAGTCATCAAAAGAGCATAAATTAGTTTTTGGACCTCACGGTATCTCTCCTTCGGTCCATGTAAGACCTCACTTACATAGTAGATGGGTCGTTGGGACCCTCCTCTTTCTGCAATAAGTACTACGCTGATCACATTTGGCGTTGCTGCCAAGTAAACTAGTAAAGGTTCACCTTCTAAAGGCGAAACAAATACTGGAGGATTTGAGAGATAAGCCTTTAGGCCTTCGAAGGCTTTGTTAGCTTCTTCGGACCATTGAAACCCCTTATTACTCTTGTGGATCACCTTGAAGAAAGGTAAACCACGTTCTTCTGATCGAGAAATGAAATGACTAAGAGCCGCCATTCGACCAGTTAAGGCTTGGACCTGTAATAGCCCCAACCCTAATATACAGTAATTAAGCACTGTTCATGTCATTACTGTTCAAATTAACAAATCAGGTAACTTGTTACAACTAATTTCCCCAAGTTTTTGTTATAAACTCTAACTTGGTAAAGATTTCAAAAGGAAATATAATCCAATGTTGGAATTTTGACTGGGAAATATTTTAATTAAAAACCAGATAAGTTATTATGGCCAAAAATAATTTTTGTTGAAATTTTAGAAATTATTTTGAATTTCATAAAAACAATTGTCTTTAAATAAACCCTAGTTGGTTGAAATAAATTAATTATGTATTTATAAAGAAGAAACAGTGATTTTAAAATTTATTTGGGGAATATATTATTCCAGTAGCAAGCCTGCAAAATTTCAAGATTTTACAAATTTATTTACTATATTTAAAGGCCGGTCAAACTGTTTAAAATTCAAATAGATCTGTCAAAGCTCGGCTTAAACTCAAACTTAATCTTTAGAGCGACTCGGCCTCACTTGGTTGGGTCCAACCCGAGTGTACTGGTCGGCCCGACACGTTCATGACGATCCCAACCTCCAAATAAACGTGGCCGTTGATCTCATAGCAAGCGGGCGGGATTTGCGATCTGTGGGTCATCCCACACGCACAAATCGATTTCCACCGTTGGATCCTCTTTGAACCGTTCGGATCGAAGTGCGCCGGACCATCCGCTCCGTCTCCAATTTAGCCGTTGGATCTCAATTCGGCGGCATCGTATCCTTTCTTCATCTCTGAAGCCCTCCTCATCTCCGGCCACCGTTGGATGCGTAATGGACCATCCAGATCGCATGTAATGATCGGACCGCGACAGCTTCCCCATTGAATCGCGGCCGTTAAACCTGAATCCGACGGCTCGCGTGAGTTGTAACCTTCGGACCGCTTCTGAGGACCCGCCGTCTGAGTCGTTATTTGGAAATCGTGTGGCTCACATGGGTTTGAAGGTTCGACTACCTTGAGCTTCCTTTGATCGTGGCCGTCAGAGGTAGATCGCCGCGGTCCATAATCCATAATATCGATTCGATGTGCCTTTTTCCTCCGCGATCGCATGCCGTTCGTGGATCGATCGAGGGCTCTTGTTCTTGAGATTGGTATGTACCTTGCATGGCTCTATGACCTTGGACCCCACATGTCGTGGCGCTTTTGCTTTCTGTGTGCGTTGCATGGCATGAAACGACCCTAGGGCCCACTCGGTAGTGACCAGCTTTTGATTCATTCTTGTCTTTGTGTGCATTGCATGGCTTTGGGGCCCACATGTAAGTGATAGATTTTTGTTTTCTCCTTAGTTTTTCCACCTTAAGCTCTGTGGTGATCGAAATGGTAGTGATGAATAGTCCTTTGGAGGATATTTTCTCCAAATCTCTATCCTAATGCCACCTCAACCCATTCTAGAGAATTCTCGGTTGTGCGAGAGGACCTTATCTCTATATAAACCCTAGTTCTTTCCTCTCTGCCATTGTTGACCAAAGAAAGAGCTTCTGACCTTGTCCTTCTTCACAAGTGAAGCATTCTTGTTCTTCTATCTTGCTCAACTTCAAGAAAGCCTAAATCACATACTAATATGATTTTGGGCATTTCTTGTAGGTTGGGTTTAAGGTCATTTCCTTGGTGGACTTCAACCGTGGGGCATCACCTTGGTGAAAACTTCATCTGGGTGAGTTAAGTCCATCTTTTTCCATCAAGAAAGTGGTGAATGGCCTTTTCATCTTAGATACATCATTTTCTCTTTGTGCGAGATCAAAGATTAAAGTTGAATCTTTACTATCTTAACCTAGAACTAATCTTTTCTTTCTAAACCCTAGTGGTAAGTCTCCATTTTGCTTCATATCATTATAAGCTCTTTGAGAACATCACTCACTGTGTACATCACTCACCGATCATGTGATGCTTCAACCTTTCTTTAAGCGGAAAGTTATATTTTAACTTTTCGGTCTTTCATGTCGTTTTCAAAATTTAGGGCTTCTCATGATAACTTATCATCTTGCTTAGGTTCTAACTGAACCCTAGTATCATAAATAGACCATCTTTCTTTTATCAGGATCATCCATTTAGTTAGTAGGGCGAAATTCTTCTCTGTCATATTTTGTCGGCTAAAACCGACAATTAGCTAATTTCAATTCTTTCTTTACTCTGGCGGTTAGGGTTAGTAATAAGGACTTATGGTCTCAACCACCTTCCAGATAGCCCTTAAAACCATTTAGAATTTTTGGTTAGTGCATCCCTCCATAGCAGCCGAAATCTGGGAATTGCTCTGTTGCTATTTTCGGGTTAGTAGTCAAACAGACCAAACCGACAGCAATAGCAGCAGGAGGCCAAGATTTTAGGTTGTTATTCCTAAGCATTAGCTAACCAGTAAATCACGACATTAGCTTTAGTACACTTAGTTTCGTACAGGAATTCATTCTTATGAAGTAAAACTAGATAATTGATCAAATTGCAAGTTGTCTGTTCTGTATAAAAAATTTGATCTTGTAGCTAAATTATGTTCCTGTAGCTTTAGACTAAATATAAAATCTGGGTAGTAAGTGTTGAGAGATGCTACATATGGGCTATTATTCTTAGTACATTAGGTATAGCTTAAGCATATTGTTAAATATACATTACCATCTTGATCATATTTTCTCTTATGCACATTGTGTTCCCTGTTTCTTTTACTTGTGTTCATTGGATGTTATTTCTTTTAGAATCTGGACCTTCGAATTGGTGGAACCTTTTGTTGAGTTGCAAGAACCTGAACAAGAGGTCATATATTATTGTCAAGGCAAGCTTCCTCTTTGCACCATGTTGAACCTAATCTTTTGAGCGTTAGACTTCTAAAATCTGGTGACCTTGTGCATGCAAATTTCTAAAATCTATTTATGCCTGTTTCTAGTTAGTTATACCTGAACTTGTGGCTTATCCTTAATTCAACCATACACTCAACCTAAGGTAGTGCTGTGATGTTATAATACTTAATTTTAACTTTTGTAGCCATGCGATCAATAGAGCGTTAGAGTTTGGCAAGCTTAGCTTGTCGACTTAGGAACAACAAATGATTTATAATGATTTGATCCTTGTTTAGTTTATTTGATTTGGAAATGCTTCTAAATCCTGTTATCAATTAATTCAAATCTGGACAAGTGGATGCTAGTGATGGTGCCTTTGTGCACGAGATTTGGGAAATGTGGATGTCTTGTCTGGATTGATTAAGGACTGAACTCTGACGGCCCAATTCAAGCCCCAACGTACTTCCACATGCAGTGTATGGGCGCTGTTTGGTTAAGTAAAGGGTTAATGCTATTGAGTTGAATATAGGAGAGTAAGGACATGTGTATTGATTTCATATGGCATAGATGCTTAAGTCTTCGGGCCGTGTCGTATGCCATGTGGAGCTTATATTGATATCAGATGTTCTTAGAAGGGTAAGGGCGTAGATGTGTTACATCGCATGTACGTTCCTTCAGGGCCCCGACTGCGGTGTAAAATGTGTGTCTAACACGAGTTTGCATTTAATTGACTGGGTCGGCATTCCCTGTACAACATGTGAGCCCCGGTTGAATGTATGCTATCAGTCTGGTTTAAGCGGGATTAATCTCACATGGGTCATCAACTCAATAGTGTTAGCTTGTTGAAAATACCAAATCTTAGTTTACAGTACGGCATACCAAAGGAAGTGTGCTATTGTTCTAGATGGCTTACGGGCTAACTAGGTCATGTGGGTAAAGATGTACACCCTGCGAGGTTAAAACTATTGAATAGCCGTGTCCACTGATTCTGGACAACGCTTTGAATTGATGTCACTGTATAGAAGTTATTCTAATTTTGGGTTTTGGGAATTGGTTCGGCATGATGATTGTTCTGTACAATTAGTTGTGAGATGTTATTTATTCTTATTCTTGTTTATGATTATGATTTCACTTACTTACGGTTTTAGTCCAAATCAATTTATTAAAATTGCTTTATTAAAACATAGCAATTGTAGGTTAAGATGTATCGCTTTATGCAACAATGAACCATTTAAACCTTCTATTGTCAACCTTATGCATATAAAATCTCTATTCCTTTGTATAGGTTCTAACAAACACTTTCTTTTATTAGTTTGTGTAAGACTTGCTGAGTACCTTTCGTACTCAGGGTTTTATGACCCCTTGTTGTAGGTGAAGATGGTTTTCTTTCTGAGATGCCCGTTAGCGCCGATCAGGGTGACGCTAACGAGTGATGCTAGTTCTTTCCTCCACGCAATAGCCTGCGGGATGATGGGGCCATTGGGTGGTTTTGTTTTTATCCTTTTGCTTCATTGTTGCTCTTTTGTTAATGACCCAAGGTCATTTGTTCATATCTCTGTTACTGTAGCAACCTGGTACTGTAGCTACCGAATTATGATGTAATTCTTGATGTATAATTATGTGAATGTATGATTTGTATGTGATTGATGCAATGTTGATTAAGGATATATGTGCAATAGTCACTAATCACAGGAACTATTGCATGACATATATCAGGAACCTAAGTGTTGGTTTGTTACTTATTATGATTATACTTCTAGTATGATTTTTATTAAGGGCATTACATTGTTCCTTAATTAAGAATTATGCTACCAGTATAATTTATAGTTCGGCACATTCCAATATTTGGGGGTCTCACAGGACCTCCTTCACTGTGGAAGGTGGTCGTAATTATTCAATGGCTCGAATTTTTTCGGGATTGACTTCAATACCACGAGAACAAACAAGGAAACAAAGCAATTTGCTAGAACAAACCCTGAAAGTACACTTTTCAGGATTAATTTTTATTCTATGTTTATTTACATTTTCGAAGATTTCTGCGAGATCCTTCAAATGGTCATTCTTAGTACTACTTTTTACAACAAGGTATTCTACGTAGGCATCTAAATTATGCCCCAACTGACTATTGAAGGTTTTCTGCATCAAACGCTGGTACGTGGCTCTAGCATTTTTTTTAACCCAAATGACATCTTGACATAGCAATAGACACCGAAGGGAGTGATGAAGGTAGTCTTTTCCTCATCTTCTTTCACCATGCTGATATGATGGTATCCAAAATAAGCATCAAGAAAACTCATCAGTTCTCAACCCGTAGTAGAATCAACTAATTGATCAATGCGAGGCAAAGGGAAGTCATCATTTGGGCAAGCAATATTTAAACTGGTAAAATTTACGCACATGCGCCACTTACCATTAGATTTCTTGACCAGGACCGGATTCACAAGCCATTCGGGGTGATCAACCTCCTGAATGAAGCCAGCTTCAAGGAGCTTATCGAGCTCTGCTCTGATAGCTTCTTGACGATCCAAGGCGAAACGTCTCAGTCTTTGCTTGACTGGTTTTTTCTCAGGCTGAATAGCTAGCCTGTGCTCGGTCACATCCCTTGGGACCCCGGGCATATCAGATGGCTTCCACGTAAAGACATCTGAGTTGGCTCGGAGGAAGGTGAGGAGCTCAGCTCGTCTTCCTATTTCTCACTTAGTCCCGCACCAATCCGGACTGTCTTGGATTGGTCATCGGGGCTAAGTGTTATGACTTTTATCTCATTGGGCTGAGGAGCGGCCTTGATCTTCGCAGACATCCCTGTTTTATCCTCAAAAGTAAGATCTTTTAGAGGCAACTGATCGATAAGTTCTAATGACTTACGATCACATGAAAGTGCGATGGCCTGGTCACCTTGCACCACAATCACGCCCTTTGGACCAGGGATCTTGATCTTCTGGTAGGCTTGGTGTGTAGCTGCCATGAACTTTGTTAGAGAAGGTCTTCCCAAAATAGCATTATATGCAGACTCAAAATCAACCACTTCGAAAGTAATTAACTCAGTTCAAAAATGAGTAGCCGTACCAAAGGTTACTGGTAAAACTACTTGCCCTACCAGTGTAATCGACATACCAGGCACTATCCCATAGAAGGGACTTATCATTGGTTTAATTTTAGAACGAGGAATTTGCATCTCATCTAAAGTGTTTACGAATAACAAATCTAAAGAACTACTGCTATCTACTAATACTCTCTCTACTCTGCAATTACTTATGGTAGGGGAAACTACTAGTGGTAATTTACGAGAAGTAGACATACCTTTTGGGACGTCCTCCTTGGTGAAGGTCAGGGAGGTCTCTGACCATTTAGGGTATTCTGGATGACCAGGTGGGATTTCAACGCTATTGATGTCCCTCCATGCCGCCTTGTACTGCCGCTGAGAGGTGTAGGCAGCTGAACCTTCGTAAATGACATTGACATGGTGATCCGTCCTTTGGAACGATATTTCTGTGTCCTTGTCATTACCTTGGACCTCTGGTGGTCCGCAATCTTCTGGTGGGACATGCATTGGACCTTTCCCATCGTAGTAATCCTCCATCTGCTTTTGCTAAGTACGACAGTTGTGGAGGTCATGGCCAGGAACTTTATGCAATGGGCACCAACGCTTGTTGCTCTTGGACGTATTTGCAGATCGTGGGGAAGTTTGGTCGTTTGAACCACCTCCTTGCCTCTTGTTTTTTTTACGTAGGGTGGTCGCTGGTCAATTGCCGCGACCTCCTTGGTGAACTGCTTGGACCTCCCCTTTTCCTTCCTCTTGGGTTTACCTTTGCTACTTGTGGAGCCTTCGGACCTCTTGGATTTCTTTTCCTTGACATCCTCGAGGCCTGGCTAAGGAGGGGTGGTCCCTTTATCCACCATTCGATTCCACTCCACTGCCTCATTGGCATCGGAGTACCGATCAGCCATGTCAAAAAGTTCCGACACGGACCTAGGCGGGTTGATGTTGAGGTCTTCCGTGAACCTTCGATATCGCACCGCTTGTTTAAAAGCTGGAATCACAGAGTCGTCAGAAATATTTGGGATAGTATTACGGACTTCTATAAAACTCTTTACAAACTGTCGTAGATTTTCCTCGGGGGTTTGATGGAGCCAATGTAAATCGTCCTCCTTTCCTGGTTTTGCATAACAACTTTTAAAGTTATTTTGTAATGCATTACAAAGCATCTCGAAGTTATATATGGATCCTTTAGGTTGGTTGAATAACCAGGTCCTGGCAGAACCCTTTAAGACTATGTGTATATAATTTGTCATTATCTTATCATCGCCTCCAACAGCTTGGATGGCGGTAGTGAAGACTTGGAGGAACTCCGACGGGTTTTGTGTTCCGTCAAAAGTCTCCATACTCCCTGGCTTGAATTTCTCTGGCCAAGTGACGTCCCTCAATCTGGGAGAAAAAGCTTTGCATCCTGCATAGGGTCCAATACATTGCCGTGTATTACGATGATTATTATGACCAACAGGAGATTTGGGACATCTGCTACGTCCCGGAATACGGGTGTCACGCTCACCTTGGTCTTGAACATGACGGCCGGGTGCATCATAATTTTGACTTTGCCTTCGATGTCCAATTGAGGACCCCTCTAGGTGTGAGTCTGTTTGGGAAAGCATAGTTGGCGATCGAGCAGAAATGTTCTCCACCGCATCTTGTAGCTCCTATGCAAATTGCACGCATTACTTGCACTCCTTACTCCGGAGTTAATCCTTCCGGAGGACGTGCGATGGCGCTTGCTAAATAGCGAACGCGCTCTACAGGGGAATCCTCCTGCGTGGGGGTTGGTAAGGCATTTGAATCTCTTACCATCGTTGCCTGCAGCGGTGGCGTACGCATCGCTGGCGGCGGCGCCCTCACTGAGGAGCCAGGGGCATCTCGTTAGTAGAGGTCACAAACCTACGAGATGTGCGCTTGTGTGGCAGGACGTATCTCGGCTTGTCGGGCCTCTTCCTCTTGTTGGAGGCGTTCTCGTTCCTCCTGCTCTCGACGTTGCCTTGACGTTCTGGGATTATCACCGGGATCAGGTTAATTGTCACCGACGGCGGCGACCTAACCACCGTCGGAACATGCGGAAGGGGTGAACATGCCCTCGTCCTCTGAGGAAGAGGACGAGTTGTATTGTAAGGTGAATAAAAGATTCTCCCCAGGTGTTCTCTCCAGGCCTTCAGTGTGGATGCCGCCAGCGAGATCATCATAGTTCGCTGGGCCCCAGGAACCTTCCGAATCTCCTCCTCCAAGGGAGACAGGCTCAGGATAGTATTCGTCCACAGTAGTACTTGTGGGCGAAGGCATGGCTGGCGTGGAGCCAGCGGAGGTAAGAGGTTCGGTGGGTGACGGTGCCTTAGCAATGGCCCTGGAGGAACCATGGGTGTTGCCGAACACAAGGATGAAGTTTTCTTCCATGTCATCATCATAGTCGGAGATGTCAAGAATGCTTTCTTCTCTCCAAGCAGGCAGGTTGTGATTCATCAGCAAAATGCAAAACACATTACCAGAATTGAGTAGGCGAAGATGATGACAGCGATCCCCACGGACAGCGCCAGCTGTCGACGTCTGTGACTCTCATCACAAAACGGACAAACAAGAATATAACAAAGGAAAAATGGAGATTACTATCTATTCGCTAAGCGACTTGAAATGGTGAATATGTATTGCAAAGAGTATGCTTTTATTACAGGGAATATGGCTATGAATACACGTGGATTAGGGCTTGGATGTGAATCTATGTTACAAGGGCACATTGGCCAGGCTATTTATAGTTTTACAAGAGTTAACAGTTGGTTGTAGAGGTGCCTCTTCTTGCCAATGGTTGCGTCTCTTCATGCCAATTGTCACGTCCCTTCGTGATGATCGTTATTGCTGATATCCCCATGTGTAGCCGTTATTAACCACACGTGGGTAACTGCTTCCTTGGACCTCCTCCGCGGAGGGTGGTCTTGGAGAGGTCCTGGAGAAGTCCTAGAGGAAACCATAGAGGAGGTCCAACTGGGCCTCCAGAAGAGTTTTCGAGAACAGTCAAAGGAAAGACTTTATAAGCCCACCTTCTGACTATTTAATTGATCCTGGGCCCGAAAGATTAACTTAGGCCCAGCAAAACTCTGACTTATCTATTAATAAGCAAATAAATATATACCCGGATAATTGACTAGTCAACAATCCTCGTCAGTGATCAGAATGCCCAAGGTGGATCACATCACGCAAGTCTGTGATGGCTGCATACTGGGAAACTGTTGGAGGGGGGGGGGGTGAATAGGAGCACTAACTCTTTTTCACCTTGATTGGATTCAACTCAATTTTCACTCCAATAGCTATGAAAGCTACAAGCATAGCGGAAGTCTTGTATTGAATCCAATCGAAACCCCTAAGAACAACAACCAAAATCACTGAAAACTCAAAACAAAATGATTCGGGCGGTCAGACCTCTCAGGTTGGGTGGTCTGACCTTTGGCCTAGTGGTCAGACCTCCCATTAGGGGCGGTCTGACCTCTAGCCCGATGAACAGTAAAATCAGCACGAACTCAAAATCTCAAATTGGCTCAACTTTTGATTCGATTCGGTGACACAAATCCCCTCAAATTTCAGCCATAGCTCATCAAGAAGGTTAGAAACCTATTTCGATCGACGATCGGGAAGATCAAAGCCAAAGTTCCATGAATTTCATAGATGAAGGAAGGAGGACACAAGAACCTTGGAAAATCAAACTTTGATCCTAGAACTTGTTCGTGGGTAAGAGATGATCAAGATGATCCTAGATGCATTCGCACATGTCACAGCAAGCAAAATCCCAGCAAGAAACTAAAGGAAAACCAAAGTATCACCAAAAACCCTAAAGTCACCAAAGAGAGCAAGAACAAGAAGAGACTTATCTTGAAGAAATCTTGCTTGGATTGATTTGAGATAGAAGTTAATTTATAGTCACTCCACCATGGAGGACAAAAGCTCAACACTTGAGCACATAATCAATCCATCTCTCACAAACCCTAGCCTCGACTACTCCAAAATTCCCAAAACACAAATTAGGGTTTTTCTCTTGGAAGGGCTTAGGAACTCCACATCTGGACATTTTCTTTTATAGTGGAGGCTAGGCTAAGAAAGAAGAACCTAATGGCCACCCGTTAAGCCCACACATAAACGGGTCTACATTCATGCACGCTTCTCAAAGCGGATGACGAACCTGGCTTCCTGAATCCGTTTCTTCGTGATCTTTATCTTCATTTGACCTAAACCATGTCTCCTTGCGCCGACTTGTGCCACGGTTTAGCCAAAAGCCATCGAGGCAGTATTTTGGTGAAGTTACCAAAATACTCCTTTTCTCGATCCTTCTCCAAAGACCGAGTCCAATCTTCATGAAGCAATCCTATGCTTCGCCACATGTAGGTTGATCAACGGCTCTCTTCATGCCGGCAAGTCTCTCTCATCCGGCTCCCACTGAAACCACCATGGCACTTGCATCGACCCCCGCGCTGCTTGATGCAACCTGTCGCGCCGAACTTCCTATTCGGTCATCCTTGTCCATTTTGTGCCATGCTTGAGTCCACTAACTTCACTCGGTATCCTCTCAATCGTTTTGGACCTCAGCTCTCCAAGCTTAGTCTCGATCATCCTCATCGTTGACCTCCAAGTCTCCTGCACAACAATAGACCAAGAAATCGATTCCGGAAACACGTTCTTCGCAATCCGACCCACATTTGTCAAAATATGCATCATGCAACACATATGCACCGAAATCCATGAAATTGATCTAACCTACGAACATCGCTGCCAAGCCGCCGGTGAAACAAAGCCAAAACCGGTCGACCGCCACCGTGGCTGTCATTGCCACTAGCGGTCGGCCCGCCCAAACAAGGGACTTAGCCAAATTTCCTCCCTGAAAATCCAAAACCTCTCTAGAAATTTAAAACGAATAGAACTTTTGACTCAAAGCTCCAAAAATTATGAGACTAAGTGTAGAAGAATCATCTCTTGCCTATACCCTCTATTTTTGGCCCGGCTCCAAATTCAAAAGTCACCTTTATGTCTGGTCAGACTGCCGCCCATGGCCGATCGACCGCCACTCCTGACACCTTAGCGGCCGGTCAGCCACAGAGGTGGCGGTCGACCTCCACAAAGGCAGTCGACCGCATATAGCCAACGACTTTTGAATTTGGCCAAAAATGCGTGTTTCAACAAACCCTCAGCACCATTACCAATTGTATCATCATTATGACTACTAGGATGCTCTACTAGGTTACAGACCTTATTCCTCTCAAAGTTCTCTAACTCCTCATGCATGGCATTAACCCAGCTTGAATCAGATAAAGCATATGATATATCGCGGGGTTCAAAAGAAGCAACAAATGCAGAATGGGAGTAGAGACTTGGATCGTGAAACCTAGAGAGAGTGACTCGCTCATAAAGATGACCAATTATATGATCCGGAGGATGACGCTTCTGAATGTGAAGTGGAGCGCCCGGGGGAGATAGCAACTCTTGACCTCGTGGAGTCTGCAGAGATGATGAAGATCGATGAGGAGCCTCAAGCTGAAGGTGAAGAAGTCGAAGCGAGTTCTTGAAATTTGAAATCTGACGTCGGCCAGACGCAGAGAGACCATCATCGACGCCATCATCATCTTCCTCCACAAAGATGCTCTCCATCACATGTATGTAACCTGAAATGTCTGATCTAGCTCCAGGGTTGTCTCATCAAAGGTGACATTGCATGTCTCCTGAATAATGTTAGCTCAACATTAAGAACCCGAAAATCACTCAAATGTGCAGGATAACCCAGAAATAAACCATCAGAAGTCCTTGACTCAAATTTATCTAGGTTTCCTATCTTGAGAATAAACACTTGGCTCCAAAATCTCAAAAATGAGAAACATAGGGTTTTCTACCAAATCAAAGCTCATATGATGTCTTGCCCATAGACGGTCTCAGGAAGACACGATTTGCGATATGGCAAGGTGTAGCAATAGCTTCAGCCCAGAACATCATCGGAGTGCTATACTCATTTAGCATCGTCTTAGCCATCTCGACCAAGGTTCTGTTCTTTCTTTCCACCACGTCATTTTGTTGAGGGATGTGCGGAGAGGAGAACTAATGCTCAATACCATGCTCAGCACAGAAAGAGGCAAATGAGGCATTCTTGAACTCTGTGCCATTGTCACTGCGAATCGCTCTCAAGGTATCAGAGAGTTTAGAAGCCAAACGAAGAACAAAATCATGAAAATGATCAAAAGCTTCATCCTTTGAGGCAAGAAAGAACACCCAAGTATATCTCAAGAAATCACCGTCTATGACAAGAATGTACCATTTGCCATTGGCTGACCGAAGAACCCTAGCAGGACCAACAGTATCCATATGAAGCAATTGTCCTGGTTCGTCGGTCATGACCTGTAACATCCCGTCCAGACAATACAGGATTAAATGATTTAGAGACAAAATTAATATAATTATTTAGTTGAATATTAGAAATTTTGGGTTCGAAAAGAAACTTGGGCCTTCAGCCCATGGCCTTGTGGTCGATGAGGGGGGGGGGGCTGTCTAGTATTAAAGAGACCACATTGAGGTGAAACCCTAGCTGTCCCTGTTGTTTTTCCCCCTACTGCCACCCCCCAAGCCAGGCATATTCACCCGAGCCGCCGTCCTTCCTGGTTTTGTGCTACCCCTCCCAGCTCGCCCCTTCCTCATCTTAGGTCGGACTCGTTCGGCCGCCTCAAATCCGGCTCGAGCACCTGCACCCGACGAAAGGACCCAACTTCGTGCGCGCCGCCGCCGCGATGCTCCTCGCGGCCGCCGGTCCCCTCGGCCTCCACGGGTGGCGGGCGCTCCCTCCCGGCCGTGTGGCCTCCTCCTTCACGCCTCGCCCATTGCTCACCTCCGCCTCGGCGCCCGCCCCCTCGGCCTCATGGTGGTGGGCGCTTACTCGAACCGCGTCGCCTCCCGAGGCACCGTCGTCGGCCTGCGCGTCGGCCCCGTTCCTCTGCCGTCGGCCAGTTCCTCCCCTCCGTGCGCCGGCTACTGCCGTGTTGCCTCTGGCTCGCCCGCATCTTCTTTGCCGCCGTCCGTCGCCGGCGCTCCTGCGCCATGGCGTCCACAAGTGTGGCAAGGGCAAGGTCTGGCTCGACCCCAATGAGGCCAACGAGATATCCATGGCCAACTCCCGTAAGGCGCTCCCCTCACCCTCACCCCTCTCGCTATCTCTCCTCACATGCTGCTTATGCTTATCGTGTGTATCTGTCATCGGTTGATTGTTCTGTGGGTTTGGATTGTGCAGATTTGTGGGTGAGGTAGTGATCTGTGCGGGTAAGGATAGTTTCAAGCTGATGTAATAGATCGGTGCTTGTGTGCTGCTTCTACCTCATTGATCAAACTAAGCAGTGGATGGGCATGATTAGCAGCTCCTCTGCAATCGATTTTCTTGAAAATTTCTTAAGAACAGTGTTATTTATGGGCTGTGATGTGAAGATTCATTCGTGTCCCTTCAGCGATGTCCCTAGTAGATGAGTTATGGGCTTTATGGCAATCCTTGTAGTTCTTTGTGGTGCGTTGTTGTTAGTGTTGGTAGCCATTTAGATGGAATTGCCGTGCATGTGTTATGCCCATGTCAAAAAACATGTTCAGTTTATGCTTGCGGCGGTGTTAAATTTGATGGCTTGCTGCCGTAGTTCTTTGGTCTTTGCTATTAGGAATCGATTTGGTGTCTTTCACGCTGTGTTACTTAGTTCGCACACACTCATTGGCAAGTGCTGCGTTTTTTGTTTTCCCATGAGATGTTTAAAGTTTACGCTCTAGGCTCTAGTAGGCGATTTTCGGTGTTATGTATTATCCATGCACAATCATCAAAATGTCTCTATCTTGGTAAAAGCTGCTTTGTGTAGAACGTGGTAGCAGCGCATTGTGTTTGCTACTTAGTTGCCGAGAAACGAGGGCACTTCACCGCCGTGTGATCTCTTTGCGACCTTTGTTGGTCTCCATTTGATGTTGTCCACGCGTGTTTGTTAAAATGCTTCCTGATTTAGATAGTTTTATTTATTTCCTCCATGTGTTTGTTTGTTTAGAGGTTTGAACATGAAGTTTGTGCCACAGTTTAATTCTCATTTAGTTTGTTTTAGTTGCCTAATAATCAGTTGACGAATACATGTTCCAATAATAAATTACCTTAAATCTATTTGCTATGTGTGCTCAGTGCATGTCTAAACAATTGGATTAAGTGTGTTGTGACATTCCAATTAGTTGGGCTCAAGTGTTTTCATTGCCCTGTCAAGATAATATGTAATGTAGAGAACTCTTTCACCCTGGGGTCACTGAGTAACAAAAAAAGAATTCAGTGCATCTATGTGTTCAGATCCACAAACCACAATTTATATATGCATATTTATCGACTACCTATTGTTGTTCTTGGTAAACCTTGGAGTTAGTAAATAGAATGTCTTGTTCTGCATGGTTGATTGATGCCTAGTATCATTCTTGGTTACCAGGTGGTGGAGAACCCTGATGATAGAGCGTTCCGCCTTTTTGTCGTCTGTCTCACGGTTGAGGCAAGTGCAAATAGTATTAATGAGTTTTTATATTTTATACTTGTTGAATACATAGTTGATTGTTGATGATTGCTGCTTGGTAATGTCGTTGAGCGTGAATGCCATAGTTTAATGATGATGTTTCATGATGATGCGTAAATGACATTGTTTATATGGTGATGCTTACATGATAATGGTACATGATGATGCGTACATGACATTGTTTAAATGATGATGCCTACATGATAATGGTACATGACGATGCGTAAATGACATTGTTTATATGGTGATGCTTACATGATAATGGTTACATGTTGATGGCAATAATGATGAGATGAGGTGAGCAATGAGACTACCTTGTTAATGATGGCAATGATGAATCATGATAATGACATGGACATGTGCATTTGCATCATGGCAAGAATCGTGAGCAGTCGATTGAGAGTCATGTAACTAATCCGGTGGGGTCGGTGAGAAAGTTACATGACTAGTCCGGTGTGCTCACATTTTTCATTGAGGTCCCCGTCATGCATTGGATGGGCAATAGGTCCCCATCATGTATTGGACGGGCTTGGGTCCCCACACTTATGGAGTGTGGGCTTGAGGTCCCTGTGCCTGAGGGCACAGGCTTGAGTATACATCGACGGATGTACTATTCCGCATTACCGGTAATTGCAAAGAAGTGAAGTATATTGCATTCATGGCATATTCATTGCACTTCTGCATAAGTTATGGATTTGTTGTTTAGCATATGATGCTGGCATAAGAGATGGATCGTAGTATATAAGGTGGTTGTTCAGGTGGGGATTGTTTAATCCCTTTGACTACTTATGATGCTGTCATAAGAGATGGATTTGAGGTAATTAGTGTTGTATTCATGACGGAGTTGTTTGTTCTCTTTGACTACTTATGGTGCTATGTTTGATTTACTATTGCACTTTGCTGAGTCGTGGACTCACACTTGCTGTGTTGTGCTTGCTAGGTACCTCTCGAGGCAGCGACATGCATGGGAAGGGGTAGACATAGTGCACGACACATAAACACAAACCACAAAGAATAAACTAGTCCAATTATCCACAATTTATATTCTTGATAATTGCCTAGGTTCAGTGTTGTGACCATCCTTCGTGGTAGATGTTTTGATTGTAATTATGGACGATCCAGTTAGGTTCTTAATCCTTCGTCATTTAAGTTCATTTAATTTCATTTGATGATTTAGTATCTGAATAGCCTGCTTAAGTAATTACCTATGGTTACGCCTTATGCTCTCAATAATTTTGTAATAAAGTTGATTAGGAGTTTATGGATGCCCTTTTGACTATGCTTAGGTTGTTTAGCATATTTTGGATGTCTTATGATGATTCATTTAAATTGGATGATTTGATTGATGAATGATGCTATATTAAACTGTTTGAACCTCTGGGATAACCATCTTTACAAAGGAGGTTCTGTCGGATTTTAGAGAAATGTCTTAGTTTTTATTGGTTAGAACGTTAGTTAGTTGTAGACTAGGCTCATGTTGAGTTTGATTGTTAGTCTCTTAGGTAACATTTTGGCTTCCACATAGCCAGGGTGTTACATGACCATAGTCAATTACAGGTGTGAGGTGGCAACTTGCTTACCATGCCTGCAGGACGCACACACAACATCCTTGAAGGCTTTGAGTTTGAGCAAACCTCTCATGAGATTAAGGCTACTAACTCGCGTTAGATGATCAAGACCAATGTGCCCCAGGTGACGGTGCCAAAGCCAGAACTCAGAAGAAGATGCAATCAAACACTTGAGAGACCTGACAAGAGATTCAGAAAAGTTAGTTCCAAAGATCCTACCAACTCTAGATATCACAAAGACGAGCTCATCAACTGAATCAAGCACTCGACAAGCATTTTTCTTAAACTTAGTCTTATAGCCATCATCAAGAAGCTGTGAGACAAAAAGAAAGTTGTACATTAGCTTGTCCACAAGGGCGAAGTCCTTCAGGATGAACTTGTCATTCATCCTGATCGATCCTGGTCCTTCGATCTGTCCTTGTGTATCATCTCAAAGGTGATGAAGTCATCACCCGTTGATCGCGTGAAGGAGGTGAACCATCTTGAGTCTTCGGTCATGTGGCGTGAACAGCCAGAGTTGACGAACCACGTGTTCTTCCCCCTTCCACGGTGATTCTGAAAATCAAGGCACAGGAGATTGATGTGTCTCAATACCGGGGTTAGTTAAATAAGACTTGGGCACCCAGTACTGAGACTCATGTCTGCGAGAAGTATGTAAAGCAGAATTGCTAGCCTTGATCCTACTTGAAGTCCTATCATGAGCAACAGTCACAAGAGCATGAGATACATCCTGTCTAGGAACATGCTGTTTAGCATGTGAATAAAATCCTAGGCCAGGTTTCTTCTTCTTAGTGTAACTATTCCTCATAAAAGTCTTAGGTTGACTCGAAGCAAATCTAGAAAGATTTTTCCTAGCATTTTTCAACCTTCACTAGCAGAACTCAAGCAAATGCCTATCCTTCTTGCAATAGGTGCAATGGTACTTGGTACCACTAGGAGATGCACCTTTTGACTCAAAAGATGGGCAAAACCTACAGATTTGACAAGAGTTTTTGTAGATTGGGTTTTGAACTCAACTAAGCTATTTTCTAAGACTTGAATGACATTTGGTTTGGACTTGTCTTGGGCAAAGTTGTATTCTAACCCTTGCTTTCCATAAGGAGTTTTGGACTTGTTAAGAATCATGTTCAATTGTTTCTTACCCTTAGAAATTTTTTCTAATGTGTCCTTGAGATAAGCGTTTTCTTTTTCAAGTTTAGGACATGATTTACAAGTTTTAGCCTCAACGGCTCTAGCATGCTTCTCCTTATGAATATCAACTTCAAGCTTAAGGGCTTCACACAAAGCACAATGAGCGGAATTAATTTTGTCATTAAGCTTGGCATACTTAACTCTAACTGCTTTTAACATGTCATTCACCTCACGTTCACGTTCTGAGCAGAAAGAGCAAGTGCTAGACTCAGTCTTATTAGAAGCTACCAACTTGCTAGATTCTAAGCATTTTTCATATAGAGTAGATGTAAACTCAATCAACTCAATCCTAGCTTTTTCTAGTTGGTGCATGGCAACATCATGAGCATTTTGTAACTTAGCAAGTTCAGAATGTAAAGCATGGCAGGATGAACATTCATCAACATCAAGATTGTTAGCATTCACAAGTCCTAACATCATATTATCAATTTGTGATTCTAAGTCCTAATTTCTAGCCATGGTGAACTCTAATACCTTATCGTGAAAATCCAGAGGAAGATTCAAAAGAGCCATCAGAAGTTCTCTTGAGAGGGTCAGCTACTAAAGCCATGTTCTCATTCTTAGGATGATCAACCCTCTTGATCTCATGAGACTTGAGCTTACCATAGAGCAACTCTAAAGTGATATCAGAGAGATTGACATTCTCCTCAATGATAGTGGCCTTCATCTCCCACTCCTTGGTGTTGATTGCAGCCAAGAGATGGGTAGCATTCTCAGACTGAGAATACTCGATGTCGACCGCTCTCAACTGATTGAGCACCTTGTTGAAGCGAGTGAATACATCATCGATGCGTCATCTCGATTGTATTCTCACTTGAAGACCGTTGACGTACTTCCTTGATTTGGGATGAACCCTCATGGTAGGTTTCGAGGATTTGCTAAATCTCGTATGCGGTCTCAAGGTAACAGATCCTGTCATACTCCTATCTGAAGCCGGCGTAGCAACCTCAGGCAAGACGAGCGGGGCTCGGACAACCTCCCATATGGCTTGACCTTTGCTCTGAAGGTAGACACGCATGTGATTCTTCCAACAGGCATAGTCGAGTCCATTGAAGACATGCGGCTTGGTGGAGTACTTCTCCATCGCCAAGTTCATTGACTGGTTAAGATTAAGAATGAACAACCGGGCTCTAATACCACTTGTTGGACCGAAACGACGACTAGAGGGGTGACTAGGAGCACTAACTCTTTTTCACCTTGATTGGATTCAACTCAGTTTTTACTCCAATAGCTATGAAAGCTATGAAGATCAATGTACAAGCATAGCGGAAGTCTTGTATTGAATCTAATCGAAACCTTGAAGAACAGCAACCAAAATCACCAAAAACTCAAAACAAAATGATTCGGGCAGTCAGACCTCTCAGGTTGGGCGGTCTGATCGAGGTCAGACCTCTCACCAGGGGCGGCTGACCTCTAGCCTGATGAACCGGCTCAACTTTTGATTCGGTGACACAAATCCCCTCAAATTTTAACCATAGCTCATCAAGAAGGTGAGGAACCTATTCCGATCGACGATTAGGAAGATCAAAGCCAAAGTTCTATGAATTTCATAGATGAGAGAAGGATGGCATAAGAACCTTGGAAAATCAAACTTATTGAGCTTTTATCCTCCATAGTGGAGTGGTTGTAAACCAACTTGATGAGGACATCAACCCTAAAGATGCAACCACTGCTTCGACCCGTTGCACGACATCCTCTACGTCAACCACATCTTCTCCGATAGGACTTTCGGCTACTGCAATGCCATATTATCCAGTTGGACCGAGCTACCTCTACATGCCATGTTGCTACGTCTACATGCCATGGTGCTACATCTACATGCCATGCTGTTACGTCTACATGCTATCATAATAATCAAAAGAAGGTGCTGCGCCACCTATTTGGGCCAATTTTGGGCCTTGTAATCCTTGGGCCAATCTCCCTAGCCGCCTCCCCTCCTTGGGGCGCACTGTTCATGGTGGTACTGTTCACATGAACAGTACCCATGAATAGTACCACCCCGCTAGTTCTTGTCTATGTGTGGCTCCCCCTCCCCTATATAAGGAGGCCATACCCCTTTAGTTTTCCTTGGGTTTTTCTTAAGGATTATTCTGCATAGCGGTTTAGCGCTTGTTCGGTTGAAAACCCCAACTTTATGAGCTTAAAGATTTATTAGCAATATAATTAAAGATTGCATCTTCTACTCTCTTGGTTGTGTTCTCGATTAAACTGCGAGGAGATAGCCTTCTTGGCGAGGTCAACCGCGTTAAACGCAGTTGATAACCAACGGACCAATGGTGTAGTGAATGCGAGGGGTTCGATCTGTTTTGGTCGGAGCCTTTGGATCATCAATGTCGAGTTCTCCACAATCGACTTATCAGTACCTTTCGAAAGATCGGGCCATCGTCACATCACAACTTCTATCTCAAGTCAATCCAAACAAAATTTCTTCAAGATGAGTCTCTTCTTGTTCTTGCTCTCTCTTTGGTGACTTTTGGGTTTTTGGTGATCCTTTGGTTTCTTTCTAAGATCTTATTTGCTGTGACATGTGGAAATGCATCTAGGATCATCTTGATCATCTCTTACCCACGAGCAAGTTCTAGGATCAAAGTTTGATTTTCCAAGGTTCTTGTGCCCTCCTTCCCTCATCTATGAAATTCATGGAACTTTGGCTTTGATCTTCCCGTTCATCGATCATAATAGGTTCCTGACCTTCTTGATGAGCTATGGCTAAAATTTAAGGAGATTTGTGTCACTGAATCAAAAGTTGAGGGGCGGTCTGACCGCTAGGCCAAAGGTTAGACCGCCCAACCTGAGAGGTCTGACCGTCCGAATCATTTTGTTTTGAGTTTTTGGTGATTTTGGTTGCTGTTCTTCGGGGTTTTGATTGGATTCAATACAAGACTTCCGCTATGCTTGTACATTGACCTTCATAGCTTCCATAGCTATTAGAGTGAAAATTGAGTTGAATCCAATCAAGGTGAAAAAGAGTTAGTGCTCCTATTCACCCCCCTCTAGTCGTCATTTCGGTCCAACAAGTGGTATCAGAGCCCAGTTAGTTCATTCTTGATCTTAATCGGTGACTGAACTTGGCGATGGAGAAGTACTCCACCAAGCCTCATGTCTTCGATGGGCTCGACTATGCCTATTGGAAGAATCGCATGCGTGTCTACCTTCAGAGCGAAGGTTAAGCTATATGGGAGGTTGTCCGAGCCCCACTCATCTTGCTTGAGGTTGCTACACCGGCTTCAGTAGCCCTGTTGGCTAACAACTACAATGTAAAGAACCTCCTATATGTCGGGCTTGGTAGACATGAGTACGACAAGATATGTCACCTTGAGACCGCATACGAGATTTGGCACACCCTCGAAACCTACCATGAGGGTTCATCCCAAATCAAGCAAGTACGTCTAATGGTCTTCAAGTGAGAATACAAGTTCGAGATGTGCCCTGGAAAGAGCATCGATGATGTATTCACTTGCTTTAACAATGTGCTCAATCGGTTGAGAGCAGTCGGCATCGAGTATTCTCAGTCTGAGAATGCTACCCATCTCTTGGCTGCACTTAACACTAAGGAGTGGGAGATGAAGACTGCTGCCATTGAGGAGAATGTCAATCTCTCTTATCTAACTTTAGAGTTGCTCTATAGCAAGCTCAAGACTCATGGGATCAAGAGGGTTGATCATCCTAAGAAGGAGAACATGGCTTTGGCAGCTGACCCTCTCAAGAGAAATTTTGTTGGCTCTTCTGAATCTTCATCTGGATTTTCACCTGCTTGTATGTCTGTAATTCATGAAGAAAAACTTGAGATTATCCCTGAGCCTGAATTAGCCCTCCTAGCCAAAAAGTTCACACGGGCCTATCACAATGTGAGAAACAAGAAGAGAGGTGGCTTTGTGACATGCTATAAGTATGGAGAGCTATACCACATCTAGGCGAACTGTCCCAAGCTGAAAGGGAAGAGCAACCACAAGGAGGAGAAGGCAGCTTGGAGGAAGCCTCAAGGGATCAAGTCCAACTTTGATGCTGCCAAGCTCGTGAAGGCCGCTCACCGGGTCTTTGCTGCTTTTGGAGAGCAATCCATGAGCGATGTGGACTTCGGGAGCGAGGAGGACAAGGAGGAGGAGCTCCCTCAATAGAAGAAGGATGGCAAGGCAAAGGACTTCACCGGCATGTGCTTCATGGCCGACTCCATCGATGTAGATGACATCGATGAGGTACCTCCATCATATGAAGTTCTCTCAGTTAGATGTGATACCATCTATGAGCAATTGCTTAGTCAGGATAAGGTGTCAGAGTTCACCATGGCAAGGAATAAGGACTTAGAATCACAAGTTGATAATTTGACATTAGGACTTGTGATGCTAAGAATCTTGATGTTGATGAATATTCATCCTTTCATGCTTTGCATTCTGAACTTGCTAAGTTACAAAATGCTCATGATGTTGCCATTCACCAACTAGAAAATGCTAGGACTGAGTTGATTGAGTTTAAATCTACTCAATGTGAAAAATGCTTAGAATCTAGCAAGTTGGTAGCTTCTAATAAGGCTGAGTCTAGCGCTTGCTCTTTCTGCTCAGAACGTGAACGTGAGGTGAATGACATGTTAGAAGCAGATAGAGTTAAGTATGCCAAGCTCAAGGATAAAATTAATTATGCTCCTTGTGCTTCATGTGAAGCCCATAAGCTTGAAGTTGCTATTCATAAGGAGAAGCATGCTAGAGCCGTTCAGGCTTAAACATATGAATCATGTCCTAAACTTGAAAAATAAAACAGTCTCGGATTTTATTCACATGCTAAACAACATGTTCATCATCATCATGTTTCTAGACAAGATGTGTCTCATGTTCTTCTGACTATTGCTCATGATAGGACTTCAAGTAGGATCAAGTCTAACAATTCTGCTTTACATACTTCTTGTAGACGTGTGTCTCAGTACTAGGTTCCCAAGTCTTGTTTAACTAATGTGAGACCTCGACGTTTATTCGGCTCATAATACTTAGTCATCCAATTGACCCTAGTATTATCAACCAAATAAACCCAGTCTCGAGAGATGTATACTTCCCAGAATGCAGTATACATACCTCACAACAAAAGAATGTATCAATTCCATACAACACATAGTACATAAGCAACAAACCAGAAGTTAATATTAATAAGGATAGGTTATTACAAAAGAGGGGCCTTTAGGCCAAATAACAACAAGACTACAAAGATACACAATGAAGCAAAAGTGCCATAAAGATGGCCCAAAATAAGAAACCAACGGTGTGCCTTTAGCCCACAAGGCAACTAACCGGACCGCCAAGCTAGTCGCTCTCCCAACCACCAAGACTGACTCACAAAAGTAAAGCCCTTTGGGCTCTACCTCCTCTGCAACAAAGTTGTTAAGCAAAGCAAATGAGTACAATAAATTATTTATTGTACTCATAAAACTGACGATGTAAGATAACAGAACTATAATTTAGCTATATGCAAGCTTTATTTAAGTGGATGAGGCTTTGGACTCATTTAAGCACAAAGCAAGTTTTCATTTGCAATAATATAGTAGATTGAAAGCAATTTGATAAAGTATTTTTAATTGTTGAAATAACAACGAGATAAATAACAAGGTAACAACAACAAGAACAACCTGGAAGTGACCAACCCAAGTCACCACAACAATAGCATGAACTCCCGTTCATACCAACCATGTCAAGTTTTAATTAAAGGTTGTAGTCTAGTCTTGAGCGACCTTACCAAGCATGTCCATAACCTAGGGCGAGGCTATTGAATAGTTTTATCCTGCGGGGTGTACCACTTTACCCACCACGTCGAGACCGCCTTACCTTTAGGCACACTACCTTTGGTATGCTTGCACGCTAAGTCCTATGAGACATTTCCAATGGACAATGCTAATTCTGAGTCGCACAACCCACGGGGAGAAGGAGACATCACACAACCTACCCGGAAGCTAATGCTCCCCTCCCACATCACACACACATTTTATCTTTAAAAACACACCAACCGAGCGACCCCAATTAACACCGCCCAAAGTACTTAGTCAAGAGGGGTTCCATATGCCCCTCGTGTGGTTATACATAAAATCGCAGCTTAGTGACCCAAGTACTCGGTCCTTAGGGACCCAGGCATACCACCACATCCAAAAACCACGCCATCCATCCAATATGCCCAAGTCTAAATCAATCTTTTATTTTCAGTTTTTGATTTTACAAATTAATCAAAGCACAAGTGCTGGACATATAGGAGTAATAATCAGTTTTGAGTGATCAAGACCATCGACTAAGTCGATGATCGCCCATTTCTATCGTTACTAAGCATGTCTAAGCAATTTAATCGAAACTACTAAGTGATAAGAGCTCATCCAACGAGCTCAAACCACAGCAAATAACCTAGGCTCATGGTAGTAGAGGATAAACAATTCCTACAGATTATGCAACTATAGGCTTGCTAGCGACATTTAACACAAAGTAGCATGCATACATAGAAGTAAAACAATATATTAAGCTTTAAAGTAATGGGACAATGATGGAAATGATCAAACTGCTTGCCTTGCTGTTGCTGGTCAATTTGTTGCGGAGGGTCACTCTCGGGATCACCACAAATGTCGAAACCTAACGGAAAGGCGAGAAAGAACCGATAAAACGACGAAAAACACAAAGACAGCACAACAAACGAACTCCAAATTCTCTGAATTTTCTACAGCAACAAGAGGGTGATTTTAGGGAATATTGCAACAAGAACCAATTGATTTGGATTCTCAATGCAAAAGTTATGAGCAAAACAATTCTGCTCAGCCCTAAAATACCAAACTGCACTATTCATTAATTTAATTATGAGGCAACATTTTCTAGAACAGAAGTGAAGCTGAAATTTTTACTGTAAAACCAGCACCTCATGAGATGAATAACACAATTGAGTTCATCTCATTTGGAGCTATATTGCACTCTCTACAAATTTTCAAAAACAAGAACTTGAACAAAATTATAATGCACAAGTCCTCATTTTCCTAGCAGCAACATGCTCAAAACTAATGTTCATAGTAAGACCACTAATGGAGGAAACCAACAAAGTTGGTCTCACTCAAAAATAATCTCTGAGCATTAGTTATGTATTTTACAAGTTAAGCATTAATTTGAGTGCACATTTAAAGTTAATCTTAAAATCTAATGGTAAACTGTGCTCTGGGGCTGAACTTAACTTACAATCATTTTTAGATTAAAGTCAAGTCCAAGACAGAGCTAACACAATTTGAATGACCTCATTTGGAATTAAGATGAAAAAGATATGAAATTCTAACGTTTATACCTTATTACATTTATAATTAAGACTTCAATGGAATTTCTAAAGAAAAACACACAGGTAGGGAGGACATGAGCCACAGATCTCAGATCGACAGCTCAAGACCTCCCGGAGAACAACACCTGCAGCTCACGAGGTCCAGAGGTCTGGACCTCCTAGCAACGCACATGCGCGAGGTGAGGGAGGTCATGGCCGTTGAAGGTGAATCCAACGGACCTAGCGATGAGGGAGGTCCGGGACGGACCAGATCTAAAGGGGAGGTCCTCAACGGTTGAGATCTTCCAAAGTAAGATCTAAACTATCAAGATCTCCCTAAGGAAGATCTACATCATCAAGACCTCACGGGGAGGTCTGAGCGGTCGAGATGTTCCAAGGGAGGTCCTCGATGGTTCAGATCGTCCGAGGGAGGACCTTGATGGTCAAGATCTACCCGGGAGGTCATGAGCAGGCCGAGATAACCTAGGGAGGTCCTAAGGGAGGTCCTAACGTCACAGACCTCCAGGGAGGTCTGGACGGCCACGATCGCGCAAGGGGAGGTCTTGGACGCTCCAGATCTCCTCGGAGGAGGTCATGGACGTCCCAGAGCTCACGACCACGCGCTCGGACATGGAATAAATGCGCGCGGGACAACGAGGAGGTCCGCGCGCGGGAGGTCTTAAATGCGCGCAAAAGACAGGGTTAATGGCATTTAACGCTAACCCCATGATTGCAATGATTGAGGCATTTAAAACGGTGAATCTCTGTCCTAAACGACAATGGCACGGTCGGGACGTCCGACAAAGATTTGAGGACGTCCCACGGCTTATCGCCGGCGATTTAGGAACGCGGCGGCCCGAGGGCACCGTTGGGACCGCATAATAGCGAGCGCATCTGTGGGCCTACTCTCAGCGGCGGCGGCGTTTTAAACGCCGGCGAGCCGAGAGGACAACGAAGGCACCACACGGCCAAATCCAAAAGCAAAAGGAAGCTCAGCGCGACATTCAGCGTCGCCCAAATTAAAAGCTCCGCGACATGCATTCAGCGGGTGCCAGCGACTAAAGGACTAACGGGAGGAATACCGGAGGTCCTAAGGTCTTTGGGAGGTCGTGGAGGTGATGACCGGAGTTGGGGAAGCCAATGAAGCTTCACGACCCAAGGCACCGGCTCAAGCTCAACTTTGTCCACCTCTGAAAATGCCCAAACAAAATAAGTTAGGGTTAACTTCCAAGAGGTTTTGGGAGCAACAGTGGCGAGGGTTTGAAAAGGAGCCACTTGGAACTCTGAACCACCGAGAAGCTCAAAGACCTTGACAATGGCAGCCAAAGGTGAGGAGGTCGATTAGTGGAGGAGGAGCTCGGCCACGCACTAAGTGCAAGTGAGAGCAATTGTGTGCAAAGGAAGCCAAGGGAGGATTCAAGGGGTAACTTATAGCTTTGTGGTGAAGGTTATGAGTGGGGCTAAGCTCCATGGTGAGCTTAGCCCACAGGTTGGTCCATGGGGTGGCAAGGACATGAGGTTGACAAGGTGCAGGCTGGTGACCCCGAGAGGCGGAAAGCTGACTGCATTAAATGCGGTCGACAAAGAGTCATGAAAAGTACACGATGGGACAGGTGGGCATTAACTCCTTTGCTCGAGCCTTGCAGCGCGCCGAGGAAGGAGAAGAACAGGGAGGTCCTTATGACCGTTGGATAAGACACAGGAGAGGTCCTAACCATCGGATGACAATTTTGAACCGTTACACTCAAAGGACTGGGAGGAGGTCCCAGCCACACGATCAAGGATGGGGAGGTCGTGGCCCTCCGATTTCCTTAATCGTGGCGCACGTGGGGAAATAGGACAGGGAGGTCCAAAGCGTTGGATCTCCATCCAGCAGTCTTGGACCTCTGTGAGGTCTTAACCGCACATGAACTTAAGACATGAGGGGAGGTCATGGCATTTGGATTAAAATCAAGGGCACACAACCAAAGGGAGGTCTCGAGGCTTTGCGTGAAGCGAGGGAGGTCAAGACCTTTGGATTTTGATCAACGGTGGTGATCAAAACAGGGAGGTCTGAGCCTCGCACGCGGGCGCAAAGGAGGTCTTGGGCTTGCACAACACACACGGGAGGTCATGACCATTAGATTTAGATCTAAGAACAACGACCTCACGTCTTGTGAAGGACCTAGTGTGATGTTTTTCAGAGGAGGTCGTGGCCTTTGGATGTGAATCAGCAGTGCGACCTCAAGTGAGTGCAAAGGGAGGTCGATAGTTAGATTAAGAGGAGGAGGTCGGGAGGCGGTTGGATGTAAATCCAACACTATGACCTCGCCAAAATGGAAGGTGGTTTTGAGGTTTGATAACAAGGGAGGTCGGGGCGGTTGGATCTTAATCCAAGGGCTATGACCTGGACAAGGTGAGGAGGTCTTTGGGATTTAACACACGGGGAGGTCATGGTAGTGGATCTTTGATCCAGCAGTTACGACGATGAGGTGGGAAAGCCTTTGCGGTGTTGACATGGAGGAGGTCGTGGCGGTTGGATGTAAATCCAGCAGGCCGCGACCTGATCAAATGGAGGAGGTCTGCTGAGGTGCAGACCCGGTCGAAACTGGACCAGACTTTGGGAAAGTGGCTAGCCCAAGGAGCAATGTGTAGGCTTTTAAATTTAGTTTTTAACAGCTGAAACTTTGCAAAACTGTTTGGGATAGCAATTCAACTCCAAAATTCATGAAATTTTTACAGGAGCTTGCCGACAATGAGATTAACCTTGCATAAAATTTCCAGAGGTTATTATGCAATGCATTTTTCTCAGGAAATTCATGAAGGTTGTTTAAAGGATTGTTTTACCTCCAAAATTTATCAAACTAGTTTTACAACTTGTGATATTTTTCAGAGGGGTCCCACATCAGTTTTGGGACCAAGGAAATTATATTCCAAATGTTTGGCACAAGATTTAGACAACTGGAAAATGAGTTTGACTTTTGGGGTCAACAAGAGCTTTGTGTTTTTGGATTACACAACTCTTGGACAAGAATTACATAAGAGATTAGGGGTTTTCAAGATGTGAGAAAAAGTTTTAATTTCTACACATATAATTATACTTGAATAACCCAAATTATACAGTTGGGATGTTACAACTAACCCCGGTATTGAGACACATCGATCTGTTGTGCTTTGATTTCCAAGATCACCGCAGAAGGGGGAAAACACGTGGTTCGTTGACTCCAGCTATTCACGCCACATGACCAGAGACTTAAGATGGTTCACCTCCTTCACGTGATCAACAGGTGATGACTTCATCACCTTTGGAGATGATACACAAGGGTGGATCGAAGGAGCAAGATCGATAAGGGTGAACGACAAGTTCATCCTAAAGGACTTCGCCCTTGTGGATAAGCTAAGATACAACTTATTTTCTGTCTCACAACTTCTTGATGATGGCTATGAGGCTAGGTTTTTAAAAAATGCTTGTCGAGTGCTTGATTCAGTTGGTGAGCTTGTCTTTGGGATTTCTAGAGTTGGTAGGATCTTTAGAGTTGACTTTTTTGAATCTCTTGTTGGGTCACTCAAGTGTTTGATTGCATCTTCTTCCGAGTTCTAGCTTTGGTATCGTCACCTGGGGCACATTGGTTTTGATCATCTGACGCGAGTTAGTAGTCTTGATCTCATGAGAGGTTTGCCCAAACTCAAAACCGTCAAGAATGTTGTATGTGCGCCCTGCAGGCATAGCAAGCAAGTTGTCACCTCACACCGCCATATACTATGGTCATGACTGACGTACCAGGACAATTGCTTCATATGGATACTGTTGGTCCTGCTAGGGTTCGGTCAGCCGGTGGCAAATGGTACATTCTTGTCATACTCGATGATTTCTCGAGATATTCTTGGGTATACTTTCTTGCTTCGAAGGATGAAGCTTTTGATCATTTTCATGATCTTGTTCTTCGTTTGGCTTCTGAACTCCCCGGTGCCTTGAGAGCGATTCGCATTGACAATAGCATGGAGTTCAAGAACATCTCATTTGCCTCTTTCTGTGCTAAGCGTGGTATTGAGCATCAATTCTCTTCTCGCACATCCCTCAACAAAATGGTGTGATGGAAAGGAAGAACGGAAGCTTGGTCGAGATGGTTAGGACGATGCTAGATGAGTATAGCACTCCAATGAGGTTCTGGGCCGAAGCTATTGTTACACCTTGCTATATCGCAAATTGTGTCTTCCTGAAACCGTCTTTGGGCAAGACATCATATGAGCTTCGGTTTGGTAGAAAACCCTCTGTTTCTCATTTTCGAGTTTTTGGAGCCAAGTGTTTTATTGTCAAGACAGGAAAGCTAGATAAATTTGAGTCAAGGACTTCTGGTGGTTTATTTCTGGGTTATCCTGCACATTCGATGGGTTTTCGGGTTCTTAATGTTGAGACTGACGTTATTTAGGAGACATGCAATGTCACATTTGATGAGACTAGCCCTGGAGCTATATCAGACATTTCAGGTCACATACATGCGGTGGAGAGCATCTTTGTGGAGGAAGATGATGATGGAGTCGATGATGGTCTCCCGCCTGCTGCTGACGCTCCTGTTTCAGCTCAAGAACCTGCTTCGACTTCTTCACCTTCAATTGGGGCTCCTGCTGCATCTTCATAATCAGCAGTACCTATGGAGGTAGAAGAGGTGCTATCTCCCCCGGGCGCTCTATTTCACATTCATAGGCGTCATCCTTTGGATGAGATGATTGGTCATCTTTATGACCGAGTCACTCACTCCAGGTTTCACGATCCGAGTCTCTACTCTCATTATGCATTTGTTGCTTCTTTTGAACCTCGCAATATATAACATGCTTTATCTGATTTAAGCTGGGTCAATGCCATGCATGAGGAGTTAGAGAACTTTGAGAGGAATAAGATCTGGAACCTAGTAGAGCATCCTAGTGTTCATAATGTGATAGGAACCCGTCGGGTATTAAAAAACAAACAAAGTGAGGATGGTTATGTGGTTAAAAACAATGCTACATTGGTAGCTCAGGGTTTTAGCCAAGTTGAGGAGTTAGACTTTGATTAGACATCCGCTCATGTTGCTAAATTAGATGTCATTTGCTTTCTATTTGCATTTGCTGCATCTAAGGGCTTTAGGCTGTATCAGATGGATGTCAAGATTGTATTTCTGAATGGTTACATAGAGGAGGAAGTGTATGCTAGGCAACCCCAGGCTTTGAGAATCCCAAGTATCCACATCATGTCTTCAATCTATCCAAAGTCTTGTATAGTCTTAAGCAAGCCCCTAGAGCCTGGTATGATAGGCTTAAGACCTTCTTACTTAAGAATAACTTTGAGATGGGTAAGATAGACAAAACCCTATTCATTCTTAGGCATGACAATGACTTCCTGCTTGTTTAGATTTATGTAGATGATATTATCTTCGGTGGTTTCCCTCACGCTCTTGTTTCTAGTTTTTCTGAGACCATGTTCAGGGAATTTGAGATGAGTATGGTGGGAGAGCTCAACTACTTTCTAGGGCTTCAAGTCAAGTAAAGCAAGGAATGGATCTTCATCCATCAGACGAAGTACACCAAGGATCTGCTCAAGCACTTCGAGATAGATGACTGCAAGCCGATCACCACTCTGTAAGATCGAGGAGGCCGACTAGAGGGGGGTGAATAGGAGGTTTTAAAAACTTCTTAGGCTAAAACCGAGTTTTATGCGGAATTGTAAATCAATTCGGTTTTGCACAATTAAAGCCTAAATCAACTAGTCTTCACTAAGTGCACCAACAAAATGAGACTATATAAATGATAGCAATTACACACATACAAGTAAGCAATTTAATATAAGGAATGTAAATTGCAATATAGTAAAGCACAAGGAATCAAACCACAATGACACAACGATGTTTTACCGTGGTGATCAGAGACTTGCCGGTCTCCCCTAATCCACGTTGAGGTAAGCCCAAAATCAATTGGACCGGCTTCTCAAAATAAGCCAAACCCTCCGAGGTAGGTCCAACCACTTGGACCGGTTCCAAACCGAACCAACACCTCGCTCCACTAGGGTTGCTCTTTCCTCCACTCCGGAGACGGCGAGCACCACACCACTCACAAACCGCCAGGCCTTCTCACAAGCTTCTTTGAGAAGATCATCGGACCAACGACGCCTGCACGCCGTCTAGGTGCTGGCAAACACCAAGAGTAACAAGTCTAGAACTCTCACTTGAACTAATCAAGTGTCTAAGCTCAAGTGGATACTCAATCCACTACCTAAGGCAACACATGCACTTAGGGTTTGCCTCTCAAAGCTCACTAAGTGCAACACATGCACAAATGAGAGTAGAGGGCTTACTCTTTGCTCAATAGAAATGAATATGGCACCAGCAGCTCTCCCACAACTAGCCAAGGTGGGTATTTATAGCCCACACACAAAAACTAGTGGTTGGGAGAAGATTCCAAAGAATCTGGGGGAAATCAGTCTGACCGCCAACTAATGGTCGGTCTGACCGCCCCAGCTCCAACGGCTATAAAACTAGTCGTTGAGCTCACGGCCGGTCTGACCGCCAACTAATGGCCGATCAGACCGCCCAAACCGGTCAGACCGCCCATTTGCCTGCGGTCAGACCGCTCCACGAAAATGGCTAAAGACCAGAAAAGCCGCTCTCTGGAATAAACGTACCGCCAAGTAAAATATCGGAACAACCGCACAACGGTCGTACTGTAAACAAGCGCGGTACGACCGCACAAAGGCTTGCGATACAGGGGACCGGTTAGACTACTCATAGCACGCTGGTCAGACCGATACCCAACTGGTTAGACCGTTGATACTGGCGGTCAGACCGCCAACAGCTATCCAAGCTGAAAACAGATTTGTTCATTTGCATCAACTCAATTTTCAAATCACATTTGTCAATTGATGCAAGATAAACACAAGGGGTGAAGGCTAGATGCTCAACAAGTCTCAAAACTCATTTGCCGACTTATAGAATCAACACCACAAGAAATTAAGGTATATGGACTAAACCTGTTTGCAAAACACATTCGCAAACTAAAGTCACATACTACAAGGATTATGCATGAGCCTCAACTATTCGCAAAACACATTCACAAACAATAGCATCATGCCACAAGGATAAGGTACATGGACCTAGACTACTTACAAAACACATTTGCAAAATATAGTCACATGCTACAAGGGTTATCCATGAGCCACAACTATTTGCAAAACACATTCACAAATATTGGCAACATGTTAACACGAGCTAGAGCAAACACAATGAGCTATCAACACATGACTAACTCAAGCTACTAGTCAAGACCTCTCTTAATAGTACGGCAACCTATACTAGCAATCCGGTCTTCAACCAAACACCGAGACCGGTAAAAGACTAGGAATACATCCTTAGCCCTAGCTAGTCACACCTTTGCCTTGCACAAACACGTAAAGATTGATGACACACATCTTCACTTCTAGTTCGGGTTTTTGACTTGATAATCATCAACACATGATGCATCCTTCACTTGACTTGATGATCAACTCATGATCATCTTCTCTTCTTGAACATCATCAACACATGATGACTTTCTCTTCTTTGAGTTCTTGATATGATGCTCATCAACTCCTGATGACATCCTTTTCTTAAACTTGACTTGATGATCATCAACCCATGATGATCTTCTTCACTTCGAGATCTTGACTCGAACATCATCAACACATGATGATTTTCTTCATCCCGAATCTTGACTTGATGACTATCACCACATGATGTAATCCAAAGTCTATCATCATCATGGAACCTAACCTATTTATCCAACTCATGGAAAATGTTAGTTCCACAATATGATTGTCATTAATTACCACAACATACCATTATCTTATAATGGTGGGACAAGATATTCCAATCTTTCCCTCTTTGGTAATTGATGACAACCATCACAATTGCAAGTAATTGAATGTAGATAAATATGAGTATGTATAAACTACACAAGTTTTGTATACTCACATGATATGTTTCAAAGTAAAGATCCTTAATATTTGTGGATAATAGAATATGGATCGATACTAATGAAACTGCAAAACATAGAGTGAACTCCCCCTAGATGTGTGCATACATGAATGTATAATGAGAACATATGCACATATTTAAGTTAGGCTATTTGTGGAGTTCAACCTATATTTTGGATTTTAGGAATGCAACAAGATATAAGATTATGATGTCGAAAGCACACCTCTTTGAATTTCACCTTTTTATCCAACTGGGACTAAGCAATAAGTATATCAATGAAAGTGTTAGTCTCACAAATAGATTTGTCATTAATCACCAAAATACTCCATTAACAACATATAATGGTGGGTCTAGATTCTTCAATCTCCCCCTTTTTGGTGATTGATGACAAATCCTTTATCAATAACGACATTTGGATATAAATCATCATAAGATAGGAATTAAAGCTATTGATATTCATGCAAGTTAACTAATCAATTTAAATTATCATCCTTTGGTATTATGCATGAAAGGGTGAAAAACTCGAGAGAAAATCCAAATAGATTGATCATATAAACATTCTCCCCCTTTTGGCATTAAGCACCAAAAATCCAAAACAAATTCAAGCCAATATGAGGATATTGCTAAAGAAAGATCTTGGCAATTGAACTCATTTTATTTGGAACATATATATATGTTCTTTGTGCTATTGTCACAGCGGTCGGATCATTGCCTGGCGGTCGAATCTGCCCAGAATGGTCGGTCAAACCACCGAGTTGCGGCGGTCGAGACAACCAGTTCTTGGCGGTCGACCGCCAAGATGACGAGAGAATCTTGATCAAATGCATTTTCCTTTTTGATCAAAACAATGTGCACAAACTCCTCTTTTATGGCCTAAAAGAGTAAATCAAGTTGGAAAGAGGCCATCTTGGAGTTTTAAATAGAAGAAATGGTATTTGAAACACATTCAAATAAACTTGTCTTTAGAAGATATTTCAGGTTTTTAGAAACATTTAGGCTCAAAACAAGGCTGAAAAACTGATTAAAATTGATCTAATAAATCTGAGAAAAATTGGCATAGAAGATCTATTAGAGATGATCAAAAGTCATCATTCTATCTTCCTCAGATTATTAATCCATTTAGAGAAACAAAATTCACAAATCAGCTTAAGATGATGCAAAAATTTGAAAATTCAGCATGTAGACAAAGAATTAAATCATTTTCAAATCAAGTCCAAAAGAAGTCCACAAGTTGAGTTTTCTAAACAACTTGAATCTTTTGCAAACAAGAGCCATAGAGAAGAAACTCCCCCTAAATATATGCATAAAGATATGAGAATCGAAACTCATTGCATATAAGAGGATTTTAAGAAATTTCGACGGAGTTTCCTCTAAATAATTGATCCAAAGAGCAAGACAATTGATAACCAAGATATGAATAGCATGCAACAACAATAAGGATTTAATTATAAACACATTATGGACAAAGATATTCAATTAAGCATAATCCATAACACAAGCATTCAACCATTCAACATAAGCATATTTTGGACAATAAACAAAAGATGCATAACTCAGCATAACCATTCAATTGTCCAAAATAAGTTTGAAAGCAGTAAAAGCATCCAAGGTTCAATAAGCTTACATAAGATATTACAAGAAAGATACATAAACTTATCCTTACAAAACATGGTCTATTGACCTAAATATGAAAGTTAAAGCATCTAGGAAGGAGGAGCGCCCGACGACGATGATGGAAGATCTCCCTGCTGAGTGAAGGACGGAGGGCGCTGACCACGTCCGAACCTCTGATAGGCAAGGGGCACTCGCTGCTGCTGATACTCAGTCAGTCGCTCATCCATGTGAGTCACCCTCACATTCAGATCCTCAATCATAGCTCTAGTCTCTGCATGCCTCTGAATATTCTCTGCATGCCTCTGGTCATTCTCTGTCTTCATGTGGTCTATGCTGGACTGAAGGCGAGCAAGGGCTGCCAAGACTGCATCCTGCTCCTGAGGAGCCCGCTGCACTGGATGACTCTGAGAGGATGATTGTGACGACCCGCTCGGGATACAAGGAACCGGCCCAATTTTTTTTTTGAGCGGCGGTACTACCGCATAGAGGAGCGGTAGTACCGCTCGGTGCATCCCGAGTGAGGTCTACCAGGACCTCCCAGAAGGTCTTCAAGACCTCCTGGAGGTCTTAGCCGTGTCTTGATGAGCGGCCCGAAACACAAGCTGGCTTGCACAAACTGACAATGGTGAGATCAAATCCATACACAAGCTAAGAGAAACAAGAGACAAAACAAGACCAGACCGACCAAGCTTTATATAGGAGTTTGCCTCAAGGGCTACAACAAAAGGGCAAAAATAGCGGAAAGCAAAACGTCAACGGTAGGTCAAACCGATCAGTCCACCGGCTATCGAGTGGAGGACGTCCCCTAGGTCACAAGGTCTCCAAAGACCTCTTCTTCACTAAGCTTTGAGCTCCTTGGAACTTCCTGCAGCTGCTGATTTAAATAGAGGGCAAAAGCCATGAGTACATTGAATGTACTCAGCAAACCGTGGAGAGTGTATGCAATAAATAATCATGCAAAGCTTGCCAAAAGAGAGCTGTATGGTTAGGTTGCGTAAAGCAGTATTTGACATTAAGTAATAAGTAGATTGAAAGGCTCAGGTTAAAAAATTAGTACATAGATACATTTGATTTCAAAAGAGGCTGTGAGCACCCACTCACACCCAAAACCACTCTGGAGCACCCACTCCAGGACTACCAAAGCCAACCGTGGGAGGTCTGGTCACACCCATGACCAGGACCTCTACCACGCCACTCTGGAGCACCCACTCTAGAGCTCCACAACCAGCGCCTGGACCTCATCTCGAGCCAACCATGACCCCTCTAAAGCCGGCCAAGGTCTCTTCGAGGCAAAGCCACAGTCTCTCGCAGAAGCGCCCAGGGACACAAAATTTACAAAGCTACCCCTTGCACCATTTTCACCGGGCATGTCCATAACCAAGGACTTGGTTATTCGAATAGATTTAAAAACTCTGCAGAGGTGTACAACTTTACCCACAATTCACGATTTCTCTAGCGGGACGGGTTCCGGAAAGACCCTTGCCCACTTCCGAAGGTGAGCAGTCTAGAGAGCGTGACAAGGCCTTTACAATACCACATCCTAACACCAAACCGCCCGATGAACTTTATCCGGAGTCATGGACGTACGATTACCATCGACCCGGAGCTCACCGTTGTGGGGGATACCTTGCCCAGACATGGATGTGCGTTTAGCATCGTCTGCAGCAAGCCCCGACAGACATGGACGTGCGTTTACCATCATCTGCACGCCCAAAACCAACCATGCGGCATGGTGCTAGAATATGATAAATTATTTGGCCCAGGCCATCCCCATAAAATGACCTTGTGGTTGCACGGATTGGCCCAGATCAACAGAATACAAAGTTAAGTCCTTAATTGTGCTAAGGCAAGACTTCCACAACCCCAATGTGCAAAGCACCCACTACTCACTCCCTGCCTTCTTACCTCAGCAAAAATATTTTGGGTTCAACCCGGCCACTGGACCACCCAGTCCTGGCACAACAAGTTATTAGGGTGATCTCGCACCACAATCAACACAACTTAGGCATCCTGCTATAGCTGCTTAACAATGGCACCGACCACAAATTCCATAGATCATTAGTCAAGATTATTAATTGATGAAGCATGATTCACAGACCCACGATTCTAAAAGCAAGGCTAAGCAATAAGAATATGGTCCTATGTTGGCTATAGCAAAAGATGCCAACTAAAGTATCCATCCTAAGGTGTCCAAAGAGTTCATGTCAACATGTCCAGTTCAAGTATACAAAGGAGGCATAATGTCAAGTAGGAGGATAGCTACTGCCCAAACCAGTTCTATAAAGATAGCCATGCAAGTTTAGTAAATCAAAATAACTTTGCAAAGTGGGATCAAGATGATCAAGGTCCACGACTTGCCTCTGTTGAAAAAAGCTTCGGCTGATGGAGCTTGATTCACGAGCTTCTCAATGAGTCAACCGAGAACTACACGTTCGCAAAAGAAACCAAATAAGCAAAAGAAACTCCAAGAAAGCCAAAAGAACTTACTTAAAGCAACAGAGAGGAGGTCCACTGAGCAAGGGAGGTCCGAGAGGAAGATTCCGGCGAGTGGGAAGTCCAAACCCGAGGAGGTCTGAGCCAGAGGAGCTCGGGGAGGCTCACCAGGACAAGAAGAGACCGAGGAAGAAGTTGAAATGAAGAATCAAGGAGGCAGCGATGCTCTCTGGTGCTCTATTTAAAAGAAAAAGGGGAATGGAAGCACCACAAAAAGAGAGTGACCGAATACAAAGTATAAGGACAAGGGCACACTGCCAAAGGATACGAAAAGAGATAAAGAAAACAAGAGATGTGACAAAAAGTGGAAAAGATGACAAGGGTAGGTGGCAGCATTTAATGTGACTCAACCCACATCAAATGCACTTAAGACTGCCAAAGAAGCCAGTCAAAAGGTGCACAGACCAGTCAAAGGGCATGGTCCAAAGTGGAGATCCAAGGAGGAGGTCCAACGAGGAGGTGGAAAAGGTCTTGAGGAGATCGTGAAGACAAGGAAGTCTAGAGGAGGTCCTGAAGACAAACAAAGAGATCTTTGAGGACAGAAGGTCCTAAAGACCACAAGGAGGTCTAAGGACAGAGGTGAAAAGAGACAGGGGAGGTCTAAACCACAAATGTCTAAACACAGAAGAGGAGGTCTAGACCACAAAGGTCTAAACAACAGAAGAGGAGGTCTAGCGGTCTACGGACAGGAGGTCCAAAAGACACAACACAAGGAGGTCCTATGGACAAGAGGTCCAAAAGATACAACACAAGGAGGCCCTAATCAAAAGGGATACTCTGGACTAGGAGGGTGGTCTTTACAAAAAGACCAGCAAGGATCGAGGGGGTGGTCCTTGCAAAACAGCCAGGAAGAGGTCCTGGGAACAAAGGAAAACGCAAGAAGAAAGCGGGCCGTCCGATTGGAATCGAGCGGTCCAGAAAGGAAAGGAACGTTCGGACCATCCAAACGTTATATCTCAGTTGAGCCGTTCGATATGGATCAGGCGACCCACACACCTGAGAACGTTCGGACCGGCCGAACCTTTCATCTCGATCGAGCCATCCAAAAAGGATCAGACGGCCCACGAGTGAGAAAGGCGCGGGATTGGCTCAGACTGCGCGAGGGGCGAGGGAGGTCCGAAACCAAAAGGAGATCCAACAGAGGAAATCCAAAGGGGAGGTCCTGGACGGTCAGATCAAGACCAAAGGAGGTCCTGACCAGAAGATCTCCAAAAGGGAGGTCCGACGGTCAAGATCAACAGCAAGGGGAGGTCCGCGGAGACAAGGATATGCAGGGACAGCTGAGGCCATTAGATTAGGATCGGATGGTGCAAAACAAAGGGGCCATTCGGACCGGGCGAACTGGTCAATGAGACCAGGCCGTCTGATTCAGATCGGACGGCTGGGAGGGAATGGGGATGTTCGGACCAGCGAACATGCCCTCAGGATCGGGCCATCCAAACAGCATCAAACAGTCCTTAGGTGATGAAGGCAAAGCCTCAAGCGGTACGACCGCAGGAGCCCACGGTGGGTCCAAGCGCTAGGGAGGTCTTGGACCTAAGGAGGTCGGGACCTCTAGATCAAACAGAGGAAGGATCTGGACGGCTAAGATCTCCAAAAGGGAGATCCTAACGGACAGATCTACACAAGGGGGAGGTCTGAGCGGCTAAGATCTCCAGAGAGGAGGTCCTAACGGCCAGATCTGATCAAGGGGAGGTCTCGGCGGTTAAGATCTCCAGAGAGGAGGTCCTAACGGCCGAGATCGATCAAGGGAGGTTTGAGCGGTTAAGATCTCGAGAGGAGGTCCTAACGGCCAGATCGATCAAGGGGAGGTCTCGAGTGGTTAAGATCTCCAGAGAGGAGGTCCTAACGGCGAGATCGATCAAGGGGAGGTCCGGACCTTCCGATCAAAATGGAAAGGAGGTCTGGACCCTTGGATCAGCAGAGGAGACCCAAACGAGCAAGGGAGGTCCAAAGGGCTAGGGAAGGTCCTAAAGGACTCGGGGAGGTCCTAAAGGATCAGGAGGTCTATTCAACACAAGGGAGGTCCAAGCAGACAAGGGAGATCTATTTGAGCGCAGGAGAGGTCCAAATAGGCAAGGGAGATCCGACGGGCATGAGGGAGTTCAAGGAGGGTTCCAAAGGGCACTGGGTGGTCCCTCGGCACAGGGAGGTCGGAGGAACTCTGGGGCGCCCCAAATGAACTCGGGGGGTTCAACGAAGGTGAGAGGTCCCCGGGTGGGTCAAAACAGGAAAGAGATCTAGATGAAAGGAGATCTAGACAGAGAAAGGTTTAGGCGAAAGGAGGTCTAAACATAAAGAGATTCAAGCCAACAAAGGGAAGGTCTGGACTAAAGGGAGTCCAAACGGAGATTACAAAGAGAGGTCCAAAGAACAGAAGGGGTTGAACCTATAAAGAGGTCCAGCTGAAAAGAGGTCTGGGTGAAAGGGAAAACCTAAGGGAGGGTATCCCCAAAAGGAGGAGATCCAAGGTAAAAGATCCAAAAGGAGGAACTCAAGAGAGGTCCTGAGAGAAGAAGAAAAGAAGAAGAAGGAAAGGTCAAAAAGATGAGAGATGTCCGGACATCAGGAGATGCCCAACGAAAGGAAGGTCTAGAGAAAAGGAGGAAGACCTAGAGGGGGAGGGGCTAGCCTGAAGAACCAACGAAGCAAACAAAGAAAAAGGGGCTAAAAGCCAAAGGACAGTAAGGAACTCCAACAAACGAGGAACACCAAACCACTGGGTTTAGTTGAAGTTTAGTTAGGTCAAGTTAAAGCTCTTTTTAAAATCTCAAGTTAAGCTTTGAACTCCCAACAAAACCAAATGATTAATATTTTAAAAGCTTTTCAAAACTCTGGAGAAACAGGACGTTACAATGATCCCTGTCCCTGAGACTGAAGAGGAGCTGGAGGAGGCACCAGAGGTGGAGGAGGAGCCTGAGGTGGAGGATCTCTCGGTCTATACTCCTTATGCTCCATGTTAAGAGGAAGGTCAAAGGTAGTCATTCTCTTAATTAGCTTCATAATGTAGGGAGCAAAATAAATAGTCTTGGACTTATCTCCCTTGGAGGTGGCAATCTCCTTAATGATCAGATCCATGACATCAAACTTAGTGCCATCCATAATGCACTTTACCACATTCTATGCTCTCCCATGTATCTCATCATTATTCCCACTCCTGGGGAAGAAGGTAGCTCTCATGATCCTATTAACGATACTAGGAAGAGGGAGCAGTCCAGTTACCTTCCCAAGCACATAAGGATAGTTCTGATCATAATACTCATCTGCTTGAGTGAGGGCCAAGCATTCTTGAACATGTATATTGATCCCATCTGAATTCCTCAAATTTAAAGCTAGCATAAAATCATTCTTGGAGGCTTCAAACCTGTCTTGTCCCGTCATCCAAATGAGATGATCATGGTCAGTGGACACATAGACTGTTGCATAAAATTGCTTAATGACCTTGGCATGAAAATTGCTCTACAAGGTAACCAAAGAATCCAAGCCCACACTTCTGAATAGACGAAAGAGTCCATTATAAGCTTGATTCTGACCAAGGTAGTTCTATTAGCAAATTTTTTCTGGGCATAGATAATATGATAAACATTTTGCTGAAACATTGTGTGGAACATCCCCATGGTGGCATCCTTTAGGAATCTAAGCTGGTTAATGTGTCTCAAAATAGTATACCTTTCACTTTATTTCAAGAGGATGCTTATAATCATGTGTTTGTCCACAAGCAGTTTACTATTCAAAAGTACATCAACTGGTCTTATCTCAATCAGCAAACAAGATATGAAGGTCTCTACTCTCGTTTTCGTAATGCTAGATTGGATGGAATAGTTAGCATTAAGTGCAACTTTAATGAAGAGGTCATCCGCTAGTTTTATGCTACTGTTCATCTTCTATCCACTCTTGCCACTCTGACTTGGATGACAGGCTCGGTGCGCTACTCGGCCACCAAGCGCCATTTTGAGAAGGCTCTTAATCTGCCATCACATGACTATGTCAAGATTCATCTTGAGCCAGCCCTTTAGACTCCAGAGTAGTCACAGTTCTATGATCAGGCTCATGCTGGGTATGTCACTGGTAAGGTTACAGGTCTGTTACCTCTTCCTAGCGTCATTAACAGGATCATCAGAGCCACTATCTTGCCCAGGAGCGGCAATAATGACGCTATTCTAGGTCATGCATGGAATGTCATAGATTTTGTGATGCAAGGAAAGAAGTTTGACATTATGCATCTTGTAACATCCCAACTGTATAAACAGGTGTGTGTTTCAAATGTAAGAAAAGGTGTAGAAATAAAAAACTTTTTCTCACATCTTGAAACTCTTGAACTCACATGTTTTCCTTGTCCAAGAGTGGTGAAATCCAAAAACATAAAGCTCTTGTTGACCAAAAGTCAAACTCATTTTCCACTTGTCACAAATCTTGTGCCAAACCTTTGAAAATATTTTTCCTTGGTCCTAGAGTTGCTGTGGGACCTCTCTGAAAAATATCATAAGTTGTAAAACTTGTTTGATAATTTTTGGAGGTAAAACAAACCCTTGAACAGCCTTAATGAATTTCCTGAGAAAAATGCATTGCATAAAAACCTCTAGAAATTTTATGTAAGGTTACTCCTAATGTCAGCAAGCTCCAGTTAAAATTTCATAAATTTTGGAGTTGTTTTGCTATCTCAAATAATTCTGCAAAGTCTCAGCTGTTGAAAATTGAATTCATAACATTGCACTGTTCCTTGGGCTTGAGCCACTTTCCAAAGTGGGCTAAACCCAACCGCAACTGCAACTCACCAGACCTCCTTTCCACCTTGTTGAGGTCGTAGCCATTGGATCAAGGATCCATGGCCATGACCTCCCCTCGCTTTCAAACCACTCAGACCTCCCACCTTGTTGAGGTCATAGCCGTTGGATCAGATCCAACAGCCCACGACCTCCCCTCGTTATCAAAGCGCAAAGACCTCCCCCATCTTGTGTTGTGCGCCGTTGGAATTAAAATCTACGGCCACGATCTCCCCTTGCTTTGTGCGCATCAGACCTCCCACCCGCGTGAGGTCGTAGCCGTTAGATGTAAATCTCACGGCCATGACCTCCCTTGTCCTCTCCTTGCCATTGGATCTCGTTTCAACGCGCGAGATTTGTGGGCCGTTTGGACCATCCTTTTTTTTAGCCGTTAGATTTAGATCGCGCGGTCTCTGTTGAGTGGGCCGTTCGGACCACTCCTGTGAGCCCTTAGATCTAAATCTAAAGGCCATGACCTCCTTTGCGCTACGCGCAAGGCTCAGGACCTCCCCTCACTTGATCAGCACCATTGGATTAAAATCCAACGGTCACGACCTCCTTGCGCTTCTGCGCAAGGCTCAGACCTCCTCACTTGATCGGCACCATTGGATTAAAATCCAACGGTCTGACCTCCTTCGCTTTCTTGCGCAATACCTAAGACCTCCCCATTCATTTGTGCGCCCTGGATCGAGATCCAAAGGCCATGACCTCCACGTCTTTAGCGGATCACGCGCGGCGTTAAGTCCTCCATCAGTCCGCACCGCTGGATTTAGATCCAACGCCTTGGACCTCTGTCCCCTTTTCCTTTGCATCGATGAGGTGGTGATCTAAAGGTCACGACCTCCCGGTCCAAATCTGAGGGTGGACCTCCTCTCGATCACTTAAATCGTGCGCTTCAAACTCAAATCGGAGGGCCAGACCTCCCTATCTTTTCATCCAAATGTGGAGGCCTTGCCTGTTCTTCTCCTTTCTCATCACACGCTGCGGCGAGAGCCATGGGTGGGTGTGCGAGTCGGGTCATGTCCCAACGGCTCTGTGCGAGCAAGATTAAATGCGTGTCAGCTCCTTTCCGCCCCCATGCCATGCCCTGACCTACCTACACCTGTCCCCTCCATCTTGTCCGAGCCATGGACCTCCCATGGGCTAAGCTCACCATGAGCTTAACCCGTGGTGCAGGACCTCTGTTGCCCTAGGTATAAAACCTCCCATGGTCTTCCTTGGCCTCTTTACACATCTCACTTTTGCTCTCGGCTCTGTGGAGCTCAAACCACCAAGCTCTCCTTGGCGCCATTGTTGGAGCTTGGAGCTCCTCGGTGGAAGAGGGTCCTGAGGCTTCTCCTCTCCATTCCTCACTTTTGTTTGTGCCATTACCCTCTGTGACCAAGGTCCTAACTTGTTTAGTTGGGACATTTTCGAGGAGGCCTCCTTGAGCCGGAGCTCCTCATCTTCTCCACGGTCCTCCTCGCCCGACCTCCTCGGCTCCTCGGGACCTCCGGGTAACCTCCTCGATAGTCCTTAGAGTGGGCACCTCGCCAGAATCATTGTGGAGCTTTTCTTCAAATGTTGCATTTCGGCCGTGCTTGTCACCTTTGTCATCTCCGGCTCGCCGGCGTTCAAGGACGTCGCCGCCGTCGAGAGTGAGCCCATTTTGTGCGCAACACTATTCCGCTGCGTGGGTACCCTTGGTTGTCACTGGCGAGGTCTGCATCGCCGGCATTGACCACATCTTTGCGTTGAAGTTCTTGTCGGAACGGGACGTCCAGCGCGTGCCGTTAAGACCAAGATTTGGGGCAGTAAATGCTCCATCATTGGGAGCATTCTATCGCTGCCTTAACGCTGGACCTCCTCGTTGTCCCACGCGCTTTAACTCCTTGCCCACACATACATACAAGTCTTGGCCAGTATGTGTGAGAACCCGCATAATTAACCTAACCTAACTAACGAAGAATCGGTAATTAGCAATAATTAAAATTCTTTAAATCCAGAGCAAATAGTAATTTCAGAGTTAATATCAAGTGCATAATCACTGCATCTGGCAACAAGAGGGTTATAAAAACAATTGCTCCAATATCTTTATCAACCAAGAGTCAATTACAAAACTAAATCCATTGCAGGCATAAGTGGATCATTAATACAAACTCAAAAAATATTTACACACTTCAATGCAATCAAAGAGAACATTACATCAATCCTAGTACAAAACAGAAGTAATATATTACAAATCCAGTTGCTTGTTTCAAAATTAATTATACAACCAATTACAGTGCTTACAACAACAATTAATTAAATCAAATCTACTTCTTGCATCCTTGTAGCATCAGTTATCCTTGCCATCTTGTACCTTGAGCACTAGTCCATAGAGCCATCGCACGATCCTTTCGCATCGCTCGTAGAAAAATTAGAAAGCGGTTAGTAAGTCAAAGCCAAGTGGTAATAGAAAATAGAAAGTAGAAGGTTGGAAGTGGCCGTCAGATTTTTCCGAAGCACACTAGGGCTCCCTGATCAACTCAAGTTAGCCAGCCCCTTGTTTGTCAAGGTACCTAGACCAGCTAGAGTTAACCGGCACCTCTTTGCTTTCGTATGTTTCATCACCCGGCGTTTAGTTTAATCCGACACCCACGTATATTGGTTTACTCAGCCAAAGAAAATCACACGAATAGTGATTTCCCAACCACAGACCAAAAAGCCCTCAACGAAATCTTGCCATGAAAATAAGAGCAAGGGCAAAGTGGTCTTTATGTTTAGGCAAGAGGGTGCATAACCAAAGCCACCATCATATAAGGATTCCCATTCACAAAGCCACTTTCATTCATCACCAGACCCGACCAAGCACATTCAGCCCCCCCGGTGAATACCGGCCAGTAACAAGTTCATCTCCCCATCACCCCCAAGCCTCACCATTCATCACCCAAGAGCAAACATTCCATCACCACTCTAGCAAGCCAAGAAAGAGCTAAGGGAGCCAGGAAAAGAGGAGGATCAAGCGGGGCATCCAGCAAAGAAGGGAGGCAAGAGGTCCAGGAGGAGCTGAAGCCGAGGAGCCAGGGCCGAGAAGCAAGGGCGGCGAAAAGAACGGCGTGGAACCATTGATGGCCACTGGGACCCGTCGGATCGGCAAGGAGGAGGAAGGGAGCACCAATTCAATCGGCGCTACAACCTTCTCCCTATTTTCCAATTCCAATGAGAGGTAACCCAATCATCTCCCCAACCCATCAACATATTTCACCATCAAGAATACATCAATTTGAGCCAACATATACATGCATCAACCATCTTTCCACCTCAATCAACCCTCGCAGTCATAAGCTCTAATTCCCTAGCATCACAAAGCCTCCATCATCCGTAGTTCGCAAATCATCTCGGTGCATCGCAGAGCAATAGGGGAGGAGTAGAGGAGAGTAGGATGTAGGTTAACCTCATTAACAACCGAGCCGCAGACTCGGGCAAGTGGGCAAAGGGTCGGTGGCGGAGTGGAGGAGGAGGCCCGAGAGCCGGCGCTGGCCCCAAAGCCGCAAGCAATGAAAGGTCGGGGAGGCGATAAGCGCTGGCGCGCCGTCGGTGGCGACTCGGTCCGGCCGAGCCGAGTAGAGGCCGTGGGCTGGAAGAGAGCCAAGGCCATCTTGGCGCGTGGAGGCACCGGCCGTGGAGGGAGCCGAGAGGAAGGCCGAGTGGAGGCGCCTGGAGTCGAGGCTCGCGGTGGCGGAGTGGCGGCGTGGGAGGTCGGGCCGTCTTGCGACGGGCGCCGGGCGGAGTGGGCGTGGAGGCGGCAGAGGGCCGACGCTGGCCTCGGCAAAGACCGAAGGAGGAGCCGGGCTGGGAGATGGAGCCGGCCAGCAGGCGGCGCTGGTCGGAGAGAGAGAAGAGGAGGCCGTGGGGAGGCGCTGGTCGGGTAGCAACGCCGCCGAGGCAGCAAGCGTGGCGGGCGGCAAGAACCGAGGCGGCGGCGGCATTTGCCGCGGCGGGGCGGGCTCGGTGTCGGGCCGAGCCTGGAGCTCCCCCCTGGCGGCTTGTCTTGAGTAGAAGAAAGGAGAGAGAGATATGAGGAGAGAGTGAGTGGGATTGGGGGAGGTAGAAGAAGATAAGGCTTGAGTGTGGATGCTGTGTGAGGAGTGGCTGTGTGTTTGGTATGCGTGTGTTGTGTCATCCGATTGGAGTTAGAGAGAGAGAGAGAGAGAGAGAGAGATTAGGGGAAGGGTAGAATTAGGAATTAGAAAATAGGAATTAAATTAGGGAGGAATTAGGATTTGATGGCCTTTATTTATTTGTGGTAATTGTTGTTTTTAATCGGCAGCATTGTAAAGTAATTAGCTGCTAGCTGTATAATTATTGCTACTAAACAATTCAACTTGAGTCTTGTCACTAAACTAAATTGCAATTAACCTGTGAATTAAAATTTGCTAGACAGAGCGAATCGTTGATAATTTGTTATTAATAAAATAACTAGCTTGTATAGCAACTTTGAGCTTCGCGAGCATTTATTCGGGTAATTTATGCTATTTAATTCTGTTAGTTTAATCAGTTAAGCATAAACCACGGGTTGTCGATCGTAGTGCGCGTTTTCGTTAGAACGATTATTTGTGTGGAGTGCTAACTTAGTGTAGATCTCGAAAAATATTTATTAAATTAAAATTGTGCTAACAAACTAGAAGTCGCTAACTTATGTATGCATAATATCACTGAAAATCAACTATGTATTTATTTATATTACTATTCGTGCCACCGTGTTGCTACAGAGGGCGAACCAGCACCGGCAGGAGACGTTGATCAGAGATTCATCGACACCAATCTTTCCTACAACTCCACAGGCAAGCGATCCTCTTGACCATAAACATAGTTAATTTAAATGTAAACCGTATATTGCACTATATGTCTATTGCATCAAAATCGTTTTCTCAAAACTTAAATAAATGATTGAGATGAAAATGATTAAGATAATTATGAAAGAAATGAGAATGAATAAAGGAAAGAGATGAGAATGAATAAAGGAAAGAAATGAGAATTATTATGGTTGGTAAAAGGGGGCTCTGGCAGGGGAAACGCGACGACGATGATGATGATGATGATGATGAGGTAAGAGGTGGGCCCCTTTTTACATATGGTTATAATATAAGGACAAACAAAACTCTTGCTCGATGCAAGTCAGAATTCAAGACCAACCATTTTCCGTTTAGTGAGGCGTAAAATGCTACTACTTCGTGACCATGCTCTCCACAATGGGTAAGATATATATATGTGTGAGTGTGATGGAGGAACCCAGACCGGTAGGAGAAGTCCTGGAAGTGGGGATCCAAGGCGCTATAAGCGCTAGGGTGGAGTGTTGAGTGCAGGATAGAAGCTGCCTCAACCAACATTATTGGAACTCGGTGTATACGAGGTCAAGAACGTGACTAAATCAAGACCGAAGCGAAAAGTAATGGGTGGAGACTTGATCACGTAACACGAAAACGCGTCAGATTCTTACGATCTCGGCCGCATCAAAGGAAATGTGGTGGACCCAGTTCACGAGAACTCGAAATAGCTATGGGTAAGTGGTACAAAGCTTGCGCGATGCTAAGCAAAATCATGAATTCATGCCGGTCTCTGGATTGGAGTCTACGGAACCACTGGGGTCTTTCTTCTCTCCGAGTGACAAGTAGTGTTTTCAGATTAAAATTTGCCACCTAATGTTTTAATGAATTATTTTCGAAATTGAGATGACTAGAAAACGTGATAACAACTAGAGACACTCATCTAGTGCATTCTTTGCTATTAATGCTTGGTTGAGTACATTCGTGTACTCAACCTTGTTAGTATTCTCCTTTGTAGATCCTAGTCCGTAGAACTATCCCGAGTGGGATGAAGGACTTCTGTCTTCAAGCAACCACGGGAGGAGAAGGCGCGGACTACGAATCTACCGAGCGAGATGGACGCCATCTTTGACTCGTGGGGCGAATAGAAGGCCAAGGCTTCAGGGTTGGCGAGAAAAGCGGAGTCATTCCTTTTGTAGTCAGATAAAATATGTACTAAGAATCATAGCCTTGCGTGGTTATTCTTGGAATAAATTGTACAGCTTTCTATCTTATTGTTACTCAAGCGTGACTCGTAAAGGCTTACTATTCGTTGGAGCAATGTTCTCTTGAGCAAACGAATAGTAATCCGTATGCCTAAGTGTGATTACCCTTGGGGTAATAACACAGGGCGTCACACTGTGGCTCTGGATCTGGGCCGTTCAAGACCTCCCCCTGGGAGATCTTGAACGTCCAGGACCTCCTCCGGTGAGATCTTAGCCGTCCAGACCTCCCCTGGAGGTCTGAGCCGTTAAGACCTCCGCGTAGGACCTCCTCGAGGTCATCTCTGCCATTTAGGACCTCCCTCGCTAGATCTAGACCGTTCCGGTCCTCCCTCTATCGTTGTGGTCCGTTGGATGCAGCATCAACGGCCACAACCTCCCCTCTCGCTCGCGCGTGCGCCTTGCTGGGAGGACAGGGACCGTTGGATCCAAGATCAACGGCCCATGACCTCTGGACCTTCGTGAGCGCGCGTGTGCGATGTTCTCTGGGAGGTCTTGAGCCGTTAGATTCAAGATCTATGGCTCATGTCCTCCCTTGTCTTATTGGTTTTTAGGAAATTCCAGAGAGCTGTTATTTATGAACTGAAAAAGGTATGAACTTTGAAAATGCATAACTAATTCATTCTAAATCCAGATAAGGTGATTAAAATTTCTGTAGCTCTGGTTTGGACCAGGCTCTAATCTAAAAATGGTTATGGGCCCAGTTCAGCTTCAGAAAATGGTTTTGTAAATAAATTTCAAAACTAACTTTAAATGTTTCATTAAAAATTCATTTAACTTGTAAAATGCATAAGTAAATCTCTGTAGATTATTTTTGAGTGAATCCAACTTTATTGGCTTCCTCTATTAGTGCACTAAATGTTAGGATTGGATGTAGGCATGTCACTATTTTCAAAAGCTTTGTGGGTGCATTTTAGTTGTGCTCCTTATCTTATCTTTGAAAAATCATAAAACATGCATAATAGCTCCAAATGAGATGAACTCAATTGTGTTACTCGTCTCATGAGGTGCTGGTTTTACAGTAAAAATCTCAGTAACACCACCTCTCTAGAGAATGTTGCCAAATAATTAAATTAGTGAATAGTAGCAGTTTTGCAATTTTTAGGGCTAAGCATATTGGTTTTGCTCATATCTTTTGCATTGAGAATCCAAATCAATTGGTTCTTGTTGCTAAATTCCCTAAAAATCATCCTCTTGCTGCTGTAGAAATTTCAAAGCATTTGGAGTTTGTTTGCTGTGCTGTCTTTGTGGTTTTCGTCGTTCTTATCGATTCTTTTCGCCTTTTCGTTAGGTGCCGACGAGTGCTTTGAAACCGTGAGTGATCCTCAGCAACATATTGAGCAAAACCAGCAAGGCAAGCAGTTTGATCATATCCCATTATTGTCCCATTACTTTAAAGCGTAATACTTTGTTTCACTTATATGTATGCATGCTACTTTGTGTTAAAATGTCGTTAGTAATCCTATAGATGCATATTCTGTAGGTAAATGTTCATTCTCTACTACTAGGCCTAGGATTATCTTGCTGTGATTTAGAGTTCGATGGATGGACTCTTATCACTTAGTAGTTTACGTTAGTAATGCTTAGCAATGCTTAGATAACGGTAGAAATGGGAGGTTGTCGACATTATGTCGATGACCTTGATCACACAAAAACTATTATTCCATTATGTCCATCTTGTGCTTGTTACTTTGTAAATAAACAAAAATGAAAACAAAATTGTTATTGACTTGGGCACAATGGATGTTGGTGTGATTTGTTGGGTGTGAACGAATGGCGCCTAAGTCCCCAAGGACCGAGTTACTTGTGTCACTAAGCCAAGCGCTTTTATGTGCTAACCACACGAGGGGATATGGGACCTCTCTTGACTAAGTACTTTGGGAGGTGTTAATTATGAGCCGGTCGGTGGGTGTGTTAAAAATAAAATGGGTGTGTGTGGTGTTGGGAGGAGCATTAGCGGATCGGTTAGGTTGCCTAATGTGTCCTTATCCCGTGGGTTCTTGACTCTTAATTAGCATCATCCATTGGAAATGTCTCAGAGGACTTAGCCGTCTTAAGATACCAAAGGAAGTGTGATAAATCATGTGGCTAAAAGGCGGTCCGACGTGTGGGTACATTGGTACACCCTGCGCAGGTTAAAACTATTCAATAGCCTCGTCCTAGGTTATGGACATGCTTGGTAAGGTCGCAAGAACTAGACTAAACACTTAATTAAAACTTGATGGGTGGTATGAATTAGGTAATTCATGCTATTGTTGTAGTGACTTGGGTGAGTCACTTCCAGGTTGTTCTTGTTGTTATTATTGTTGTATCGTTGTTCTTCAAAAATTAAAAATGCTTTGTCAAATTGCTTTCAATCTATTACATTATTGCAAATGAAAACTTGCTTTATGCTAAAATGAGTCCAAAGCCTCATCCACTTAAATAAAGCTTGCATGTAGCTATTTATAGTTCTGTTATACTACACATTAGTCTTGAGTGTACATTTTTGTACTCATTTGCTTTGCTTAATAACTTTGTTGCAGAGGAGGTAGAGCCCAAAGGGCTTTACTTTTGTGAGATGTGCGGCGGTTGGGAATCGAGCTAGGCGGCTTGGTTAGTTGCCTTGTGGGCTAAAGGCAAACCTTGTGGCTCTCTTTTGTTTATCGCCATCTTATGGCTTTTGCTTCCGCTGTGTTATCTTCCTTAGTTGTATTTGCCGGTCGGCCCCTTTTGTAATAACTCTATAATATGTATGTCTTTTAATCTAGTTCGTGCTTGGTTCTATGTCTTGAATGGAATTGATGCATGATTTTGTAAAGGGGTGTGTATACTGCATTCTGGGAAGTATACATATCTCGAAGACATGGATTATTATGTTTGTGATGCTAGGGTCAATGGATGACTAAGTATTACAAGCCTAATAAACCGGGGTCCTCACACATCTCATCCTGACTGAATTGGCATCTTGCAAGGGAGATTTGGGCAAGAGGATGTACTATGCACCTTATATCATGCAACTTGTTCACAAAGTGACTGACTTTAATGGTGCTCTCCCAATTCCTCACAAGCAGTATAAGCCTGAAGGCGATCATCAGAGGGATTTGAGGAACATGCCACTTCACCAGGGTGATGATGCTCCAGCACCTCCTCAGCCAACCCCTCAGCAGCAGGGTGGACTTGATCCCCTTTTGATGGAGACTCTGCATACCGGCATCCGCACTATTGTGTCTCACTTTGATGCTGTGGATCGCCGCATGGAGATTCTTGATCATCACATGGATGCGATAGATCGTCACTATTAGGTGTTGGACGCTCGCCAGGCCGCCTTGGATCAATCCAACACTGTAGTGCTTTAGTGTTTGGATCAGTTGACTGGATGGGTCTCGGAGATGCACGCAGCCCAAGGACAGATTCAGACCAACATTGCTGAGATCAACACTCGAGTCTCGTCGATTGAGCAGTCTGTCACCTACTCTCGGCGCCGTCATGTTGACCCCTCTACTACAGCTTCCTCCACTTCGGCTGGCGCTCCTCCTCCCCCTGCTTCTTAGCTTTTGGTACTTGATGCCAAAGGGGGAGAAGATCTATCTACTATCTATTAGCTATATTCATAATTCGCTACTCTTAATGTTTGTTGGACTTTTGTGTATAATAGGTTAGAGGATAAGCTTTTTACTTTCCTACATTATCTGTTTAAGCTTATTGAACCTCTGTTTAATTGTCTTATGGATATTTCTAAATACTCATAATGTTTTACCTTTTGTGAGCTTGGTTGAATGCATTAATATTATTGATTATATGGTTGATCACTCAAACCTAAAATACAAGAGAAACACTGCCCAAATTCTTTCATATATATGCTTGTTCTTCTCATATAAATCTTATGCATATAGTCAGGGGGAGCTTTCTCTCATGTGTAATGACTTAGCTAGCATTGTGATCTTTTCATATCTCTCTTGCTTAAGTGCTTTTGATATATTCAAATCAATTCATTATATCTTCTTAGTGAGGTTGTCATCAATTACCAAAAAGGGAGAGATTGAAGAATTTAGGCCCTATTTGTGGTGTTTTGGTAATTATAGACAACCATGTGTTTTGTACTAACTCGCTTTATCAAGAAGTTACTAGGTCATTCTTGGACTAAGACGGAATAGCGCTAAAGGATCTCATCTCACTAAAGGTATCTAGTTGATAGGACATTTTCTTAGTTTTACCGGTCTAGGAGAATGAAGGATAAAAGACCGGATTGTTAGCATAGAAAGCTGTACTATGAAGAGGGATAAAAAAATTAGTAGCTTGAAAGCGAATGATGCCACAAACGTTCACTTGGTTTAAATCTCAAATTTATTTGAAAGAGTCTGACCTTATTTATGCTTTATCTTTTTGGTCGGATTGACCAGCAGTGTTAGGCCGGACTGACTGGCCTACTGAGTCAAGGCCGCGGTTAGCTTTTTCCATCAGGGAGTCTTTTCTTGTTTTGCTAAAAATTTACAAGGCCGAACTGACCGCCGGTTTGAGTCCGGATTGACCGGCCCTTGACTCGATCAGCTTTTTGTAGAGAGGTGCATTTTCGAGTCTTGCTACTTTTTTCCTAAAGCCGGACTGATTGGCGGTTCAGTCTCGGACTAACCGCACCCCCGGGTTGGAAGTGCGGTTAGGTTTTTCCAGTATCATCCTATTCTCTGGTTTGGTTTTTTTGGAAGGTCGGTCTAACTGGGCATTCAATTGCGGTCTGACCGGACAGTCCGTAACGGATAGTTTCTGTGCATTAAATGCATAGCAGTCGACCGTTATTTTCACAGGCCGGACTCACCGGCCACATAACTGCGATCTGACCGCACCTGCTGATTTCTTCAGGGTTTTGTGCTCCAACGGCTAGTAAAGTGGGTGGAGGGTATAAATACCCCACTCACTGCAGCAAATCAGCTTTGATGAACCTCATTGAAATCCATTTGCAAAGGTTGTTGAGTTTTTTCCAAGAGCGTTGATTAGGGTTTGATCTTTGTGGCATTTGAGCATCTTCAAGTGAAGAATCTTTGTTCTATTACTCTTGGAGATTGTTGTCTCCTAGACGGTTTGGAGTTGCGTCGGTGATCTTCTTAAAGGAGATTGTGAGAAGACCCGGGCATTTGTGAAGGTTGGAGCTCGCCTATCCGGAGTGGAGAAGAGCTACCATTAGTGATCGAGGAAAGTGCTTGTGTGAAGCCGACTTGAGTTGATCAAGCTTCCTCAACGTGGATTAGTGGAGATCGACAAGTCTCCGAGACCACGGGAAAACATCGCTTGTCTCCCTAGTGTGGTTTATTCTCTTGCTCTTTACTTTATGCATTTATGCTTATGAGCTAGTTGTTCATCTTGTCTTGATTATTTAGCTTGTTTCGATAGTGTAGTGCACTTAGAAAGCCTTAGACATTTTAGACTTTAAAATTGTGAAATTGCTTTCATATAGCTTTAATTTTGCTAAAATTAGGTTTTAGCCAAAAGAAGTTAAAAACCGCATATTCAACGCCCTCTAGTCGTTTATCTTTGATCCTACACCAGAACGGAGAACGGGCTGAGGAGGAGCTGGGCTGGAGGAGAGAGAAGACAAAGTGGGCCAGAGCAAAATCAGCCCACAAGGATTACTAGAATTAGAAATTGATTTACGAATTAAAGAAAAAGCTGAAAATCCAAATGAGCTCAAATAAATAGCAAATAAACTCGAAAAAAACCCAGAAAATACCAAAAATTCCTTGGAATACAAGGAAGCCAAATAACACTACTTTTGATTTAATTGATGTTTAGATTAGTCAAATTAAGTATTTTGAATTGAGGAAATTCCCAATTAAGCTTTACTAACTCAAGTAAAATTGGTGAAATTTTTCAGGAACCTAAACTACTCAAAAGATTTTTGAAAAGCCAAATTTTGGAACGTTGTACCTCTTTCTTGTGATTCTTCCTCATTTTTGTATTTGTCATCTCTAGATGAGAGGAATGTGTGATTCCTTGATGATTTCATTGTCAAAGGGGGAAAAGATATAGCAAAAATGTTAAAAGATGGAGCTATTTGGAGGAAAAGGGAGAGAATAAAATTTTTGAAGTTTGGACTATTTTGGCCCTGTAGCACAAATTAATTCCTAATTTGGCCCCCTTACCGTTAGAATTCTAGATTTGCCCCCACGAAACACGTCTTTTAGTCGAGACGGTAGCAACCGAGGTCATGCCATCGTCGTCGGCTGACACCAAGGTCTTCTTGTGCGATTAGCGACACCAAAATCTTCTGCCGTCCCGTCTCCTCAAAGACATGAAGATCTTTGTCAAGCGACGCCGACGGCAGCTCCTTGCCGAACCCCCAGAAAATGGAAAAAATGTTTAGGGTTTGTAGAAATGGATAAAAAATATTTACAGTTTGCAGAAATAGGAAAAAAATTAGGGTTTCGAGCGGAATGGAATTAGGGTTTCCAGTTTCGGTTAGCACTTGTACGAATACAAAATTTTCTTCAATCATTTCAATTAGGGTTTCAGCGGCCACTGATATTTCTAAAAAACATTCATCAAGAAATATGGGCACCGAGGTTTGTAAATTAGGGTTTCATTTACTGCGAAGAAAAGAAAAAAATGTTTGGGGTTAGCAGAAATGGGGAGAAAAAAAATAGGGTTTCGAGCGGAATAGAATTAGGGTTTCCAGTTTGGGTGGGCTTGTATGCAATCTGAAATTTTCTTGACCATTTCAATTAGGGTTTCAGCAGACGCGATATTTGAAAAAAAAACATTCATTAAGAAATATGGGCATCGAGGTTTGTAAATTAGGGTTTCATTTTCTGCAAAATCAGGGTTTTGTCGCGGTTTCAGCGCTGTTTGTTAACGTCACATTGTTGTTGCTTATGTAATTTTTCTATTATTTGATTCGTTCTGAGAAAGGATGATTGATAAGCATATCAGACGAGGTATAACCTTGATGATGTCGTCCAAGCAAACTTTGTGTGCTGAAATACTCGTTGTCTTTTAGAAGTGAGATAAAAAGGGACCAGTACTATTGGAGCCTCTCCTCGATGGAGTCCTCCAAACGTATACGCGTATATAGCCAAGCAGAATATGATTGAAGGGGCTGAGAACGCTCGTTGTGATTATGAAGATGCCCTAAAACATGGACGATTCGATGTCGGTGCGAATAGTTGTTTCTGGGATTTCACTAGAAGAGGCATACTTGCAATATAGGCTTGCTTTGATGGCTTAGCGGAGACACGGAACCAGAACTACATTAGAGTCTGCGGACAGAAGCACGTTACACGTAGTGACATGGCATGATGGTTTGGCTAATTACTTTAGTCATCCTCGCTACTACTACGGTACAATGCGACACAAGCATCCGGACCATATAAGTATACATGCCTTTAGGGGATAGTAAAAAACATGAGGGTAGGACGGGGGACTACTACGTAATGACATGGCCTACTGTGTGGACTGGGGCCATTTTTTCCTTCCTTGCTAGCTCGGCAATGAACTCCTCGCCGGCCTTCACCTTCCCCTTGTCACGGGAGTGTCCACGTCGGGCTGGTATATCGAAGTCGTCTATGTCCTGCGATTCCATGATGTAAGTGCACCGCATATTTAAAATCATAAGAAGGATGTAAATTATTCATAACTCACGTCGTCGATACGGATTACGCCCGGGCGACTGGACACGCTGTGGCGGCCGGGCTCAAACGGATGAGCCTTTCCCTTGCCCTTGTCGCGAGACTATCCACGTCGGGTTGGTATGTCGAAGTCGTCCATGTCCTGCGATTCCATGATGTAAGTGCACCGTATAGTGAAAATCGTAAGAATGATGTAAATTCTTCGTAACTCACGTCGTGGATCTGGATTCGCCGGCGACCGGATCTGTTGTGGCGGTCGGCCTCGGCCGCATGATGAGCCTTTCCTTGCCCTTGTCGCGGGGTGTCGCCCACGTCGGTGGTATGTCAAGTCGTCCATATCCTGCGATTCTATGATGTAAGTACACCGTACTGTGCAAAACGTAATAAGGATGTAAATTCTTGATAACTCTCGTCGTCGATATGGATTTCGCCCGGGCGACTACTGGGCACCTTCGGTGCCTCCTCGCCAGGTCCGTGCGTAAGGTTTCCACCGCCGAAGTTCTCGGCCACACCGAGTAGTTCAAAGATGTACCTGTTTGGATGAGTGCCCTGTCATACATCTCTGGGCCGTCGATCCACTGGAAGAAATGACAGCGCATCTCGGGCTGCCATTACGTGGGGATGAAGTTAAAATTTTAAGGAATTCAATGTTGGGAGAGGAAAATCGATGCGCGCGAAAGAAACGCTTACGAGGTAGTGCCCGCACGTGTAGTACGCCCGGGCGGCGGTGTCTAGGTGCGTGGACTGAATGATCTCTGCCGGTTCACCACACACACACTGCGGGATCGAAAAACGTGGTGGTACTGGAGCATCTTTCATTGATTTATCTGGGTATTGTAGCTGTTTCCTCTTCTGCTTAAGCCACTTTTGCTTCTGCAACATCCTTGCGTAGGAGTTTGTCGAAGAGTCCATAGCTGGGTATGTATTGTGTAGTGTTGGGTTTGGTTCAACCCCCTTTTATAAGCCCCATGGTTGGCATGGTGTGGTTAATTTCACGCAGAGTCCTGTCTTTTAATTCTGAAAACCTAAGCTGAGGAGGTAGAGTGTTGTCATGTCAATCTGGAAAGCTGGCGAGGCATAGTGTTGTCACGTCTTACTTTCAGTGAGAAGTCATGTCTTGTTTTGCACAGTGCTGTCTAATCGGTTTGAAAAGCTAGCGAGGCAGAGTATTGTCACGTCTTTCTTTGCACACTCATGTCTTTTTGGTCTTAAAAGCTGGCGAGGCGGTCAGGGTTGTCAAGTCGATCTGAAAAGCCTAACCCTAAACTACGCAAAGCTGTCTCCTTTGGTCTTATCACTGCACAAAGCTGCCCCATGTGGTCATGTCACTGTGCAAGGCTGTCTCCTTTGGTCTTGTCACTGCGCAAAGCTGCCCTGTGTGATCTTGTCATTGCGTAAAGTCGCCCGTGTGGTCATGTCACCATAAAGGCTGTCTCCTTTGGTCTTATCATCTTTGCATAAAGTCGCCTGTGTGGTCTTGTCTCTCATAAGCAATTTCCATCTGGTCTTATCATCTGCAAGCTAATACATTACCCACTTTGTTAGCCTCCCCCTGCGGGCTATAAAATACACACCCCATGCTCTGAAAGTAGCACCACTCAATCCTTCAAACCGTAGGAAGAATAATCTTCTCCGTCATACACTAACATACCATGGCAGACGCCCAGTGACCAGTCCAACCAGGGTAGCCAAAGCAAGACCTTCACCTCGAAAGAAGGGAGGAAACACAGCAGCCGTGGACGGCGTTGTGGGGCTAGAGGGCGGCGACAGACGTGGTGCACGAGTTACGAGGCTACGCCATTTAGACGTATGGTGCGTACTTGCAGTGGTACGTTCCGCGCACTAGGTGTAGGCTTACTTGGCCAGCGCCAGAGCGTCCAGTGGAGGTCATGCAAGATGCTGTTGTACTAGCAGGCCCCGACCGTCACCGAGCGGCACGCCTGGATGAGACGGTAAAACATTCTTCGTACAAATTTAATTCGGCAACACGTTTCTAACTTACTATGGGTTTCTTTGCGGCACTACCACGTTGATCGTATCGGCGTGAGGGTTTAAAGCTCTCGCCGTGGTCGGAATAAAGACATTTGATCGCCTCCTACTGACGGTGCGCTCCATGACCGAGGATGCGAGGGCTGCAATTAGGAGCATAACTTGTGGTCGCCACAATGACGTTCACATCTGACATCGAGGATGCCGAGGGCCCTCCACCCTCCGCCTCGGCACCTCCTCCGCCGCCCTCCACACGTCCGTCGCACTCTGAAGTCGTCGAGCTACGGTGCGCTCGGCCTCGACTGCGCCTCGGGCCACGAGTTGTTGTCATCAATACTTGTCCATGCACTCCTTTCGGCGTGTCGACATAACCGTTTGTTCTTGCAAAGACTTGAGAGGACAACACTTTGCTTCACCGGCGTGCGTGCGTCACGGAGGAGCCGCGACATATGACTTCCCGACGCGGCGTGCTCTTCCATCAGAGACGGCGACCCGTACTCGCCGCAAATCTTTGAACGACGGGTTGGGATCATTGGCGCGTGGCATTCATCCGCTTGCGTCGCGGGAGCGCGACGATGGTTGGCGAGATGCACCAAGGGTACACCGTCTCGGCGAAGATGCAAGGCCAGGCGCCAAGAGGATCCTCGTCCACACAACAACCTACTCAGGGCACTGACTGGCCAGGAGGATCCTCGTCCACACAACAACCTACGCAGGTACGCTTTAACGTAGTTACAACAATTTTCCCGTTGCATAAATCAAGACTAACTCACCAAGTACCCTTCCTGCTGGATGAGCACGAGTGGATCGACGGACTGCTCAGCTTTGATCAGGACACCTACACTGCGATGCCTCCCACGCAACACCCCTACTATGGCTTACGAGATGTACGCCGCTCTCCTGACAGGTTTACCTTCCCTCAGGATCAGCTACACCGTCCGGACAAGCGACGGGGCGATGTACCATAACAATGTCATAGTCGTGTAATGCATGTTATGTAATATCATTATGTATTGTGCCATTGTGATTTATGTAGTGCCAGTGTGCAGTATGATATTGTGATTTATCGACACAAAATGTTCTCCGAAATATTCAGTACAAATGACAACTTGGGCCCGCTACCTCGCGGACACGAATTACCTTCAACGCTGCCACACGATTCCTCCTCGGGCCCGCTACCTCGTGGACACGAATTACCTTCAACGCTGCCCCACGATTCCTCCTCGGGCCCGCTACCTCGCGAACGCGAATTACCTTCAACGCTGCCACACGATTCCTCATCGGGCCCGCTACCTCGTGGACGCGAATTTCCTTCAACCCAATTGCAATTCAGTCGCATGCTATATATGGATGCTTTGGCTGCCATTCACCTCACTCTTCATTTCCTCCTCTCCTTTCTTCCGGTCTTAGGCGGATGTCTTGACCTCATCTAACTTTCGAGTGAGCGGAACAATTACAATCATCTGGGCGGCAATCGGTTTGCCCTCGTTGCAGTGATCCGGTGAATGTTTTCACCTCGCATACACCAACGAATCCATCCCGAGTGTTCATGAAGTGTTCAAATCTTACGGTAACTTGCGCCTGATCAATTCCATTCGAAACAACATGTTGTTTTTTTCACTTGAAGCTGCAATTCTTTTTCAGAGCACAACATGTCGGTTTTGGCGTTAAATTTGTGAAATTGTCCCATGGTTCAAGATATTGCAATGCAAATTGCAGTCTTGCAAGATGACTCTCGTGGTGTTGCCACATTTCATCCAGTGGCTCGACCCTCTGAACCACCAACACATAATGAAGAGAATAGACTTAAACGGCTGGATGAAAGGATGGAAAGAGTTGAGAACATGCTGAAGAAATTAGTTAAGCTAGTTAGTTTTGCGGTCTTTCTTCTATTATTTCTTGTTGTTGCCAAGTGGAAGATCAGTTGTAATGAGATTTAATGTCCACTCTTTATCTATGCATCGCAGTCCGTCATGAATGAGAATAAACTAGTAACATTACCTACCCATGAATGAGTTTGTCGAATGCATATCGACGCCTATAACTTAAAGCACGCGACACATCGATGCAACATGTCAACTCGATAAAAGGCAACCGCAATGACGCGTCCACCATTTAGTTACATGCTTTAGGAGATTGAACATAAGTGCGTACAGAAGGGGAGACTACCGAGGTACAAGCTTCTCCGTCCGTGCCTAATGGTACGAGGTGCCTCTCGCTACCCACATAGAGTGTTCTTCAGTTGGGCGCCTCGGACGTGGCTGGCCGTCGTTGTAGTGGCACGCGCATATGCAGCTAGGGTTGGCGCAGTAGCATGTGGGATCATAGGAACTTCCTATGTTCACGACCTCCTCGTTGCCCCTCTCGCGCTGCATCTGTTGGCGGAGGTCATCATTTTGCTCCTTGAGATCGTCAATTTGTGCCTCCAAATCAAAGATTCGGTTCCACAATATATCCACATGCCTCGCAACATAGTAAGTGTGGGGAGGATCGATCCAGCGGGTAAAGTTGCATTTCGCCATCTGCGGCAAGGGATGGTCAGTATGGAGGATGTATTAGCAGTAACATGAACAAAACTATTTACCCCAGAGTATGGGCATCGGAAGAAATGCCGTCCGCCATCGAAAGGGCCGTCTATGACCTGCACAATAGCGTCCTCCCCGTGTCCGCATTTTGGCCACTTAGGTTGAGCACGCTTGTTCGGCATCAACCGGTAGTTAGGGCCAAAGTCCTCCCTTCTTTCGAGGTGAAGGTCATGCTTCGGCGACCCCGGTTGGACTGGTCCCTGGGCGTCTGCCATGGTATGTTAGTGTATGACGGAGAAGATTATTCTTCCTACGGTTTGAAGGATTGAGTGGTCCTACTTTCAGAGCGTGGGGTGTGTATTTTATAGCCTGCGGGGGGAGGCTAACAAAGCGGGTAATGTATTAGCTTACAGATGATAAGACCAGATGGGGTTTCTTTGTTTTCTTGTGAGAGACAAGACCACACTGGCGCCTTTACTTGCAGATGATAAGACCAAAGGAGCAGGTCTTGCAGTGACATGACCATACGGGGCAGCTTTACGTAGTGACAAGACCACACGGGGCAGCTTTGCGCAGTGACAAGACCAAAGGAGACAGCCTTGTGCAGTGACATGACCACACGGGACAGCTTTGTGCAGTGATAAGACCAAAGGAGACAGCTTTGCGCAGTTTAGGGTTAGGCTTTTCAGATCGACTTGACAACCCTGACCACCTCGCCAGCTTTTAAGACCGAAAAGACATGACTGTGCAAAGAAAGACGTGACAACACCCTGCCTCGCCAACTTTTCAGACCGATAAGATAGCACTCTACAAAACAAGACATGACTTCTCACTGCAAAGTAAGACGTGACAACACTATGCCTCGCCAGCTTTCCAGATCGACATGACAACACTCTACCTCCTCAGCTCAGGTTTTCAGAACTAAAAGACAGGACTCTGCATGAAATTAACCACACTATGTCAACCATGGGGCTTATAAAAGGGGGTTGAACCAAACCCAACACTACACAATACATACCCAGCTATGGACTCTTCAGCAAACTCCTACGCAAGGATGTTGCGAATAAAAGTAAGCTTAAGTAGAAGAGAAGCAGTTACAATACCGGATAAATCAATGAAAGATGCTCGGTACCACCATCGTTTTCGATCCCGCAGTGTGTGTGTGGCGAACCGCGAAGATCATTCACCCCACACCCGGAGACACCGCCGTCCGGGCGTACTACACGTCGCGGGCACTACCGTAAGCGTTTCTTTCACGCCAGCATCGATTTTCCTCTCCCAACATTGAATTCCTTAAATTTTTAACTTCATCCCCACGTAATGGCGGCCGAGATGCGCCGCCACTTCTTCCATGGATCGGCGGCGCCGAGATGTACTGACGGGGCACTCATCTAGCGTACATCTTTGAACTACTCGGTGCGGGCGAGAACCGTCGCGGTGGAAACCTTACGCATGGGACCTGGCGAGGAGGCACCGAAGGTGCCCAGTAGTCGCCCGGGCGTAATCCATATTGACGACGTGAGTTATCAAGAATTTACATCCTTATTACGTTTTGCACAGTACGGTGCACTTACATCATGGAATCGCAGCACATGGACGACTTCGACATACCAACCTGACGTGGACAGTCTCGCAATAAGGGCAAGGGAAAGGTTCATCCGTCTGAGCCCGGCCGCCACAGCGTATCCGATCGCCCGGGCGTAATCCGTATCGACGACGTGAGTTATGAATAATTTACATCCTTCTTACGATTTTAAATATGCGGTGCACTTACATCATGGAATCGCAGGACATGGACGACTTCGATATACTAGCCCGACGTGGACACTCCCGCAACAAGGGGAAGGGGAAGGCCGGCGAGGAGTTTAACGCCGAGCTAGCAAGGAAGGGAAAATAACCCCGGTCCACGCAGTAGGCCATGTCATTACGTAGTAGTCCCTCGTCCTACCCCCCATGTTTTTACTATCCATTAAAGGTATGTATACTTATATGGTCCGGATGCTTGTGTCGCATTGTACCGTAGTAGTAGCGAGGATGACTAAAGCAATTAGCTAAACCATCATGCCATGTCACTACGTGTAACGTGCTTCATCCATGACTCTAATGTAGTTACGTTCGTGTCTCCGCTAAGCCATCAAAGCAAGCCTATATTGCAAGTATGCCTCTTCTAGTGGAATCCCATAAACAACCATTCGCACCGATATTGAATCGTCCATGTTTTAGGGCATCTTCATAATCACAACGAGCGTTCTCAGCCCCTTCAATCATATTCTGCCTGGCTATATGCACGTATATGTTCGGACGACTCCATCGAGGAGAGACTCCAATAGTACTCGTCCCTTTTTATCCCACTTCTAAAAGACAACGAGTATTTCAGCACACAAAGTTTGCTTGGACGACATCATCAAGGTTATACCTCGTCTGATATGCTTATCAATCATCCTTTCTCAGAACGAACCAAATAATAGAAAAATTACAGAAGCAACAACAATGTGACGGGAGGCTCCACAAAAAGTTTAGTAATTTTCTAAACTCATTTCTGTCAACAAACAAAGCTAAAACCATGATTTAAACCACGATTTTGCAGAAAATGAAACCCTAATTTACAAACCTCGATGCCTATATTTCTTAATGAATGTTTTTTTTTCAAATATCAGTGCCCATTGAAACCCTAATTGAAATGGCTGAAGAAAATTTCGTATTCGTACAAGCGCTAACCCAAACTGGAAACCCTAATTCCATTCCGCTCGAAACCCTATTTTTTTCCCCATTTCTGCAAACCCTAAACATTTTTTTCTTTTCTTCGCAGTAAATGAAACCCAAATTTACAAACCTCGGTGCCCATATTTCTTAATGAATGTTTTTTTACAAATATCAGTGTCCACTGAAACCCTAATGAAATGACTGAAGAAAATTTTGTATTCGTACAAGTGCTAACCCAATCTGGAAACCCTAATTCCATTCCGCTCGAAACCCTAATTTTTTTCCCATTTCTGCAAACAGTATACATTTATTATCCATCTCTGCAAACCCTAAACATTTTTTCCATTTTCTAGGGGTTCGGCAAGGAGCTGTCGTCGGCGTCGGCAGCATCTTCATCTTCTTGTTGGGATTTACAAACATTGGCAAAGACAATGGTCGACAATGACGGCATGACCTCGATTCTTTGCCGTCAGGACGGCGACTCTATTTGAGGGGCAAATCTGGAATTCTGACGCTAAGGGGGCTTAGGAATTAATTTGTGCTACAGGGCCAAAACAGTCCAAACTTCAAAATTTTTGAAACAATGATGATCATAGTGAGGGGGAGCATCTATTTTGCATTCTTGTGATCTTATTGCTATTTCTGAACTGGAATTGCAATTCTTGGAACCTCACAATGATCAAAGGTTGAACAATTGTTCTTTTATATGGACCTTAAGTGAGATTTTTGACTCTTCTCTGGAAATTGAAGCTAAGACTCCACTTGCCTATGCTAATCTGAAGCCAACTTGGTCATTACCATTTCATTCTCTTACTTTTGGACCATGTTGTGCCTTTGCGCAAAAATGTTGAGTATTTTTGTTTTCAAACCTCAAACTTCATTTTTGGGAAATTGCCCGGCGTCTTGTGATTTGCCTTCTTGAGACCTGCCGTGGCGCTCTGGAGAGACAGCGCAAGGCGGCCAGCGTCTGGTCGGCGGAGGCGCGGCCTTCACTGACGACGCAGCTCTCTCTCGGTTGATGCAAGTGGTCACCACGAGTGCCAGTTTGTCGTCGAGACGTCGGCCCGGCGTGGTGGCCTACCTCACCAAGACCAACTACGTCGAGTGGGGCTGCGGTGATGAGGGTAAAGCTCAGTCGCGGCATATGTGGGATCTTGATCCGTGCGGAGACGTCGACTCTGACCCGGGATCGACGGCACTGGATGCTCTCATCACTGCGATCCCACCCGAGATCGATTCTCGCTTACCAACAAGCGGTGCCAAAGAAGCTTGGGGCGCCATCGCCGCGGCCGCGCCGGCGGCCGATCGCGCCGCAAGTCTACATTGCGGGCACTACGCAAGGAGTGGGAGAACTGGCCTTCAAGCGGTGAGGGCGTTGATGACTTTGCTCTCCGTCTCAACACTCTGTTGCGAAGTTGGTGCGATTCGGCGACGACACCTACGGTGAGGAGAGAGAGCGTGGAGAAGCTCTTCATTGTGTCCCAGAAGTACAAGCGGATGGCTCGCTCGTCGAGTCTCTGCTGGACCTCTCCACGATGACGATCGAGGCGTTAGGTCGCCTCAAGGTCGTTGACAGCGATGAGCCTGGCGTCTCGGGACCCGTCACCATTGGCGGAAGCTCCTCCTCACTGGGAGCAGGTGGGTCACCGGCCAAGGTGGCAGGAAGAAGAGCCTTCTTCCACGACAGCGACATAGCGTGGCAAGCACGGCAAGCAGCGTAAAAAGACGCCGAGCGGCGCGAGGGCGTCTTAGGGGTGATGACCGTGGGCGCCAGTATGCGGCTGGCGGCAAGCAAAAAGCGGACGCAGGCGACTCTTGCCACAACTGCGGCAAGCCTGGTCATTGGGCCAAGGATTGTCGACAGCCACGACGCGGCCAGGCCCACGTCGCGCGGAGGAGGAGGAGCAGCCGGCTCTGTTCATTGCTCATGCGAGCATCGAACTACCTCAGCACACCGGCGCGGCGGCTCTCCTCCACATTGGCGAGCCAAAAGCACCGCCCTCCTCGGCGGCAGCTCCGCAACGACGACAAAGACCGGCGGGTGGTGTCTGACACGGCGCCACCCACCACATGACCGGGCGGCGGGAGTTCTTCTCCGAGCTCGACTCAGGCGTTCGAGGCACCGTCAAGTTCGGCGACGCCTCCGCCGTGGAGATCAAGGGCGTCGGCTCTGTCATCTTTGTCGCCAAGACAGGCGAGCACCGGCTGCTCACCGGTGTCTACTACATCCCCGCGTTGAGGAACTCCATCATCAGCTTGGGACGGTGGATGAAGCGGATCGCGTGGAGATTGAGCACGAGTCTTTGCGATCTGGGATCATCGTCGCCCGGCTCCTCGTCAAAGGTAAACAGAGCAACCGCCTCTCGTCCTTCCGCAGCGGTGGCGCAACCTCTTTGTCTTCTGAGCCGCCCGCGACAACGGCGTTTGGAGGTGGCACGGCGCTTTGGGCACCTCAACTTTGAGGCCACGAGGCGGCTTCGGCGGCAAGGAGATGGTGCGGGGTATCGCGCGTCGACCACGTGGAGCGATTCTGCGACACCGCATCCTCACCAAGCTGCGGCGGCTTCCTTCCCTCACCAAAGGCGAGCTTCGCGCCAAGGAGAAAATTGGAGCTCAGTACACGGTGACCTCTGTGGCCCGTGACACCGGCTACACAGGAGGCGGCGCTACTTCCTCCTCCTCGTCGACGGCGTGTCCCTTCATGTGGGCTGTCTGCTTTCGGCGTCAAAGCGGCCGGCGGGCGCCATCAAGTGCCTTCAAGGCTGCTGCGGCGAGTCTGGCCGCAAGCTTAGGGTCCCACGGACAACGGCGGTGAGTTCACGGCGGCGAGTTCGCGGCGTCTTCGCATGAGGGATCGGCGTCACTTCTCTGCGCCGTACACCCCAGCGAGCAGCGTCGTCGGCGCCAGAACCCGACGGTGGTGGCCACGCGCGCCCTCCTCAGCGAGAGGGATGCGGGCATTCTCTTTGGGTGGCGGTGATGGCTGCTGTTCACTTGCTTAACCGCCCTCACCAAGGCCCTCGGCGGCAAGATGCCATCTGAGGCACAGCGCAGCGCAAGCCCGCGCGAGCCACCTCCGTGTCTTGGTACTGGCCTTCGTCAAGGAGCTCAACCACGTCGGCAAGCTCGGCGGCCGAACCGCGCCGAGTCTTCGCCGGCTACGCGGGCGCCAAGGCCTACGCATCCTCGATCCTCGACACGGCGCGTGCGCATCACGCGTGGCGTCGTGTTCGGCGAAGCGAGGCGGGCGTGGGACAAGATGGTGGATGGCGGCTCGACTCCGGCGACCAGCGATTTCGTTGTCGACTCGTCCACTTCGAGGCGGCGGGAGCCAGCGGCTCCTCTTCACCGAGCTTCGCCTACCCCACCACCTCGTTCGCCACCACCTCCGTGAGTCCTTCACCACCGCCACCACCGGCTCGGCAAGCCCACGAGCTCGGCGAGTCCACCGCCAAGCCACCGCCCGGCCGCGCCTCGTTCTCCCACACGGCGCCTACTCGCCGAGCTCGGCTTGGACGGCGGCCGGCCCACGACAAGCGGCCTGCGGTGGAGTTCGCCACTCCGGCATCCCAGCGAGAGGATCGCGCCGACGCCTACCACGGCGGCGAGCCTCTGCACTACCGTCTCGTGGGCGACCTCCTCGGTGGCGGCGGTCCTCTGGCTGCGCGCGACCGAGCAAAGTTGCACCTCGCGACAGGGGCGGCAGCGAGCCTCGTTCCTTCGCCGAAGCGAAGAGAGCGGCATGGCGTGCGCGATGCGAGGAGATGGGCGCCGTCGGCGAAACAAGACGTGGGGTGGCGATCTTCGGTAGCCACCGCCATCTCTCTCAAGTGGGTTTTCAAGCTCAAGAAAAACGAAATTTGGAGAGGTGATCAAGCACAAAGCGCGTCTCGTGGCACGAGGCTTCGTCCAGCAGGAGGGAGTCGACTTCGACGATGCCTTCGCGCCTGTTGCGCGGATGGAGTCCGTGCGTCTCCTCCTCGCCCTCGCAGCCCAGGAGGGCTGGTGCGTCCATCACATGGACGTCAAGTCTGCTTTCCTCAACGGCGACTTGAAGGAGGAGGTCTACGTCCGCCAGCCGCCGGGATTCATCATCCCCGGCAAAGAAAGCAAGGTCCTCCGCCTGCGCAAGGCCCTCTACGACTGCGGTAGGCACATGAGCTTGAGCATGGTCGGACTCCACCCTCAAGCAAATGGGATTCGGCGAGGCGCTCACGAGCCAAGGTCTCTGCGGCGGGGCAAGGAGGCAATGCCTGGCGATAGGCGTCTCGTCGGCGACCTTGTGATCACCGTTACCAAGGAGAAGGAGATCGAGGCGTTCAAGGCGGAGATGAAGGCCACCTTCGGATGAAGCGACCTCGGGCCCTCTCTTTCTACCTCGGGATCGAGGTCCACGAGACGACTCGGCATCTCTCTTGCCAGATCGCCACGCCAAGCGCATCGTGGGTGGCGGCCTCACCGATCGCAACCCAACCCACACTCCTATGGAGGAGAGGTGAAGCTAAGTCGTGAGAGTCTGGCGGAGGAGGTGGGCCTTGACGCGATCTGCGGCGCATTGTGGGCGACCTTAGCTACCTTGTCCACATCGCGGCCGGACTTAGCGTTCGCCGTCGACTCGTCGGCCGGTTCATCGGCGGCAAGCGACGGAGCACCAAAGAAAGTCGTGAAAGGATCCTCCGCTACGTCGCGGGCACCTCCGACTCTGACACTACCCAAAGTGCCCGTGGCGGCAAGACTTCATCGAATGCTGCGACAGCGACCACGCCGCGACATCGACACGAGCAAGAGCACCGGCGGATCTTTGTACTTCCTCGGCAAGTGTCCGATCGGTGGCGATCGGTCAAGCGGCGGTAGTGGCTTTGTCTAGGCTGCGAAGCGTAGTACATTGCGCCACTACCGCTTCTACTCGACTCTGTGGTCGCTTGCATCGTACGTGGCGATCTCCTTGGCGAGACGCAGAGGCGGTGGAGCTCGAGGGTGGGCAACAAGTCCGCCTTGGCCTTGGCGAAGAACCACATCTTCCATGGCGCAGAAGCACATCCGGGTGAAGTATCACTTCATCAAAAAGCTACTGGATGAAGGGAGCGTTAAGACCAACTTCATCAACACCCAAGACCCATTTCGCCGACCTCGACCAAGTCTCTTGGGCGGATCAAATTCTAGGAGCTTCGCGCCAGGATCGGGATGGCTCAGATTCCTCACAAGGAGACACACAAGACTTAGGGGGAGAGTGATGGATAAGTCTCTGTTGTGTTGGCTTTTCTTTGCCCTTCAAGGACAGACATCTAGGATGACTTTGACTAGCATCTAGGGCATGACATCTTTAGGGACTTTTGACTAGCATCTAGGACAGCATCTAGGACAGCATCTTTATGACAGCTTTTGACTAGCATCTAGGACAGCATCTTAGACTAGCATCTTAGCATCTAGGACAGCATCTTAGACTAGCATCTTAGCATATGCTTGGCTGGTTAACAGCCTATAAATTTGTATCCCCAACCCCTCAGGTAGGGATGGCGTTGTGTGAGAAATAAACAAAGAAAATTGCCCCATCTCCAAGTGTCATCCTCTCAATGAGAGTAAGGATCTTGCTATCACCAAGAGCAAGAATCGAGCGACTAACAAGTGGTATCGAGCCGTACTATCACGCAACTTTGAGCATCTCTGTTCAATCCCTTCTCGACCTCGCTTCGGCCGCAGCGGCCCAACCCGATGGCAGCTCTCTCTCCACGCAGCGGTTCCGGTGGCGCGCCATGTCCGCGAGGCGATCTCGGCCTTCGATACGCCTCGAAACACTATGGCGGCGGCAAGCCGAACTTCGGCGTGGCGAGAACGCAGCGGCGGCAACCTGAGCAGCTGCGCGGCGAAAAAGCGTCAAAAATGGCGGCGGCAGCGGAGGTGGAAGCGGCGGCGGCGGCATGCGGCGCGTCTGCGGCGGCAGCGAGAGGTCGAGGTTCTGCGCCAGCAGCAGCTCCATCTCTGCGATGGCAAGCCAACGCGGACCTTGAGCGGCCGAGAAGGAAGGCGGCCACGAAGCGGCGCGCGATGGGCAACGCGCCGCGCCGCAGCAGCGGCGGCGAACGGCCAGGACGAGCCGGCGGCGCTCTGGAGAGACAGCGCCGGCGGCGGCGTCTGGTCGGCGGAGGCGCGGCCTTCCAGCGACGCAGCTCTCTCTCCCGGTTGATGCCGTGGTCACCACGAGTACCAGTATCGTCGAGGCGTCGGCCCCGGCGTGAGTGGCCTACCTCGCCAAGACCAACTCGTCGAGTGAGCTGCGGTGATGAGGTAAAGCTCAGTGCGGCATATGTGGGATCTGATCCCGTGCGGAGACGTCGACTCGACCGGGATCGTGGGGCGCCGGATGCTCTCATCACTGCGATCCGCTGCGAGATCGCGATTCTCGCTTACCAACAAGCGGTGCCAAAAGAAGCAGGGCGCCATCGCCGGCCGCGACGGCGGCGACCCGCGCATAAAGTCTACATTGCGGGCACTCGCAGGAGTAGGAGAACACGCCTTCAAGCGGTGAGGGCGTTGATGACTTTGCTCTCGTCTCAACACTCTGTTGCGAAGTTAGTGCGATTCGGCGACACCTACGGTGAGAGAGAGAGCGTGGAGAAGCTCTTCCGCTGCGTCCCGAGAAGTACAAGCGATGGCTCGCTCGTCGAGTCTCTGCTGGACCTCTCCACGATGACGATCGAGGCGTTAGGTCGCCTCAAGGTGGATTGGCGCGATGAGCCACATGTCTCTCGGGACCCGTCACCATTGGCGGGAAGCTCCTCCTCACTCGGGAAGCGGTGTGGGCGCCGCCAAGGTGGCGAGGAAGAAGAGCCTTCTTCCACGACACGACATAAGAGTGGCAAGCGGGCTTGCGGCGTAAAACGCCAAGTAGGGCGCAGGGGCGTCTTAGAGGTGATGACCGTGGGCGCCAGTGGCGGCTTGGCGGCAAGCAAAAGCCGACGCAGGCGACTCTTACCACAAGCTGCAGCAAGCACGGTCATTGGGCCAAGGATTGTCGGCACCCGACGCGGCAGAGCCCACGTCGTCAGCGGTGAGCTTCGCTGGCGAGGAAGAAAGCCGCCGCGGACTTGGTGAGGACGCAGTGTCGCAGAAGCGCTCCACGTGGTCGGCGTCACGGCATGCCCGCACCATCTCCTTCTTGCCGAGCCGTCTCGGGGCCTCAAAGTTGAGGTGCCCAAAGCGCTCGTGCCACCTCAAACGTCGTTGTCGCGGTACGCAAGACAAAGAGGTTGTGCCACTGCTGCGTGAAGGGCGTGGGGCGGTTGCTCTGTTTACCTTGACGAGGAGCCGGCGATAATCCCGGATCTTGCGGCACCCGTGCTCAATCTCCGCAGCGCGATCCGTTCTCATCCGGTATCCCAAGGCGATGATGGAGTTCCTCAGCGGGGATGTAGTAGACACCGGTGAGCGGCGGTGCTTTCGCTGTCTTGGCGACAAAGATGACAGAGCGGCGCCCTTGATCTCCACGGCGGGCGTCGCTGAACAGCGGTGCCTCGAGCGCTGAGTCGAGCTCGGAGAAGAACTCCGCCGCCCGGTCATGTGGTGGGTGGCGCGGTGTCGAGCACCACCCGTCGGTCTTATCGTTGCGGAGCTGTCGCCGAGGAGGTGTGTGCTGGCTCGTCAATGTGGAGGAGAGCAGCTGCGGCGGTGCCGCTGGAGTAGGTCGATGCTCGCATGAGCAATGAACAGCCGTTGCTCCTCCTCCTCACTTCTGCGACGTGGGCTGGCAGCGTCGTGGTATCGACAATCCTTAGCCCAATGACCGAGCTTGCCGCGATTGTAGCAAGAGTCGTCTCGTCTTGGCTTTGCTTGCCCGCAGCGCCGCATACTGGCGCCTCCACGGTCATCACCCTCGGCGCGTCCTCGCGCCCTGCACAGGCGTCTTTACGCGGCTTGCCGCTTGCCGCTGCGGCCGCTGTCGTGGAAGAAGGCTCCCCTTCTTCTGTCACCTTGGCCGGCGGCCACCGCTTCTCGAGTGAGGAGGAGCTTCCGCCAAGGGTGGCGGGTCCCGAGAGAGCGTGGCTCGCTCGCCATCAACGACCTTGAGCGACCGCGCGCTCCTCGATCGTCATCGTGGAAGGTCAGCGAGACTTCGTCGGCGAGCCATCTGCTTGTACTTCTCGGGGCGCAGCGGAAGAGCTTCTCCTGACTCTCTCCTCGCCGTGGAGGTGTCGCCGCCAAGCTGCACTAACTTCGCAACAGAGTGTTGAGGCGGAGAGCAAAGTCATCAACATCCTCACGGCTTGAAGGCGAGTTCTCCCACTCCTTGCGTAGTGCACGCAATGTAGACTTGCGGGCGCGATCATGCCGATCGTCTTTGCGGCGATGGCGTCCCAAGCTTCTTTAGCGATCCGCTTGTTGGTAGCGAAGCGCATCTCGGGCGGGGCTGCGGCGATGAGAGCATCAACGCCCGTCGATCTGATGCGTGGTCGGCGTCTCCGTCACCGGATCATCCCACATATGCCGCACTGGAGCTTTACCCTCATCACATGACCCGCTCGGCGTAGTTGGTCTTGGTGAGGTAGGCCACCGCCCGGGGCAGCGTCCTGACGGCGACTGGTACTGTGGTGACCACGGTGCGAGCACCGGGAGAGAACGCGTCGCTGTGAAGGCAGCGCTCTCCGTCGACCCGTCTGCCGCCGCCGTCTTGCGTCTCCTCGAGGCGCGCCCAGCGCGTCCGCGACTGCGGCTGCCGCCCGCGCTCGTGGGCGTCTTGCGGTTGCCCATCGCCGCTTCGCCCTCGCCTTCCTTCTTCTCCAGCCGCTCAAGGTCCGTCGGCTTTATCATCAGCGAGAGATGGAGCTCTATTCTTTGCCATGAACCTCGACCTCATTGCTACCGCCTGCTGCATCTGCCGCCGCCTTTGCTTCCACCTCCGCTCATTCTTTGCCCGACCACCAGCGCCCTTCGCGCCGCCGCGGCCTTTGTCGCCGCTTCGCTCGCGTTCCTCTGCCCGCAGCGAGTTAAACTTCTTACCGCCGCCGCGTGCTCGAAGGCGACCGCCGAGAGCTATCTGCGGACATGGCGCGCCACCGGAACTAACTGCGTGGAGAGAGAGCTGCGCTCTTGGTTGAAACTGCTGCGGAAATTTAGGCGAGGCCGGAGAAAGGATTGAGCAGAGATGCTCAGGTTGCGAGGATAGTCTGGCTCGATACCACTTGTTAGTCGCTCGATTCTTGCTCTTGGTGATAGCAAGATCCTTACTCTCATTGAGAGGATGACACTTGGAGATGGGGCAATTTTCTTTGTTTATTTCTCACAACGCGCCATCCCTACGAGGGTTGGGGATACAAATTTATAGGTCATTAACCGACCAAGCATATGCTAAGATGCTAGTCTAAGATCTTTGTCCTAGATGCTAAGATGCTAGTCTAAGATCTTGTCCTAGATGCTAGTCAAAAGTCATCCTAAAGATCTTGTCCTAGATGCTAGTCAAAAGTCATCCTAAAGATCTTTGTCCTAGATGCTAGTCAAAAGTCGTCCTAGATCTTTGTCCTTGAAGGCGACAAAATAACACTATGAGACTTATCCATCACTTGGCTATCATGGGGATATGTTCATGATCTTAGGATGATGATACAATTAGCAATGGTGTCGGGGGTTTGTCAAAACACTCGGTTTCGGCAAAATTCAGGTTTTATCAGGCAGTAGGTGGTCGGACAGGCGATCAGACCAGCCTTGGTGGCAGTTTGACCGGCGACCTCTGGCGGTCAGACCGACCATGGGCGGCGGTCTGACCGACCATAAAGGTGACTTTTGAGTTTGGAGTAGGGCCAAAAATGGAGGGTGTAGGCAAGAGAGAGGATTCTTCTACACTTGGTCTCATAATTTTTAGAGCTTCAAGCCAAAAGTTCTATTCGTTTTAAATTTTCAGAGAGGTTTCGGATTTCAGGGAGGAAATTTGGCTAAGTCCCCTTGCTGGGCAGAGGTCTGACCGTTTTTGCCCTGTTCGCTGGTTGGCTTGGTGGCGATGTTTGTAAGTTAGGTCAATTTCATGGATTTAAGTGCATATGTATTTCATGATGCATGTTTTAACTAACGTTAGTCAAGTTGTTCCCATAATCGTTTTCTTGGTCTATTGTTGTGTAGGAGGCTTGGAGGTCAACGACGAGGATGATCGGGACTAGGCTTGGTGATCTGAGGTCTCCAGAACGACCAAAGATACCGGGTGAAGTTAGTGGACTCAAACATGGCGCAAATAGACAAGGATGACAGAACGGGAAGTTCGGTACGACGGGTTGCATCAAGTGGCGTAGGGGTCGGTGCAAGTACCATGGTGGCTTCGATGGGAGACGGATGGGAGAGACTTGCCGACATAAAGAGAGCTGTTGATCAACATATACGTGGCGAAGTATGGGATTGCTTCATGAAGATTGGACTCGATCTCTGGAGAATGATCGAGAAGGGGTATTTTGGTGAAGTTACCAAAATACCGTCTTGATGGCTTTTGGCTAAACTGCGGTGTAAGGAGAGACGTTTTAGGTCAAATGAAGATAAAGATTGCGAAGAAACATTCAGGAAGCCCGGTTCGTCATCCATTTTGAGCTTAACGAGTGCTCATTAGGGTTTTCTCTCATAGCCTAGCCTCCACTATAAATGAGAATGTTCAGATGTGGAGTTCTCATGTGTTTTAGGGATTTTAAAGTAATTGAGTCTAGGGTTTGTGATAGATGGATTGATTGTGTGCTCAAGTGTTGAGCTTTTATCCTCCATGGTAGTAGAGTGACTATAAACCAATGTCTATCACAAATCAATCCAAGCAAGATTTCTCAGTCTCTTCTTGTGACTTTTGGGTTTCGTGTTGTGATCTTACTTGCTGTGATATGTGGGAATACATTTAGGATCATCTTGATCATCTCTTACCCACGAGCAAGTTTTAGGATCAAAGTTTGATTTTCCAAGGTTCTTGTGCCCTCCTTCCCTCATCTATGAAATTCATAGAACTTTGGCCTTGATCTTCCCGATCATCGATTGGAATAGGTTACTGACCTTTATGATGAGCTTTGAGAGGATTTGGATCACCGGATTAAAAGTTGAGTCGGTTTGTGATTTTGATTTTGTGCTGATTTCACTGTTCATTGTACTAGAGGTCAGACCGCCCTTGGTGAGAGGTCAAACCACTAGGCCAAAGGTTAGACCGCCCATATTGAGAGGTCTAACCGCCCAACTCATTTTGATTTGAGATTTTTTGTTGTTGTGCTTCAGGGTTTCGATTAGATTCAATACAAGACTTCTGTTGTGCTTGTTCATTGATCTTCATAGCTTTCATAGCTATTAGATAGCTTTCATAGCTATTAGAGAGAAAATTAAGTTGAATCCAATTAAGGTGAAAGAGGTAGTGCTCATATTCATCCCCCTCTAGTCGCTATTTCGGTACAATAATAAGATTCTCAAGCTATATCACTATGTCAATCTGCATATGTCTTCAAGATACTTGAAAAGGCTGGAATGGCTGAGTGTAATCCTTGCCATGTGTCCATGGAGTTTGAGATTGAGTAAAGTCAGTGACTGTAGATGCTACCATGTACAGGAGCATTATTGGAAGTTGAGATACTTAGTGAACACCAAGCTAGATTTGTGTTACTCGGTTGGTGTTGTGAGCCATTATATGGAAAAGCCTACCACAGCTCACATGGCTGCTGTTAAGCAGATCTTGAGGTACGTAAAGGGCACACTTGAGTATGGATAATGCTTCGTCAAGAAGAACCCAAAAAGTGATCTAGATGGTTACACTGACAGTGATCTCACCAGACATGTTGACGATTAGAAGAGCACCACTAGGGTAATCTACTTCTTGGGAAAGAATCCGATTTTCATAAAAGCAGAAAGTCATGGCACTTTCCTCTTGTGAAGCCGAGTACGTAACTGCTACTGCTGGTGCATGTCAAGGAGTTTGGCTTGAGCGGCCTTGTAAGCGAGATGATGAATGAGAAGCACACAAAGGTTGTGTTAAATGTCGATAATAGATTAGCCATCGCATTGACAAAAAAATCCAGTGCATCATGACCGGAGCAAGCATATTAATACCCGCTATCACTTCATTCGTGATTGTGTTCCGAAGGGTACTATTGAGGTCAAGCATGTGCAGGCTGAGAGCCTATAGCTCTCCTCATTTTTGCCAAATGAGCCCTAGCTTAGTCCTCAAATAAACCCCCCACACACCCACACACGCACACACCCCGGGTGAGACGCCCAGCACCAAGCCAAGGCTCGATCCTGGGTGGGCTTGCTAGGACACCTCTCAGCTAGCCAAGTGAGCTAACTCACTTCCTCGAGAGTGAATGTTAATGTCTAATCTTGTAGTTTGTTTCCATGCATGTTTAAGTTGAGTCCTGCATGGTAGAGTATATGCATGTTCGTAGCTGCATGTTTGTTTGGTCAAATATAGTGCCGCATCGTATGGGTTGTGGCGTGAGTTTAGGATCAGGCTGGTTCGGCCGTAGCTGTGTAAGTTGAGTTGTACTTCGTGTATTCAGTTTGATAAGAGTAACAGAAGGTGAGAAAATGGCGCTAAGCAGTTGAACAGCGTCGCCAATTCTGTGCGTGTGTGTTCATCTCCCACCTGAGAAAGATTGTGTCTAGTGTGAGTAAATTCTGTGCAGGATCCAAACCTAACAGAGAGGAGGGTAACACCATCCACCCGAGAGGAAGGACGAGGAAGGGTGGGGCCTCACCACGGTTGTTGTGCTCCGATGTCGTGGCTCCGCCAAGGGGCACCTCTGCCCCACCAAAGCACAACCGATGACCTGTCATCAATCCTCAGTCGGATTGGTGCATTTCCACTACATGGAGGCAACGAGGCGCAAGCATTGTGCCTTGTCATCAATGTGGGGCCTCCTGGGATTGCAACCGTGGCCACCACCTTATAGCTTAAGGATAAGCTGCATGTCCGAGAGAGGTGAGGTGTCACGGGCGTGGGCCTAAGGGAGCCACGACCCATATGGGGCTGCGCGTGAAGTGATGTAGCGCGAACAGCACTGTGCACTGTAGCAATAACGTGTGTGAACAGAGCAATAACGTGTGTGAACAGTGTCCAAGTACCGTAGCATTAGGATTATGAAGGGATTGCAATCCTCAATAAGAATATCTATTTTCCTAAATAGTTGATTAGTTTTCTTGTATAGAAAATGTTATCTATTAGTTTGGAAGATTATCTATTAGTTTGGAAGGGGACATCTAAATTGATATTATCCATATTTGTTAGAAGAACTCTCTATATAAGGATGCATATTATAATCGTGGCATCAAGCAAGAAAGATGAATTAATCTAAACTCCCTCTCAAGGTTCTATCATCCCAATCTATAGTTTAATCTCTCATCTCACCAAGACGACGCCGTCCGGCCTTCTTTCTGTCGGTATTTACCCCGTTACGAACGTTCATGACATAGTGTAACTTCAATAACCCTCTTAAACCTCCATTTTTTCTTAAACTCACCCTTTCCCTTGCTCTGTTTGAGAATCGAGCACTGCAGAAAATATGTAATCTTTCCCATTTTTTACTATTGATGTCTACCATGTGGTATGGTTGACCCATAATGCTGCGTTACATACATTGATGTCCAGTGCAACTTAATAAGACGAAATCTACCAAATAATCTCAAATCCAAGAACCTTTGGAGCAGAGAAGTGCCAGTTTCTCATAAGAATCTCACCTGGCTATACCAAGGTTAAAAATCTCGTTACCTTTCTTTAGCTTGTTCTTCGACTCCATTAGCGACGCATAAGACAAGTAGTAAATAGCTGGCCCTGACCAATCTGCTTGCCCTCGAGGAACCTGAATATCACCTCAGCATCAACACAATTCCCAGCCTGCAAACCAAATTGGAAGTTAAACATACATTTCTCCACATGACAAGTATAGATAGATCAAGCTGATATTCAGCAACTCACGTGTTCTAGCCACACTTTGTGGTACCGGAGATCGTCCTTGTACCGCTCGTCGTGCCAGAAGGCACGCACGCACTGCTCGTACATCACCACCTTTCTTTAGCTTGTTCTTCGACTCCATTAGCGACGCATAAGACAAGTAGTAAATAGCTGGCCCTGACCAATCTGCTTGCCCTCGAGGAACCTGAATATCACCTCAGCATCAACACAATTCCCAGCCTGCAAACCAAATTGGAAGTTAAACATACATTTCTCCACATGACAAGTATAGATAGATCAAGCTGATATTCAGCAACTCACGTGTTCTAGCCACACTTTGTGGTACCGGAGATCGTCCTTGTACCGCTCGTCGTGCCAGAAGGCACGCACGCACTGCTCGTACATCACCACCAGACCCGAGCACTCCCCGCCGGTCGGGAACGACTCCTGAACCCATTTGATGCAGCTGCGCGCAGATGAAGCAGAGAAGACCGTCTATGAGCACCGAGCTTATAAAATCGATAAGATGACCAATGTTTCCACTCGAACAACTAGTGCGAGCCAAGAAACCATGCAAAGAAGAGGAGGAATTAATAAATGCTTACTCTAGCCACGGTTGGAGCGGATCTTCGCCGCGGTACTCGTCGATTGCCTCTATCATCCTCCTGGACCAGCCAATCCATCAAACAAGGAACAAACAAGAACATCAGAGACTTGTCCCCAGATCAAGAAACCCAGACCAAACCAAAGCAAACCCAATAACCAAGAAAAGGCCTTGCCGGGGGCGGGATTGCCGTACCTCCGTTCGGCGAGGAGGGCGGCGCGCTGGGCGGGGTCGGCGTGCGCCTTGAGGGCGCGATTTAGGAGGCCGACTTTGCGCCCGCGCTTCAGCGGCCGCACGTTCTCCTTGAACGTCTCCCACTCGGTGCCCACCGTCACCCACGCCGCCACGGCGTCGCTCGCCATCAGAGCAAGCGTCTCCTCGTCGAGCACCGCCAGCCCTTCCGCCGCCATGTGAGGTGGGTCTGGGTGCCGCTCCGAAGCCGACCGTTGGGAGAAGGGAGGATTCGACTTCGAGGGATTGGACCGTTGAGTTGAGGAGCGGACGCTGCCCCGGGTTGGGTTTTTGTAAAAGGATTGAGCTTTTGATGATTTGGGCTTACAAAATTGTGGGGGCCCAGATCCACGGGGCCACGGTGTGATCATCTCTTATCTTGTGTGATTTAATTATTCTTGAGTTTTTGGCTCATTTGCTAATTCTAGCTCCCTCTCCTCCGGAAAGAAAAGTAAACGAAATGGCACCGCGGACAGTGGCAGGCGAAATCCCCCGCAGTGCACGACAGATGCAAACCGCCCCCCAAAAAAAAAACGTGCTGTCCCACGCGTGTTTGTCCCACGCGATAGGAACACGACAAAGGCACGTGTCATCTGCCGTTATATCTACAGTACCATTTTGCCCACTCTCTTGCCGAGGAGGGCTATTTTTGCTATTTCGTTACGCAACGGTGCAATTTTAGCCAATAACTCATTATTCTTCATGCAGCCAAACACACAATACTATGCAGAACAATGGTAGGTGAATGTTAAAACTGCCGCTTCAAAACAACATTTTTCTTCCAAACCTCAAATTGCTGACAATTACTAGATTTGATGACCAGCAGACTCCAGAGTTGAAATCAGCCTATGCTCACTGCATCAGCTGATCTCAAAATGGGCAGCACAGATATGAGATCACCTCTCCCAGATCAAGTTTATTTTTTGATAAGTGAAAAAAAGTAGAAAGTGGTTCTGAGAAATGAGCAATTCTCTAAATGTGTGTTACCAAACGTAGAACATAAAATGAAAGCAGCATACCCCTGTAAAAGTACAGTAGCATCATACCATAACAGTTTCAATGTTCATGATTGTGTGAGCAGTCTACTGAACGAAAGTACATCTAATGAAGCACATAAAATTTTCATATGAACGAATAGTCTTGGTTTATCAAATCACATGAATATCTTCCACGAGAAGTGTATTTTTCCTCAGAGACAAATATCAACCAGATGTATAAATTATCTAGATCATGCTTTTCCATAATTCATACATCATGAACTCAACTTAAGGATAATTCATACATCATGAGCTAAACTTAAGGCAAGCTTCATAAGCACTGAACTTCCCCTCGCAACCAAAGTTCAATACAACTTATCACGCTCTTTGTCGCATCTAGAAGCTTTTATGTATTCAAACTTCCATAACACCTGATATAATAGGTTTTTGCCTTACCATTACAACTGGTTAAAAATAGTAACAACTACCGGTTGCTGAATTAGACTATGAACAGAGTCACAGACAATGGTCTTGCATAAAACGCCTCATGGCCTTCGCTGCGACTGCAGCTGCGAAGGGTCCACAAGGCCTTCCAAGACAACAAGCTGATCCAGCAGCGCAAACTTTTCCTCCTCAAGAGTTTTGACTTCCTCTTCTGCCATGCCCAATTGTTCATCCAATGTGAAGCTCTCTTCCTCCAAAAGCAGGTACTTCCTCCGTAACGCCCGATATTCATCAGCATCAGCAGGACCAGAATCCGGAAGGGAATCTGGTGTTCCTCTACCAGATTGTGGCGTGGGAAGCCATGGTTCATTCTTGAAGCTTCTTTTAGGTGGCTTCTGTACCTTGCCCGATGAATGTGGAACCACCTTCCGCAGCAGTTCAGGTTCAGCTTTTAGCTGACCTGAAGGCAAAGGTCGATACACAACCTTCCTCTTATGTGTCTTTGGGGTGGAGAACTCCTCTCGTGGCATACCTCTAGGGTCTTGCATTCTCTCAGGCCACGCCTCCTCACCTGATGAACACAACTCAAGTCAGCCACTACTAAAACAGTAATATAAATTGATAAATAATAGGAATAAGTCCATTTGAGACCCTTCAACTATTGCTTAAGTCTAGAAATCAACCTCTAACTACAAAACCGGGTAACTTACCCCTCCCCCCCCCCCCCTCAACTATCGAAACTGGGTACTTTTTACCCTTAGGCTGATTTCGTCTGTGGTTTTTGCCATGCTGTCAGCCACGTCACTGTTTCTGATTGACATGGCAGTCTGATTAGCAAATAAATTAAAAAAAGATGATAGCCCACCCGTCAGCCCCTATCTCTCCCATCTTCCATTCCTCTTCTTCCCCCTCTTCTCTCCCTCTCAACTGCCGCCATGGCTGCCTCTCCTCCACACCTCTCCACCACCTCTAGCCCTCCTCCACCACTCCTTCCCACCTCCTCCTCCATGGCTGGTGGCCATGAGCGTCGCTGCCACCCACAGCCCACCCAAAACAGCCACCGCCGCCGGAGCTCGTAAGGTTAGAGTTGGTGCCGCCGCCAAAGAAGAAGAAGTGTGGTCGAGATTGAGGTTCTTGGCGGCGCTTAAGGGCGGAAACTGGAGGCCCACGAGCTCGAAGGGGTCGTAGGAGTTGAAGACAATGCCGGATTGCCTGTACTGCGCCATTAGAGGTGGTGCTCGTGCTCGTGCTCGTGCTAGACCACCATGGACAGGGAGGGAGAGGGAGAGGGAGAGGGAGAGGGAGAGGAATGCTTACATGGCGGGAGCGGTGACAACCTGTACCTTATCCTCTCCCTAGATGACGATGGTGTTCGCGTCATGTTCAGGTTGGTTCGAGCAATTCGTCGAGCATGTGGTGAATGGCCTGGAGAACAACACCTCCTCCATTGACATGGACATCCGTGACAGCGGCTGCGGGGACTGCGCCTCGGTGGATGGGTGGACGGCCAAGGAGAGAATGAGGCTGCGGTGAAGCGGCGTATGTCGCTGATCTTGGCCGGCGCCAAAGACGAGCTTGATGCGTGCAAGGATGGTGAATACCGCCCGCGCCAGCAACAAGACAGCGGCGTCGAAGGTGCAGCCCAGAGGGACGTCTGCTTGAGGTGCTTCACCTCCTGCTTCTGGGAGAATATCAGCTGCTGCTGCTTGGCCGCCACCGAGATCATGCTCGTTGAGAGGCTACGGCGATGGCATCCGCCGCCGCCGCATTGGAGTAGCTCCTGGAGGCCGTGCTCGGCCTCCACCATCGCCTCCATGGCTCAGCGGAGCAAGGTGGTACTAGCTAATTGCTTGTCCATCTTGTGCGCCCTCGTGTCCATCTCCTTCCATGTCGCCGCCCAACGGCGACGGTCACAGCCAGTGTCAACGAAGTCCAAGAAGGTGTCTTTGAACTCGCAGAGGCAGGGATCGGCACAGCACGCGGCGACAGACTCGAGCGCCACGCGGAGTGCATCCACCAACTCGACACACGCGAGGCCGAGGAAGGTGTCGTCGTCGGAGACGACCCCGCGGACATTGTCAAGCTCATGCTTAGCTCCAGCAGCCACGTGCACCTGCGCCGCCATGCAGCTCGTACGCGTGTAGGGCCACCGAGGGTCCAACGTGGGCTGCCACTCGTGCGACGTGTGCATCGAGGCTGGTCTTTGTCGTCGACTCCAGCCACTAAAACCACCAGCAATGAGGGAGGCAGAAAGCAGAGAGAGAAAGCAGAGGAGGAAGAAGGGTGATGTGTCAAAACCACTTACACGTATGCACCACGTCACGCCAAAACCAGGGTTGGATGGGTCGGGGGTCGGTTGCACTGGTTTCAATAATTGGAGGTCCCAAATCAAATGGTTTTACAGTCCAAGGTTGAAAAGTGGACTTGGGCAATAGTTGAGGGTTGAAAAGTGAACTTTTTCCTAAATAATAAAGCAGGCGATTTGGTAGGATTAAACAGCATTCAGCACTATGTGGAACACTTCTACTTCAGGTGTCCCTCGAACAACTCAGCTTCTTGTTACATTCTACGATCAGCACGACAAGGTATGCCCAAACGCACAAAAGTAAATCTTCAGAAAATATGTGCCAGGGAACGAATCATGTGAAGTGAAACCACATAATATCATCATCTCATCACCGTTCAATAGGAGAAGTAAAGGGCTTTGTTATTTACTCTTTGTTCATGTTCAACCGGATGCTATGACACATGGTATTGGTGGGAGCAGGTGCAAGCACGGCACCGGATAATCTGTATTAAATCTGTGAACTTTCTGATGTTCTTTCCTCAAAAAAAAAACTTTCTGATGTTTTCCTACTCATCCACGATTCAAGTTCGTAGCTTCATCGGCACCAAATCGGGGAATTTCACGGCAACATGTGCGACAGATGCCGGCTTGAAACAACCTCGAGCGGCGTCGAACGCACTAGGGGCGGGCACGAGATTTCTACCACATCCATCTATATGAAGATAAAATCCGCCGAAATCAACCCTAGTTGGAGAGGGGAGCAGACCGGAAGGCGGCAATACACCACGAATCCGCCGCTCTGTACTCTACGCCAGCGGAAATCTGGAACGAGATGGGGGGAGACGGAAAAGGTTGCTTACTTGTGCTCGTCCTTCTAGGGCACGGGGATCCGGGAACAGAGGGGAAGCCCTAGTCCCGGCTGCTCGCGGCGGACGGACTCCGAAGCGATGGCGGGTGCCGGCCTTGCGCGCGCGGAGGAGGGTCGCCGATCTGGCGCGTCGGCTCGGCCGGCGCACGCGTTGCGGTCCGGTGGAAGGGACGAAGGCCCGGAAGGAGTAGAGGAGGCGCCGCACGGGGGCGGGCCGTGAGAAGGATCTGTGGCCTGGCAGGCCGGCGGAGTACGCGCGGCCCGCAGTTGTATGGTTAACTGATATCTCGGTCGTTTGGTTCATGTCATATTCTCTGGTGTTAGTACAATAAAAAATTTGGTGAATGACTTCTCCGTTCTTAGATTATCGGCGTGTGATATTGAATTTCATTTGTATTACTAAAATTTTGTTAGTATTACTAAATATTAGTAGTCTACTAAATAAAATGATAGTCAAGTTTTATTAGCGTTACTTGGTTTAGTTTACCTGCGTAACAAACCAAACAGGCCCTTTGTCCCGTTCCGCGTGCCGGGCTCGTCGGTTGGGACGTGCCGAGGTGGGGAACGACGCGGCGGGCCTGTGCGCTCCTCGTGTCGGTGGCGGAAGAAACAGTCTCTGCGTCTGCGGTTCGCGCAACACCCGGTTTTGTGCTGTGCCGGTCCGGTCCCTCCGACAGCTGACACGTCCTCGCGTCGGTGGCATCGATTTGCGCGGGGCCTGGCACTAGCTTGGACCTTTCCCCTTGCGAGATGGATCACATCCGACCCCTGCGCGCTATTGCTCCGGTACGACCAAACTCTAATTGACCAGCAAATGTTTTTTGTCGGTGGGACATGATCTACGTGTTCTTCTTTCTACGGTGTACAGGCCAGCCGGTGGATTCGGTGTAGGTCATGCCACGTAAAGTAATGCGTGTATATGCTCTGTCACAGCAATAGGACCAAACAGTAAATAAACGAGGATCCGATCACCACAAAGAGGAAAAGAGGATCATTGAGAGAGGAGACTGATGCTAAGAGAAGTTAGTGTGTATTAATTGTCTTAAAAAAATCATCCCGATTACATGGAGGTGGTTATTTATAGCCTTCCGACCGGAATACATGATATTACAAATGTACCAATAAAAAAACTATACCTATAGGGGCTACAGAGACTTTTCTTTCCTCTATACATAGCCTTCGGTCTATGGTGGATTCTCCCTATCTTCGTATATCCGGCTGGTACGTTCGGTCCACCGGTGCTCCTCTCCCTTTGCACCGTGTGGGATGTCCCCAGGTCGAGGGGCCCTAGGTACCATTCGACACTCATGAGGTGCCCCTAGGGGTCTTCTTGTTCCTGGATCTGTGGTGCTCGGCAGCCTTCGGGTGGCCTTCACGCCTCCTCTGGGGCCTCATCGAAGGTATACCTAGTGCCCTCCAGGGTCCCCTAGCCGCGCCTCTGGCTGTGGACCCTCGTGGGCCTCCTGGTGGTCTTCGCGAACCTATTGGGCCCCCAAAGGTGTACTTAGTACCATCGAGAGACCCTGGCCGCGCCTCCGGCTCAGCCCTCCTAGACCTCCTAGTGGCCTTCACGTGTCCTTCGGCTGTCGACCCTCGTGGGTCTCTTGGTGGTCTTCGCACGCCCTCTGGGGCCCTCCCGAAGGCCTGCTTGGTACCCTCGGGGGCCCTCGCTGCGCCTCCGGCCCATGGCCCTCGGGGGGGGCTTCTTGTGGTCTTCGTTGGGTCATTAGGGTCGGTGGGCCGCCCTACGACAAGCCCCTCGCGGTCAAGGTCCTGCTTCGTCATGATTGAAACCGCGCATTTTTCCCAAGGGGTCCAAGCACACCATCCCCCTTCGCCCCTGGCGAAGCGTGCTTTGTGCGGGCCCTCCTGCGGCTCACAGGCCGCTCCTGTTGGTATGATGGCGCGTTTGGTGCCACACTCCATGATGTCGGTGATTGGCAGTAATGACACTCCTTTGAATTGCGCAAGCCGCCGTTGGTTGGCGTGCACCATAATGCCGGTGGGTGGCAATAATGGTGCCCCCCTTGAACCACATAACAGTTGAGGGGGGATGTTGTGTGCGCGACACATGTCACCAGGTAACTGCCTCGTGTCTCTTTGGCTTCACCCCGTGTCCTCTTGCGGTCCTCGCCCCTATAAAAAGGGGGTGACCCTCAGTCATTTCCTTATCTCGCACTTGAAAACCCTAGCTTCTCCCTTCGCGGTTTTGTGCCTTTTGTCCTTTGAGGCTGTGAGTCGGACCTTCAAGGTTCGGGTAGTGCGCCCTTTGGAGCTTCGATATGAGCGTAACAAAGAGGGAGACGGCAATGTGGTCTACACCAACGACCTCGACTGATCTATCATGATGGAGCGGGTTCTCCACACCCTTGTGGATGAGGGGAAGCTGGAGAGCCTCGAGAAGTTGTGAGTCCCCCAGGGGAGGGGGGTATCGGCACCTCGGTCGGACGAGGTTGTGGTCTTTGCCACCTTCTTCAATGCTGGCCTCTGGATTCCTTGCGAGCCGCTGGTCGCATGGGTCCTTTAGATGTACAGGTTAAAGTTGGTGAAGCTGATACCCAACTCCCTCGTGAAGCTGGCTGTCTTCGAGTGGATTATGCGATCTACCAGGATGAGTGGGGAGGGGCGTCTATTCGCGTATCTACACGACGGGCGCTGCCAACTGAAGAAGAAGAGCATCGACGAAACGCTGAACTTCGGCAGTCTCAACTTCCAGTCGAAGGAGTGGTGCCAGATGTACACGCCTGCTTCGGCGGTGTGGAATCGGTTGGACACCGACTGTACCCAGAGGTGGTTTTACCACCTTTCTCCGGCGGACGACGATCTGCACTCCAGCGGAGGGCTGATCTAACTGGCCACCACCCTGGACATCGCACTCACCTCGCGGGAGAGGCCCTCGCTTTTTTTTGTGCGACGTCGTGCTTCGTGCAGACCCTGATGCTATTGCGCGCGCTTGAGGGCGTTGTCTTGTGCGGTTTTGACGAGATCCAGAAACGGGTCGACTCGGAGCATGCGCAGAGCGAGGCCCTAAGGGCAGAGCACGAAGCCCTAGCTGACAAGGTGACACCCCTGGAGGCAAGGGTGGCGGAGCTGGAGGGGGAGCGCCGCAGTTTGCAGGAGGATATGTGGATGCTTCGAGGCATCCGGGCCAGCCTCGAGACGGAGATTTGAGCAGAGCGGGAGCTCTCGCACTCCGTGGCACAGGAAACCTGGGAACCTGGGAGGCAATGGAGGCCTTAGAGGGCGCGGTGGTGGACCTCGGCGCCACACCGTGGGGGGAGATGGACATCACCCTCGGGCGTCTCCGCCGTGCCAGGGAGGTGTGCCTGCCGGCGGCCCGGGCGTACAGGGACCATTACATGAAGGTAGCCTGGACGACGGCATTTGCTACCTTACAAAGGCCGGGTGCGGGCATGTTGACGCCCTCGCTACCCGCTCCGTGCTAGTGGTGACCGCAAAGGAAGTTGTCGCTGGGCACCGCCAAACGCGGAAGGCGAGCAACGTCTTCGTCTAGGACTTCTAGGCGCCGCACAGACGTGATGCGACGATGGACTCCCTCTAGGCAGTGCAAGCCCAGGAGAAGAAGGGCAAGGCTCCGGCAGACGACTAGAAGGCCGGCAAGCTGGGAGGGGGGGTCACCATCGGAGATAAGGTGTGATCATCTGCTCGCTCCGAGTGGCCCGGATCCTTTAGATTCTTGTAACTATGTCTTAGCAAAACCTTTTATGCTTTCTCCTTTTTTTTTGTTTACGGCTCCGCCCCCTTTGGGGCACGTGCGCTGAAGGGGGCTGGGATGGGGTTCGCCTCTTTTTTAATGACCTCCACTTTTGAATGGAAAAGATGTTTGGAAAATCGATTGTTTGTGAAGTTCGGTGTGGTTTTGCTTTGTGTGCTTTGCGGTTGTGCATTCTGAATTAATGCTTTGTGCAGGATGATTCATCGTTGCTTTGATGCACTGCTGGCCGGGGGGTCCGGCCATCTGAGGGGAGCATGACGAAGGTAACTACCCCTCATTCGCTCTGTTTGGCCGTTGCAGCTGTGCTACCAGGGCGTCGTGCACCGTGGTGTGAAGTGGCAGCGTTGGCGCTTGGCGAACCTAGGTGGGACCGTGGAGGAGTTTGGACTGTTTCGCCAGCGCAAGGCCACCGCGACGCACAGTGAGATTGCCCGCTTCCGTGAGCAGTGAGGCTAAGCGGCACCCAAAGAAGGCCCTTCGGTCTCATGCGCCGAATCTACGGCCCCAGCCCTAACTTTTTCTGCGAGGAGGAGGCGAAGCCTAGCACCGTCCCCTATACTGTTTTAGATAGGGCTCCGGGGGAGCCCTAACTTTTTTTTGCGAGGGAGAGGCGAATCCTAGCGTCGTCCCTCATACAATTTTAGATAGAGCTCTGAGGGAATCATAACTTTTTACGAGAGGGAGGCGAAGCCTAGCGCCGTCCCCCGTACTTTTTTAAATAGGGCTCCGAGGGAGCCCTAACTTTTTTTGCGAGGGGGAGGCGAAGCCTAGCCTAGCGTCGTCCCCCATACTTTTTTAGATATGGCTCTTGGGAATCTTTTTTTTTTGCGAGGGGGAAGCGAAGCCTAATGCCACCCCCCATACTTTTTTAGATAGGACTCCCGGGGAGCCCTAACTTTTTTTAAGGGAGGACAAAGCCTAGCGCCGCCCCCCATATTTTTTTAGATAGGACTCCGGGGGAGCCTTAAATTTTTTTGCGAGGTGTTGTTTCGTGCCTCCGTGCCAACGAAAGGAATCGGTGTGCATCGTGCTATTGAGTCATGCGCGGTGTCCTGTTTATATACACCACGCATCCTTACCAGGGCTGTTGAGCCATGCGTGGTGTCTTATTTATACACGCGTGCCTACGAAGAGCATCGGTGTGCACTGAGGCAGTTGAGCCATACGCAGTGTCTTGTTTGTATACGCGTGCTCGCGAAGGGCATCGGTGTGCACCGGGGCTGTTGGGTCATACGCGGTGTCTTGTTTGTACACGCGTGCCTGCAGAGTGCATCGGTGTGCACTACGGCTGTTGAGTCATATACGGTGTCTTGTTTCTACACATGTGCCTGCGAAGGGTATCGGTGTACACTGGGGCTGTTGAATCATGCACGGTGTCTGATTCGGTTGGCCTGTTATTTGCCTTCGCGGGTGCGGTGTTTCATGTAAAATTCTTGTAAAATTATGCAATATTCCTTAGAAATTGGACTGTTTCCTGTAAATTTTTTGTTCGAGCTTTTGGTAAGGATTATAACTACTGAACTCAGCAACTTCTTGCGATTGTCCTCGTTAAGGATTTCTCTCCCTCTCTCAATCAAGATTGTCCTTACGGTGCTACCTTTTCATCAAGACAACAAAATGATTTGCCGCCATTACAGGTTCGCCAAAGTTGTGTTTCATGCCTTTAATCACTCGTTTTGGATTGAAGTACCCGTTGTTGAATTGGTTGCCCCTATAATTGTCCTGAAAAGTCCGATGCACTTTCTTCCTTTTCTTCTGATTGACCTTCGATGTCATGTCCTCTCTGTAGCTGCTCTCTTCAGCATATTAGTACTCTTTTTAAGGCCTTTCAGCTATATCCTATGTAAGCATAATCAGAAACATGCTTACAAAATCTTCTGCTTGCAATTTGACATCATGTTTCAATCTACTCATGTAGTCATGTTTCACTTCCCATCTCTGTCGAGCTCTGCCTAGTGCTGTACCACACTTTGACACTGTTAGGATGCAAAAACTTGGCATGATTTGCACTAACCTATCAAGTCAGTTAGTTGTTGGGCAATCAAAATCCACCTCGTCGTCGTGTAACGGTGTAAGCACAGAACTTCGCTCACTTCCAACACCCTTCCTTTTCCATCGCTTTGTTCTGCAAATCTGCAATGGTATTGGTAATGGTCTGTCACAGAAAGAAGATTTTGCTTTATCTGCAGTTAAAAAAAAGTCCGAATGATCAACACACACCATGAACGAGTTGATGATTTCGTTCTGTAAAAACCGATGATTTTACATGGCTTTGATCTAAATGCAGAGAAAATGACCATGCATGGTAGCCCAGGTTTGGCGGCCGGGAAGGATGGAAAGCTCTATACCGTTACTCCGAGATGCGACTAGCAACCAAACGAATGAACAATGGCATTATAGCCTTATAGGCGTAATGTACCATCTTTAATAATTGGCTACTAGTATAGTTGGTAGAATGGAAGGATTGCAAGGCGTGTATCGGTGTATGGACTAAACGCCACGACCGGCGGCGACGCCGACCAAGGCGATCAAGAGTTCGAGACACAGCGAAGCAGCGAGGCGAGCGAGACGCGAGAGTACGGTGCGAGGCGAGCCACCGGCCCAAACGGAAGGGAAGGCCACCAAACGCTGACAAAGCGGTCAGGTTACAAGCCGCGCGCCCACTCCTCTCACACTCCGCGAAAGCTTCCTGCGCCGCAGCGTCAGCCATGAGGAAGGACGCGGCCGGCCGCAAGCCCGCAGCAGCCGGCATTGCGGCGAACGCATGGCTGCAGGTTGCCAGATTCGACCTGAAGCCGTTCCTCGCGGCACTGACGGTGCTGGCGCTCGTTATGGCCGTCTGGCACCTGCAGCCGCGCCGGTCCGCGCTGTTCTCCTCCACCGCCGTGTGCGCGCAGCCCGCGCAAGAAACGCCGGCTCGGCCCCTTGCCGCCCACGCCAAGAGCTCGTCCAACTTCACGCTGCCGCGGGATCCGAACAAGCGGGAGTTCCGCGCAGTGGGCAGCGCTGCAGCGCTGTTCGTGCAGATGGGCGCGTACCGCGGCGGGCCCTACACGTTCGCGGTCATCGGGCTGGCGTCCAAGCCGACGCACGTGTACGGAAAGCCGTGGTTCCGGTGCGAGTGGGTGCCCAGCTCCAACGCCTCCTCGTCGTCGGCGCCGGCGCGGCCCATGCGCGCGGCCAACACGTACCACATGCTCCCGGACTGGGGCTACGGCCGCGTTTACACCGTGGTCGTCGTGAACTGCACCTTCGCGCGCGCGCCCAACGCCGACAACGCCGGCGGAGAGCTCGTGCTGTACGCGTACTACTCGCCGTTGCCGGACCGGTACGAGCGGATCGTCGCGCTGAAGGAGGACGCCGGCTCGTACGACGAGTCAAGGTTCCGGCCGCCGTACAAATACGAGTACCTCTACTGCGGCTCGTCGCTGTACGGCAACCTGAGCGCGGCGCGCGTGCGGGAGTGGATGGCGTACCACGCGTGGTTCTTCGGCCCCAGTTCGCACTTCGTGTTCCACGACGCCGGCGGCGTGAGCCCCGCCGTGCGCGCCGCGCTCGCGCCCTGGGTGCGCGCCGGGCGCGCCACGGTCCAGGACATCCGCGCGCAGGCCGAGTACGACGGCTACTACTACAACCAGTTCTTGGTCGTCAACGACTGCCTGCACAGGTACCGGCACACCGCCAACTGGACCTTCTTCTTCGACGTCGACGAATACATCTTCCTCCCTGACGGTCGCACGCTCGACGCTGTCCTCGGCGATCTCAGCCCCTACACGCAGTTCACCATCGAGCAGAACCCCATGTCCAGCAAGCTGTGCGTGCAGGACCCCAACGCCGACTACTCCAAGTAAGCGTACACGAAGAAATTCTTGATTCCTCTCGTCGCTGCAACGTTCTAACATTGACGAGAGATGTTGTGAAGGCAATGGGGGTTCGAGAAGCTGGTGTTCCGGAACTGGATCACCGGCGTGCGACGCGACCGGAAGTACGCGATCCAGGCGAGGAACGCGTACGCGACGGGGGTGCACATGTCGGAGAACGTGATCGGGAACACGACGCACAAGACGGAGCACCTCATCCGGTACTACCACTACCACAACACCATCAACGTGCCCGGCGAGGTGTGCCGCGAGCTCGTCCCCGCCGTGCCGCCCGACGGGAACGTGACCTGGTCCGACAAGGCGCCGTGGTACCACGACGACAGCATGAGGCGCCTCGCCGGTGCCGTCCGGGAGTCCGAGAGGCACGCCATTGGCAACGTCCAGGTGTGACACGATCACGTATAGCCACGTGAAACAACAACGTATAGTCTGTCCATAGAGAATTCGACTGTTTTCTTTGTAAAAAACTGTCACATTCTAAAAACTTATTTACAATTGCAGTATACATAAATTACAGTAAATTATTTATGTAATTTTTGTTTTTGGTCACTGTAATTATTCTTAAAAGTCTTAATAACTCATATTTCGACCACATGATTCAAAATCTCACATGAGAGGTTGAGCAAAAACAAAGATAAAAAACATTATTAAAGTTCATTTACAACTCTATTATACATAAATTACAGTAAATTATTTATGTAATTTTTGTTCTTGGTTGTCAGTAATTATTTTTGAAAGTCTTAATAACTCATATTTCCATCACATGATTCAAAATCTCACATGTACTTTGAGAGATTGAGCAAAAAAAAGACAAAAATTGAAATTATATACCAATAAAATACGGCAACGTAGCGAACCCGTTATATTCTTCACATGTAATTTGAGAGGTTGAGCAAAAACAAAGACAAAAATAAAATTATATACCAACAAAATACGGCAATGTGGTGAACCCATTATGTTCTTCACATGTACTTTGAGAGATTGAGCAATAACAAAAACAAAAAAAATAAAAATCTCCTCAACGCCTCTTGATGAGCTGCAAAAAATATTAGTTTGTCATGAGTGATGTTTCTCGAAGCATCACGAGATGAATCCCTCACATGTATATGGGGCCAAATAGCCATTAGGTTGATCAAATTATCCTCTTTAAACTCTATGAACTAGTTAGAATGTAGTATGACACAAAGCCAAGAAGTCAATAACACGAATCTTATAGCACATCTAACGAACAAAAAAGTATCAGTTTTGGTTTCAAATAACTGTCGGAAGTTATATAGCAATTCCATATATATATATATATATATATATATATATATATATATATATATATATATATATATATATATATATATATATATATGTGTGTGTGTGTGTGTGTGTGTGACAACCCCCTCCTTGGATGAGGCTGAGAACTGTGAAGAAAGTAAATTTCAGCACGCTGCAGTGTGTGTGAATTTTATGAGCTACGAAGTGGAAATTACCAAACGAACGAACATTTCGTCGGTGCAAGTCTCACTGTTTCATTTCTTGACCATACAAAGCGCTCTCTAGCTTCTTCCATGCTCTCCAATATGTTCGGATGCGTTTGCAGAATACAAAGGAGGAAGAGCTCTAACTTGTTGCTCATGACGTTGCCACTTGGCCTACTGTGCCGTACAGGGACCCGGCCTTCGTCTCCATTTGCTGCCGTCTTCGTCGTGGGTCTCATGGCATTTGCTGCCTTGCTTGCTGTGTGGTAGGCCGAAATTCTCATGCCAGATCATCTTCAGATGTCATCTAGCTAAGAACTGTTGAAAATATAGACAATATTTTAATTCCAAATTTTATTATGAGACAAACATCACATAAAACTAGATATGTATAAAACAATACTAACAACAGACAGCTTATTGCACTTCTAAACATACATAATAATAGGATTATAACATAATAGTTTAGTCGCACAGCCAACTTATAGTTGGGCGTAATGAAGAACAGGAAGCAGCGTAGACTTGAAGCAGTGCAGAATGTAGATGAAGCAGCACAGTGAGCGGTCACGTAGATGCGCTGCCCAGAAACCTTATTGCCGCCTCGTGCAGGTGAACTCTGCGACAATGGTTCGGAGATACCCGCTCACCCTCCTTCCCAGTGCACGCCGAGAAGAAGAAACGGCTTGGTTCGACAATACAACTCTCCTGCACAGTAGAACAGAGAGGAAGAAGAAGAAAATGGAAGTGAATTAATTGATCTTTGGTCTGGACGTCTCCAGATCTTTTTAAGGTCGAGATAATTACTCTCTAGTCACTGCATAATAAAGCATATATTAAACCACTGGTAACTGCTAATTCAAAACCAATTAATAGTAATTAAGCAGTGTTTATCATATCCTGATTACACAGTGGTCTACAGGTTCGACGAGTGTATTTCGATCACACTAGTCTATAGATCCGACTGCTGTGTTTCGATCACACTGGTATATAGCTCCGACTACATTATTTCAACGACTGTGTTTCGACTACACTGGTCTATGGCTTCAACAATTTTATTTCGACCACAGCGTTTCAACCACTTTATTTCAACTACACTGGTCTATGGCTATATAATACTAAACCATACATACTTTGAAATTTCAACAATGAATGTGACTTTACACTTATGAGCCTAATTCTACCAAGAACTTGAGATCAAGCCAAAGCACTCAACATCTGCTCATTCTCCCCTGATTTTATTTGTCACTTTTTAGATGTTTCCGTTTTTCGCTAAATTTTTACTGTTTTGCCTATGTGGATTTGCGAGAAACAGTAGTGAACCTGTGGAACTAGACTTGCAGAATGAACATCGCTTATCTTCAGTACTCGTTGGTACAGACGGCCCTTTTTTTTGCATCCGGTCGTGAACTCCCAGTTGGCGAGTAGTGACAGTCTTTAATTACTACCGGGTTCTCAGCCAGATTGAGGAATCAGGATTCAAATGTCACAGCCCTCCGTTTCACAGTATTTCTCGGGTCGCCCTACACACACCGTCTAAGGAGGAGACACATAGTCTAAGTAATAATTAATGGATTTTCTGCATGGGCAAATATTGCGAAAGGACTAGACAAATGTTGCGAAACCGAGGGAGTACTTTTTAACACTTATCTCAGGATATTTTCCAGCCAAATTACTAACACCATTTTCCCAGGAAATGCGGCGCTCGGCCCGCTAGCAAACATGGCCTGGTCCTACTTCACCTGAAAACGACTTGTCCTCTAAATTAGCAAAGGCCCAATTAGCCCAACCCGGGCGAGACCGGCCTAAGATTTGAGCTTTTCACCCGAACCCGGCTTGCCCGATAGGCCGATACTGAGGTTTCCTCGTGTTTTTTATCTACTAAAAATGGAGCATCATTTGACCCATTCGACACCCAATTTTTTTTTTGTTGTAACAATTTAATGGTCCTTTTCTTACCTTCTACACTCTCCTCTCGCTAGGATTCTTGTACTAATTAATCCAAGCTGTATAGTGTATCGAGTCCTAATCTTCACTTACCATGAATCGAGACAGCCTGACAGCACATTCATAACTCGTTTTCTGGCTGGCAGAAAATTTGCCAAAAGAAATGGCTACCCAATTCAGAGTACTTAATTTGTGCCTGGACGTAGTGCCGCGCGATAACAAGGTTGCAAGCTCGTGATGCAAATCGTCAGCGGTTAATTATTGTTGAGAAACTGTCGCTGACGAGTTCAGTTCAAGCAATCACCTTATAGACAGAAGTCAATTCACATAGGACAATTAAGAATAGAATAATAGATTGAACACAGAGATATATGCGGACTTCTTTTTCTCTTTATTTCTCTTCCATAAAGGCACGCACAATGGTTGTGCCCCCCTTTATATAGTCTACGGAGTGGATGAGTAGCCTATAATGGGCCAGGCCTGCCTAGCCTGGGTCCGGTTTCTAAACGCTTCCCATTGGGCACTCATCTGCTATGTTCATGTCTCATCAAAACTATATAAAAACCCAGTAGAAAAATTTAAAGAAAGAGTACATGAAACACGTTCTGCTGTACTGCACGAATTGCCTTATTAAAAACCTTAGCCGAGAAACTTCAGAAAAAATTCGTCAAGGGAAAAAGAGTACAATCCACCTAATTTTATTTAATCTCTAGGATTTATTCTTTGGGTACTCGATTTTCGCGATCAAGTTTCAATAATGAGTTCGTGAAAATTCCCCCCTGAATTCTGCAGTTCTCTAAGTCTCATCATTACAATTCCACATATGCATCTTTCAAAGCTAGATGCTGGAAGTGACTTAATGAATAAATCTGCAAGATTTTCACATGACTTAGTATGCAATACTTTAATTTTATCTATATTTTGCAATTCATGAGCATAGAAGAACTTGGGGTTGATATGCTTTGTGAGTTGACTCTTCACACAACCTATCCGCACTTGTGCAACACAAACTGCATTATCTTTATAGATAATAGTGGGAGTTTGTGCGGTATTCAATCCACATGACTGCTGGATGTGGTGAATCATCCGCTGAAGCCAAGAACATTCTCGCGAGGCCTTGTACAGTGCCATGATTTCCGAGTGGTTCGTCGAAGTTGATACAAAACTTTGCTTAGACGATTTCTATAAAATAGTTGTTCCACCACATAGGAATACGTAGCCTATTTGCGACTTGGCCGTATGCTGGTCCGACAGATACTCGGCATCTGCATAGCCAGACATAGTTAGGTTTTGGTTCTTTTTGTAGAACAGACCAAGATCTTTGTTTCCTTGGAGGTATCGGAAGATGTCCTTTATTCTCTACCAATGTCTTTTGGTAGGTTCTGCACTATACCTTGCTAATAGGTTCACGACAAATGCAATCTCCAGTCTAGTATAGTTTGCTCAATACATGAGTGCTCCTACTGCACTTAAGTACGAGAATTCCGGTCCCAAGACTTCCTCCCCCTCTTCTCTAGGTCTATACGGATCATTGTCTTGCTGTAATTATAAGGATCTCCTGACCATCGGCACTTTCGAAGGGTATGCATTTTCAAAGACAAACCTTTCTAACACCTTCTGAGTGTAGGTTGACTGATGCACTAAAATCCCTTTAGGGGCATGCTCAAGCTGCAAGCCTAGACAATATTTGGTTTTACCCAAGTCTTTCATTTCGAACTCCGATTCCAGGTAAGAGCTTGCTTTCTTAATATCTTCTAGGGTCCTGATGATATTCAGATCATCTACATACACTGAGATTATACGAAATCCATCATGGGATCGTCGTATAAATATACAGGGACAATCTTCATTGTTCGTGTAGCCTTTCTTGCATAGAAAGTATCTTAAGAGATTATACCACATCCTGCCTGATTGCTTAAGTCCGTATAGTGACTTTCTGAGTTGCACACTGTACATATATCTATTTGCTCTATCTTGGTTCAGGATAGGGATACATTTAGGTACCTTCATATAAATATCTGAATCTAAGTTTCCATAAAGGTATGTAGTTACCACATCCATCAATTTTTTCTTTCTAAATTCAGGTTTATTGCCGTTGAGATTAAATGTCTAAAGGTAGTTCCGCCTATGACTGGGGAATATGTTTCTTCATAATCGACTCCTAATCGTTGAGTCAAACCTTGTGCAACGTGCCTTGCTTTATATCTTACAACTTCATTACTTTCATTTATCTTTCAAACAAATACTCATTTATGCCCTATGGGGTGCACATGGATAGACGTGCGGCTTACAGGCCCAAACACTTCTCTTTTATTTAGAGATAATAATTATGCTTCTATTGCCTTCTTGCAATCTTCGCAATATGATATTTTCTTACATTCAGCGAGTGATGCAGGCTCTGAATGAAGATCGATGATTGTGGCAATTTTCTTTGCAAAATAAATATCGACATTGGCTGTTGTTCCATTCATAGATTCTCCCGTGGTCACATAATTTATAGCTATTTCTTCATGGGGCGATTCTTCTAATGCTTATACTCGCTCACTGCTCCTTCCAATTGCGGGGGCAAGTCTCTTTAGTTTTTTAGCTCCGATGTGTGCGCACACATCCATGCTGATGTCTCCCTCTGTGGGGATGTTCAAATCTGGTATATCTTTTACTGAAGGTTCCATACTGGTGCCAGGTCTTAATTGGCTCCCCTTCTGGTTCTGGGGAACTTCAGTGATCGGCTGTGTCAAGTCCTTTTTATCCTTTTTCGCTAGGCATCCCCGGTTACTTTGGATTCGAGGCGCCGGAGTTCTCGTCTTTTTATTCTGAGGCCTCTGAACGAGATTAGGGGTATCGTCAATTTTCAACCCTCTCCGGTGCATTGCATGCATGCATATGTGACTTGGTCACGTTCTTCAGATTACTAAAGTGGTCAGGCAGTTGATTCGCTAATGCTTCCAAATCAATTATCTTCTGGACTTCTCTATTTGCTTCACTAGTGCGCGGGTCATGTGCATGGACTCCTGTGGCTTGCCAAGTTATTTATCGATATTTTTCATCAAGTTGTTGATTTCCTTCCCCTAATAACGGGAAACTATCCTCATCAAATATGCTATCAGCGAAGCGGGCTGTATGCAAATCTTCAGTCATGGGGTCCAGATACCTGATTATGGATGTTGTCTCATAACCAACTTATATCCTAGACTTTTGGAGAGGGCCCACTGCAGTTCACTGCGGTGGTGGTATATGTACATAAACCTTGCAACCAAACCTGTGAAGATGAGAAATTTTTGGTGCTGACCCTTGCACTAGTTGCATAGGTGAATGGATGTTATGTGCCGATGGTCTAAAATTGATGAGAGTTGTTGCGTGCGGGACTGTGTGTCCCCAATAGGTAGCTGGTAAGTTAGAATTTTGTAATAGCGGCCGGGCAATAAATTTAATTCTTTTAATTAATGCCTCTGCTAGTTCATTCTGGGTATGGACATGCGGTACAGAATGCTCAACGGTAATTCCCATTGCCATGCAATAATCATCAAATTCCTTCGAACTAAATTCTCCAGCGTTGTCCATTCTGATGGACTTGACATGATGATCAGTGAAATTATTCTTAATTTTAATTACCTGTGAGATCAGCTTTACAAAAGCGTGCTTTCTCGTAGACAACAAACATACGTGCGACCATTTCGAGGAAGCATTGATGAGCACTATAAAGTACCTAAATGGTCCTGATAGGGGCTATATAGGACCAAAAATGTCTCCCTGGATACGGTCCAGAAATGCAGGGATTTCATCCTTCACTTTTAGAGCAGAAGGTCTAGTAATTAATTTCCCGGTGGCACATGCGGGGCACACAAAATCTTCTTGATTCGAGAAATTCTTTACATTAATATTATATCCCTGAGAATTGTTAATTATATTTCTCATCATCCTAAGATCGGGGTGGCCTAATCTATCATGCTAGAGACAGAAAATTTCAGAGCTTCTAAAAGTGGTTTTTAGGACAGTATAGGCTGCAGGTGCCTTAATATTAGTGTAGTATAGCCCAGTTTCATATGAAGGAAGTCTTTCTAATACCCATTTTTTCACTTTCTTCACGCTTTGTAATGAGCAAGTATTCCTTACCATACTCTTTTTCAATCTCTCCGTGGAAAATGTTAGCGCGAATATCCTTAAAGCTTAGGAGAGTTCTATTTGATTCTGGGTACAACAAGGCTTCTTTAATGACCAAAGTTATGCGCGTCAGGAGTATAATTGTGTCGCTTCCTGAGTCTATTATACAAGTATCACTACCTGCGATTATCGTAAGACTACTAGCATTCTTGCTGATGGACTGAAAAAAACTTCGTCTTTGTCAAGATGGTATTCGTTGTGTCGCTATTCACTAAGCGTACATCCTCCATAGGGCACCACACGTGTTCTGATATAAAGTATTTATTAATAGAAACAAGTCCATTCTACCCCCTCAAGTATCGACATGCGGACACCTAACCCCCTCAACTAAAAAACCGGCCCTTTGACACCTCGGTTGCAAAACCGAAACTTACCCCGAGGTCAAGCTTTAGGGTGGTTGGTTTTGCACGCGTGGCGTCCGCTTGGCCTGGTTTTGCCGTGTCGGTCGACGACTTCATTGCGATGTGGTGATGACTCAAAGAAATCAAAATTATAATATTGCGAGGCCCACATGTCGGTTTTACTCCTTTTTCTTTCTTAGACTCTCTCCCGACGCGCTTTCTACCCCCATCTTCTGCGGGCGACTATGCGCGAAAGCAAAGGTTTGAGCTGGAGGAGGCCATCTCCTTCCGCCGCGAGGTGCAGCTCGGCCTCGTCGCCTCCCTCCAGCGCCTCGTCTCGGACCTGGTCCCCTCCCACGACACACTCATCGTCGTCACTCATCGTCTGACTCTCGCATCGCTGCTCCCCATCGCCACCACCTCCCGTGGCATGCACCACTCGCCTCGTCGCTCCCCTCCGCAACCGTGCCGCTCACCCATCGCCTCCGCCTCCATCCCCCGCCACCATCGCCTCTTGCGCCATGGTCCCTCGCCTCGTCGGCACCACGCCACAGTCCCTCGCCTCGTCACTATCGCACAGTGGTGTCTCCGCCTCCCTCTCCGGTATGCCATGGAGCTCACCTTGCCGAGCTGTATAGGCGACACCGACGAGGGACACTGATGGAGAAGAGAAGGTCAAGCTGCGGTGGACGCGAATGCGAAATCACAGGTAAAAAACTCCAATTTGTGCTTGAAGTTGTGATTGCACCCAATTGAAAGCAAAATTTTCGAGTTAAAAGCAAAAAATCCGAGTTGAAAGCTTCAATTTCTCCGCCTCACCGCGTTGCCTCTCATCGTTGCCAGTCCCGCTTGCGCCGCCCCAGACCAAGCCATTCTCGATTACACTCGCCATTGTTGTTGCCTGGCCACCGAGGCTCGTCGTCTCCCCTCTCCCTCTGTTTCTCTCTCTTTCATGTTGTTGGGGAGAGAGAGACGGATCCAAAGGCCGTGGCAGTGGGGACGGCTGGATCCGGCACCAGAGGATAGGAAGAAGGTGGGGAGGATGGCAGGGACACCTTTGATGCCACACCTCATCTCTGGAAGCCGCCGCTATCGCCGCCTCCCTCCGACTCGGTCGTCTCCAGATCTATGCCTCCACCGATTGATCTCGCTAGTGGTGATGAGGAGGAAGATAACATCGAGGAGGACGATGAAGAAGAGGAGGAGGTTGAGGATGATGGCGAGGATGCTGAGCCAGAGAGCAGTGGGAGGGTTCCCATGGTGGTGGGGGAGTTGGAGAGAAGAGATTGATGGGCATGATGAAGGAGAAGGGGAAGATAGGGTCAAGAATGGCTGAGTCATCGCCATGTAATCGTCACGTGGCGAAACCAAGCTGACTGGGTGCCACGCAAGCAATACCATCGGGCAAAACATCCCTAGGGGGTTAAGTGCACTGGTTTTGCAACGTGGGGTGTCAAAGGGCCGGTTTTTTAGTTGAGAGGGTTAGGTGTTCACATGTTGATACTTGAGGGGGTAGAATGGACTTCTTCCTTATTAATATGAAGTAGGAAGTAATCCACACACAAATAAAATACTCCAAAACAGAACAAAACTTGCTATTATTAATACGGGAAAAAGTCTTGTAGGACTCATCATAAGAATTTAATGCATTGCACTTCTAGAGCTTACAACCATTATTCAAATAGTTCGATGTTCTATAACCATAAACTGCAAATGACTATATAAAAAAAATCGAAGTGCAATGCGTGCACTAGATCGAATCAGCGAAGTACGAAGAAACTTCTGCCTGAATCTGTTCTATGTCCATCTTCTCCTCTTCGGCAACTATGGATGCAGCCGCTGCGATGTCCAAAGAAGGGGTGATGGGGGCTACTGCTGGGCTGTCCACATCCATGGGTGCAACCAATGACTGTGTATTCTTCGTGCCTGCAATGGCGAGGTGTGCCTCATGCTATCCTTTGCCCTTCTTCTTAGACTAGAAAGCATCAATCACGTGATGTGGTTCACAACAAACACGCGACCAATGCCCCCATGTGCCACATTTGTAGCATCCTTGGTCCTGCTGGCCATAGGGCTTCTCATCACGCTTCTTTTGCCCGCCCTTCTTAGCTTGAGCATTCTGTTTGGTCTTGTGACCCATGACCTTACCCTTCTTTGAGTGAGGCTTCTTCACCTTGTAGTTGCTGGCATTGACTTCGTTGCCAACATGGCTACTAGACAGCTGTGAGATGTAGTTTTTTCTTAGAACCTCATCTTGAGCTTCCGTAACTTGCATGTTGTCAATCAGTTTGGCATACTTCTTGTAGCCGTCTTGACGATAGTTGCGCGCGGATTGCACCGCATTTGAGTGAAAAGTAGAGAGTTTTCTCAATCTTTTCCTCATCTATGATTACCTTACCACAGAGTTGAAGACTGGTATAAATTCTGTGCAAAGCAGAATTGTACTCCCCCACGGTCTTGTAGTCAGCAAAACATAGTCGATTCCATTCCTACTCTGCCTGAAGAAGAATGGTGTACTTTAGCTTCTTAAACTGCTTCTTTAGTGCGGTCCATAAAGCTAGGGCATTCTTCTCTGCCATATACTCATTCTTGAGCGTTAGGCAGAGATGATGTCTGAGGAAATGAAGCGCCTGATCATTTTCCTCAGCAGTTGGAGCGGCATCCTTCGAGGTGCCAAGTCCGATAGCAGCACGGAGTTTCTTGGCTCCAGGTATGATCTCGACATTTGATGCCCAAGTCAAGTAATTCTGGCCATACTGGGCCAGCTCTTCAAACTCCCGGTTTGTAATGCCAGCCATCTACATATTCATGCAAAGAGTTCATAAGATTACTGCTAGTAATTTCCATAAAATGGTTGCAAAAATTCTCATAATGTTCCCGTATTTTCTATGTATTTTTCATGATTTACTGCTATTTTCAGTGATTAAAAGCAATATAAACAATCACAGACAATCAAAACAGTAAATACAATAAATAAATTACATAGAAATAACAATAACAAAGTTAAACATGCTTCAAAAGTTCAAAATTATTCACAAATAGAATTCCCAAGGCCCTTTTCTGCTGGAAAAAGAACTTTCGGTGAATTCTGCAATTTCCGAGGGTTCAACCGCTAATTTTCTGTTTTGAGAAAATTTTTCGCGCAATTTTCAGAATTTCCGAGGGCTTCTTGCAAAAATTAGGATTTTTTTCTTTCCTTCCCCTCCCTTTTTTCTTTTTAGTCGGAACCCCCTTTTTTCGGTCTAATTTTTGGGCCTGCTCCTCATGGTCCAGTTGGCCTTTCCTGGCCCAAGAAGCCGGCCCACTTCGGCTCATGGCCGGTTGAAGAAAAAGGGGAGGGGGTAGGGTTTCCCTACCCTTGTTCCTGTGGCTTGTGGCGGCGCTATGAGCGCGCGGTTAGGCAGAGGGCATGGCACTGGCGGCAATGGCTTGGCGCGTCTTGGCGCCGGGCAAGCAACACGAGGTGGCGCTGCCGCGGTCTTGATATCGGTGCGGCAGATTCGTATGACGGCGTGGTCGCGTCTTTGCCGACGCGAGCGCTGCTCAAAGCGGCGGCCGTCGCGATGGGTGAACAACCGATGTGGCTATGCGGGGCCGTCGCCGAGAATGGCGAGGTTAACAGCGCCGCCCGTCTTGGGCGGCGTGGGCGGTCCATGTGAGGAGTCTGGCGGCGTTAGGGCGCGACAACCACGGTGTCTGGCGACCGAGGTGGCGCAATTATTCGGCAGCAACCATGCGGCGTGGCGGCGCCCGCCGGTGGCAATATGGCTTTGGGGGCTCCGTGGGGAGCCCGTGCGAGGGCGGCATGATCTTCGGGTATCCGGCGGTGGCACAGCTCAAGGCCGGCACGACGCGGTGTGACTCCGGGCTGATTTCCATGCGCGAAGGGGAAAAATTCGTGTACTGTTCATCCAATTACTGTTCATGTAATGTAATTGTACAATCTACTGTGCAATCATCATCTGCTCTTTCATGCAATCCACTGATCGGCTTGACTGGTGACTTCAAGTCGGCTCGTGGTAGATTAGAGTGAATTTGCACTGTAGGATAAAAAGTAGAAAGCCAAATTTGCAGAATTGAAAGCGATCTAGAAAATACGATTCGATCTACGAGCGTCGTTCATCGACGGTTACCTTTCGATCTGAGTAGAGTAGGCCTAGAGGTAGGCTAGAGTCGATCGTGCTGATAACGTGTTGAGGAACCATCGCTGGCGAGTCCAGTCCGAGCGATCACCTTGTAGATGGAAGTCGATTCACACAGAACAATCAAGAACATAATAGTAGATTGAACACAGAGATATAGGGGGACTTCTTTCTTCTCTTTATTTCTCTTCCACAAAGGCACGTACAATGGTTGGGGGTCCCCTCCTTTATATAGTCTATAATGTGGACGAGTAGCCCATAATGGGCCAGGCCTGCCAGGCCTGGGCCCGGTTTCTTAATAATTATCTCATCGAGGGAGGCCTTGTTGAGGAATAGAATGTACTAGTGCTATTGTGATTAATTTTGTGATTTTTTTCTTCCTTTTCTTTTCTTTTTTGTAAATGGACACAAAAACCTTTGTGCTCGCTGTTGATAGAAAACTTCTCTCTCCTTTTTTCGTGAGCATACTACTATTTTTACGTGGCAAGTGCGCAAAATTCAACTTGGTGATCGATCACTAAAAAGCAAGATTGTTACAAATGAATACGATAATAAGTACTATGACATTGTACTTTATACGGTGATACGTATGAGATTGTTTCAGCATAAGCTAATTGAGTTCTTCCCTAGATATTACCTCCTTTCTTATGTAGATTCGTGCAAACCCTAGTATCTCCACCACATGTCGTCGCTGCACTCGCCACTCCTGCCCCACCCACCACCTTGCCAAACACACTTCCCTTGTGTTGTTGTTCTTTTGCTTTAAGATTCACGAAACTATTCTTTAGGTGGAGTACTCAAGTACTCATCGTAAAAAAAATATGGAAACCTAGCTAGTAGTACTAATAGAGGTGGCCACATGGGCACACCGAAGGCGACAGAGAGCAAAGCGTGGGCACCGACAATGAGGAGGATGCCTCAGACGAGGAGGAGGAGGCGTGGGGAGAAGAGAAGAGGGAGGAGGGACCAAAAGGGGAAAGAAGAGAAATGGAGGAGCCAAGGAGGGGATGGAGCTGCGGTCGGAGCGGGGAGGAGGAGGCAAGGGGGTGGCAATGGGCAAAGGGATAAGAGGGAGGAGGGATGGGGGGATGTACGTGACCGGCGCAGAGGGGTAGGGGGGCAGGTGAGGGGGGCGACGTGGCATGGGCCGGCGTAGAGGGAGGAGGCCAAGAGGGGTCTGTGGGTGGGTGGCTGGAGGGTGATTTGCCCAAGACACTATGGTAGTGCCATGTCTTGGGCATGCAGTGTCTGTGTGCGAAGGGCCAGCAAAGGGGCACGCGACAGGGAGAGAAAAGGGGGAATCTGCCTATTAGGGCGTGTTTTGATCGTTTGGGACTTTAAAAATAGTAAAACAATTCAAAACATCCCAAATTTTTTCTATAAATAGTCACCATACCCCCCTCATTAAGCATCCATCGATTCCTCGATTTCTCTTTGAAATTATGTTGTTTGAATTCAAATTTGTTGTGAGATAATTTGGCAAAATTTTAAAAAATTGTACCAAAATTTGGAAAATTCAATTTCCAACAGCAAGTCAGCAAAAGATGTATAGTACTATTTTTTTGCATAATTTTATTATTATTATTTGTTATGCTAAGATGAAAGTATTACAATTTTTGTTATGGAAAATTACGATAGCTTTGCTCTTGGTGATTACGGACTTTCACCGGAGAAAGTTGCATCCATGGAGGCTGCGACTGCCTCAAACCAACCGCGGTTGTTAGCGGAAGGGCAAGGTGGTGTTCCATCATCAGGCTCTACGACAGCATCTTCGTTGAGCAAAGAGGCCGAGGCTGTCTACATCGGGAGTGTGGGAGAATTTCGATAGGATAACCAAGCCAGCCGCACAGGGAAATGAGGTAGCATATTCTATTTGCAAAATTTGTCATAATAAATTGTCTGTAAGGTCTATAGGTGGAACGTGGCACTTGCTTAGACATGGTACAAGATGTAAGACCAAGCACAAGATGTAAGACTAAGCAAGGATTGGTGATGAGGCAGACGCAGCTGTAGTATAACCCCGATGGTACGGTACGTAGCTGGGACTACAATTGCTTATGAGGATTTACCGTTAGGCTTTGGGGAGTCTACTGCTTTCCAAACTTATATTTGTACTGCGCATAGTCCTAGATTTTCTACCATTTCTAGATAGACAACAACTAGAGATATAGTAAAATACTACAATGAACGCTGTAAAAAAAAGAACTATTAAGTACGTGCACATTTTTGGTGGCCTTGACCTCAAACATATGGAGTGGTTGGGTTAGGGAGGATTATCTTAGTGTAGTTGTTCATTATGGTAATGACAACTGGGTAATAGAGAAAAGAATTATAGGTTTTAGATTAATTGATGTAGCACACATGGGTGAGAATATTACGAACTATATTATCAAAGTCGTGGAAGACTTTGGTCTTATAGATAAAATATTATCAATTATTTTAGACAATGCTGCTTCGAACTCTAGGGCCATAGATATTCTTACTCCAGTGTTGAGTACATACACCGATTTCTTCTTGCTACATTAGCGATGCGCTTATCATATTATTAACCTTATAGTCAAATGTGGTTTGAAGAGGTTGAATCTATATATTAAAGCCTTTCGCGATGCAATATTTTACTTGAATAATTCTAACATAAGAATGGTAGTATATGAGAACTTCTGCAGGGCGATGGGTGTACGCCTAAGAAAGTTCGGTTTGGACATGCCGGTAAGATAAAACTCTACTTACCTGGTGCTTAATAGTCTTTTACCATATAAGAGCATTTTGTCATTCTTATTCAAGCGCACTATCAGTGCACTGACGGTAGTATACTATCGACTAAGCAACATTGGTTTGTTGCTGAGAAGATACTTCAGTTTATAGAATTTTTTTTATGAGGCCACTGTTGCTTTGTCTGCTATCTATTATCCAACATCTCCTATTATTGTGCATAGTAGTTTACACATTGCTAGTCATTTAAAAAACTATGAAAATGACACAATTTTAAGAGAAGCTATTGTTGATATGAAAACTAAATACCTTAAATATTGGAGAGAAATCCCTTTCCTATATGCATTTGCATTTATTTTAGATCCTAGAGCTAAAATTGATGGATTTACTAATATTCTTGATCTTCTTAGTGATGCTACGGGGCTAAACTATTATAACTATTTTACAGATGTTTGTTTTTTATTACATGAGGTTTTCCAAAGGTACGAAAATAAGTTCCAGGAAGTCTGCTTGCAATGACCTCCAATAGGACCCATCTCAAGTAACACGACAAATCTGTGGGGCAAGATATGTGGTGTAGGCTCTTTCTCCAGGTCTAGGTTTTCTTCTTCTACAGCGGCACCTTCTCAGCAAAGTCCAAGACCAACCTCTCACCCTCTCACCCAAGGAGCGGAGAACTATCCGCCTTTTTGGACAACTATACAGTGGATTTCAATCTAGAAAACTTTAAAATTTTGCACTGGTGGCATGACCATAAGTTAGCATATCCCATACTATCCACACTTGCATGTGATGTGTTAACTATTCCTATCTCGACGGTTTCCTCCGAGTATGCTTTCAGTCTTTCTGGAAGAATATTAGAGGAGAGAAGAACACGTCGCACAAGTGAGATGGTGAAGATACTTCTAACAGTGAAGGACTGGGAACAAACTGATTCACGAACACAACACTCTGTGGAAAATCCAGAGTCGTCGGATGTGTTCAAAAATCTGTACCTAGACAATGACACGTAGAACAAGGATATATGTAGAGCAATAGGCTGTCCTCTTTTTCCTTTATCAAGGTTTTCTCATGTTGAGTTTTTACTTGGCAAAGGTTTTAACGAGGCAGCCATTTGAACATTAATAAAGCTCTTTATTATATTTTCAATATGCTTGTATCATTTTTTACAATTCTCATATTTATTTCTGAATTCTACATATTTTTCTGATTTTTGGGGATTTTTTCTGATTGTTTTGAATTTTTCGGGCCTAACGGGCTAAGTGGGCTGCAACCGGCCCGTCAGGCCAAATGGGCTCAGGCCGACACAACACGGCACGAAAAGGTCGTTAGGCCGTGCCTGGGCCGCCTCCCTAGCACGACACGACCCGTTTGTTTCGCGGGCCAGGATGGACTGTGCCGAGATGGGCTAGGCCGGCTCATGCCCATGCCGTGCCGCCCATCTGGCCACCACTAAGTACTACTTCATATCAAACACAACATGGCAATTGAATCCGTCTTCCTAAAAAGTTACACACTTTTTGCACCATCAGATTGTGTCGAGATTTGTGAAAACCCTAATATCTCTCTCCCTCTCTCTGCCGCCACGCTCGCCCTACCCACCACTTTGCAAACGTGCCCTATAAAGGATGTGGTACCCTACTAGCTAGTACTGCATATCAAACACAATAGGGGCAATTGAACCTGTCTCCCTAGAAAGTTACACACCTTTTGCACCATCAGATTGTGTCAGGATTTTTGTAAACCCTAATATCTCTCTCTCCTTCTCTCCACTGCCACGCTCACCCCACCCACTGCCTCGCGAATGCGCCCTATAAAAAGGATGCGATACCCTACTAGCTAGTACTCCATATCAAACACAATGGGGCAACTGAAAGGTGGTCGTATGCTATTTCCACCGCTACCAGATACACTCGTGTTGCCCCTATCTCACGTGACAATTTGTCTCCCTACTTAGTCCCCTATTCCTTGATCTTCTCACTGCTCTACCTCCTATGCCCTACCCCGCTACTCAGTGGCGGATCTAGGATTTTCAAGATAGGTGTTTGGAGTTACAAAAATATTGTTCAATGTAAAACATAAATGTTTGTAATATAAAAAAACAAAGTACAAATCTACATGTTTCCTCTTCATTTTTGAACGCTCAACAATCTACATGTGAGGCATAGAGTAGTGGATCAAGATATTGTGAAAAAACCTAGAATATAAATGCATTAACACCAGGCCACCATCCAATTTTACAAAAAAAAAACTAAAAGGGAAATGCTTTTGCTTAAAAACATTGACATAGTGTTATGCATTTATATTTTCATAATTTTACATTACCATATGAGACTGGCAATTCTAGCAAGTACACTTCTCAATTCATGATTTCAGAAACAAAATGTTCATACATGATTTCTGTTGCCTTAAATTTTACATGTGTTGTTAAGAATGTAGCATTAACTCGTGGCATGATTTTAGTCATTATATGCTACTGGAAGTCTAGAACTGCAATTGTATTCTCTACAAATATTTGATACCCACATTAAGCTTCACTGTAGTATTCAAAGCAATACCAGATCTCTTGCTTTGTCATGCCGTGGAGCTCCCAAATTCCCAAAAGCACAATGTCAAAGTTCATAAATCATGTGCATTTTAACCGAATATTTCATTAATTTAAGCTTTGCTCTTATCTACTCCTGGCCAAAATTTGAAGGTCGCAAATCATGGCAAGCTATCATCGGATAGACTCGAGGCGCATGTGGCCGCCAAACTCGCAATTTGGGTCCAGAGGTTGTCGCTAGAAACTTGGATGGCTACCTCACCTTGACTTCGGCACAGGCGCCAGAGCCATCGCTCTTGCTCGGTGCTCACCCGTCATTGCCGCTGTCAACTTGGCAGTAGCCGTCGCCTTCGTCATTGCCGCCGCCGCAAGTCGCCGCCGTCAAAGGGCTGCCCTCGCCCACCCCTGCCCTTGCCGCGCGCCGCACCCTCCATCCCTGGCTTCGGCTTGGTGTTCGGCCCTGCCCCGCTACTCGTTGCGCATCCTTGCGCTGTCATCGCTGCCGCCGCCACAGATGCGAGAGGTGGAGATTGGAGAGGTGGATAGGGTTAGCGTGGGGAGGCGTGGGGACGGGGTGGACTTGGGCACTTGGGCCGCGGTGGCTTGGGCCATGAATTTTAATAGTTGGGTCCCGCGAAGAGAAGGAGTGGCACTACAAGATGAAGACCCATTTAACAACGCATACGTTGCAACGCTCTGTACATACGTTACGAAGTAATATCATGGCTACGCATAATATGCGTTGCAAAATCTATTCGTCATAAATCATGTGGATGGCTACAGATAACATGCGTTGCAACCTTATGTGTTGCAAACATTTGAAATGCAGGTAGACCTATCGATGGAAGCCTGACACAATTTTTGGGACTCAGGCCTTGGGCCTAGATTTTTTCTTATCTTTTCGCTGGAAAAAAGCCAAAAATAATAATAAAGGGATCCCAATGACCCAATCTCTGCCGGCCGCGTGCACACAGCATACAACGTCTCCTTCTTCGTATGCACGGCTACCGCAAGCTTCCCTACCCGCACGGCCGCACCAATCGGTCCCGGCCGCCACATCCACCACGCAAGCTTCCCTACCAGCACGGCTGCACCAATCGGTCCCGGCCGCCGCATCCACCGCCACCGCATCCACCACGCAAGCTTCCCTACCCGCATGACCACACCAATCGGTCCCGGCAGCCACATCCACCACGTCCAAGCTGATCCCAATCTTCCTCCATCTGATCCCATTCTTCCCTACCCACACCAATCGGTCCCAGCTGCCGCATCCACCACGCCCTTCGCGGCTTTGCCCCAATCAATCCCGGTCGCCACATCCACCACGCCCAAGCTTCCCCCGCTGCTGCATTCTCCGCCTCCAGCCCCTCACTAGCTTCCTTCTCTTCCTTTGCCCCCATGTTGCCACCGGCTGCAGTTGGTCCTCCTGATGCACTACAGCTGTTTGTGGATTTATCCCTTAGAACCTGGCGACTTCGACCGTTGGTCCAGTCTATCATCTTTCTATGACCCAGTCCACCATTCGTCTCCTTGTCCTGCACCCCTCATCTTCCACTACAACCATCTGCGGCAGGCTCTGTTGTTTTTCTGTGTTGGGAAAGGAGGGAACTAAATTGTTTGGAGTAGACCAACGTATGATATTAGTGATCCAAATTCATATGCAGTTTGTAAGACACGAAATTTGTTGTTTGATTGATCAGTATGCATTGGTATAAATTTGTTTTGTAAATCCAATTTGGGAATTGAGACATGCTTGTGGAAGTAAACATGATTGACTAAGAATTCCCTTGAAAAGCTTATGTGATGAACATATCCTAATCCTATTTCCATTATTTTACCATATTGGTAAGTAGAATATAAACAATATTTGCTTGAATAACTACATGTGACCTGTAGAGACCTTGGAGCCAAGAAGACTAACTCGAATTATTTCAAATCTGGGTTGTCTTGAGTAGCTATGTCTGTCAGTAGTTCACCCAGGACTTGAAATTGAATGCATATGCATGTATGTTTCAGGTTATGATTTTCATGTTTGACAAATCGATAGAGTTATAGTCCTAAAACAAAAGGATCTTTTCAGAAGTTTAGCCTGCATGCATATTGGGCTGTTGTCATATTGCAATTTTGATGTGCTAAACTGAACATATGTTAGAAAGTAGCATATTTTGACTTAGGAGTCATAAACTGAACATCTTCTTATGACTTAAGAGTTTTTTTTTTAAAAAAAACCAAGGGTATGAGCTATGCATTCATTTCAAGGAGAGAAATACAAACACCAGTCCCGAAGGGAACACCACAAACACCTCCACAGGTTGACTTAGGAGTTAGAAAGTAGCATATTTAGTTTATTTTTATTCTCATACTTCCATTGTTGCTAGATTGTTTCAACACAGTTGAATAGCGTACAATTGTCATTTAGATGTTGAGAAATGACCGAGCTGTACCACAAGTCATCAAATCAACAATAGTTGAGAAACCCTATTCTCCTTTCAGAGAACGTTCAGGAATATGTCTAATCTGTGATCCATAATATTTTGTTTGATATGCACGGAGTGCAAAGGTTTTGTATGCAAAAGTGAATTCCAGGAAACTCTATACAAAACATTGAATTCAGCAACCACAAAGGACAGCATAAAGAATATAGACTGTTTTGGTCTAATCACATCTGCTTGTTTGATGAGGTCATTGCCACTCATAGTAGCACTATCATATTGTTGCAACTTGTACTTTTCAATTGCTGTACCAGCCACAAGCTAAATAGATTTAATCTTGGTGTACAGCTCATCCTAGCCTTTAGAATTATGCGACAGGTCTAGTGTGTAGTAACAACTCGTCCTAGCCTTGAGAGTTATGGTCCTAAAACAAAAGCATCTTTTCAGAAGTTTAGCCTGCATGCATATTGGGCTAGTTCCATGTTTATTTCTATCATTAATCTTGTAACTCTGATTGCTTAGCTGCTGTTAGATTCCATTTTATGCGTTCTGATTTTTTTTAGTGCTGTAGTACAAGGTAACCTTCCTGTAGTACTTAATTGTAATGTGTATTGGCTTGTTGTAATTGTCAAGTTAGACTCTTTAATGTGCACTGCCTTTGGCATATTAATTACATGTGATAACTGAAGACATTCATATAACGATAATTGTGTTCTTGCTAGAAGTGAAAGTTGGAAAATAAATAAATAAAAACTGAAAATTGAAAAAACTATATGGCAAAACCTTACAGCTACTATTAATTTACATCACTATTAGTAACTGAACTTTTTATGCAGTGTCAGAATGGATATAGGAGCCATTAAGTTGCTTTGGCGTTACCCTAATGGATCTAAACAGCAATTAGCTGGCATAAATGGATTTCTTGAATTTGTATATAAAGATAAGCCGGAAGATACCAAGATTCTTTGTCCATGTGACACATGCATCCACACTACTCTATTATCAAAGGATGAAGTCTATAGCCATTTGGTGTGCAATGGAATACTTCAGAGCTATGACAAATGGGTTTTTCATGGTGAGTCTTCGGAGGAACACAATGCAAATTAGCAACCATAGCCCAGGAATGAAGAAATGCATGCTAACATGCAGCAATTAATTAATGATGCATTTGGACATATATATGATAACGTGCTTATGTGTGATGGTAATGATTTGCCAAATACACCTGTATTTGGACCAAATTTAGAAGCACAAGAATTTTATAAATTGGTTAAAGATTCAGAGAAGACTTTATGGCCAGGATGTGAATTATCACAGCTATCTTTACTAGTCCTTTTGTTTAACATAAAATCCATGAACAAATGGACTGATAAATCATTTGAAGATCTACTTGATATTCTGCACATAGCAATTCCAAATGGAAATGAATTGCCCAAAATTTTTTATGAGGCTAAGAAGGTTCTTTCAAAATTTGGGTTAGATTATGAACAAATTCATGCATGCCCAAATAACTGCCAGCTGTTTTGGAAAGACAGGACGTACAATGATTTTTGCTCAACCTGTAAGGCTTCTAGGTGGAAAGACAAAAAACATGGAACCAAGTTGACAAAGAAGGAAAGAAGGAAAGCAACACCAAGCAAAGTATTACGATACTTTCCAATTAAGGAGAGGCTGAAAAGATTGTTCATGTGCAAACAAACAACACCTCTCTCACGATGGCATGATGAAGAGCGCATCAAGGATGGCGCATTACGACATCCAGCTGATTCGCCAGCATGGAAGCGTTTGGATGAAAGGTTCCCAGATTTTGCATCTGATTCTCATAATATTCGGTTTGGATTTGCTACTAATGGGTTTAATCCATATGTGATGTTGAGCTCTACTTATAGTTGTTGGCCAATTGTTTTAGTAATATATAATTTGCCTCCATGGTTATGCATGAAGCAACCTTATCTTTTGTTATCTTTACTAATTCCTGGCCCCAAAAGTCCTAGAGATAATATTCATGTCTTTCTCCAGCCCCTTTTGGAAGATTTAAAAGACATATTTATGAATGCCATTTCCACATTTGATGCATCTAGAAATGAAACTTTTAATTTGCGAGCAGCTATGTTATGGACTATAAATGACTTACCAGCCTTAGGAATGCTTGCTTCATATATGGTGCATGGGGAATTTTCATGTCCACCTTGTGGTGCAAATGCATGGTTGAAACGCTTGACACATGGGAAGAAATCTTATTTTATAGGTCATCGTAGATTTCTGCCACCTGATCATGAATTTCGCTTTGATAGAAATTCTTTTGATGGGACCATGGAGAATAGAACAGAACCTATTACTTACTATGAGCATCCTGTATTGGGTGAAATAAATGCTATTGGTGATTTTAAGAAGTCAAAAACTTACAAGGCATTAAGTAGTCTATTCACATTACCTTATTGGGACAATAATCTCCTTCGACATAATCTTGATGTGATGCATATAGAGAAGAATGTTTGTGATAATATTTATGGCACACTTCTAAATTTAGATGGGAAGTCAAAAGATAATCTCCAGGCTCGTCTAGATCTCCAAGCAATGAACATCAAAGAGGAGCTCCACCCAGAAAAAAGAGCATCAAGCAAGTTTTACATACCATCCGCAAGCTTTACTATGTCTAGAAGTGAGAAGCAGTTGTTCTGTAAAGTTCTTCGAGATATAAAAGTTCCCGATGGCTATTCTGGAAATATATCCAAATCTGTGAACTGTGTTGAAGGAAAAATTCATGGGCTCAAAACACACGACTACCATGTCCTAATGCAACAACTCATGCCTATCGCTTTGAGGGGCATTCTTCCTGATGATGTCACAGCAGTACTATTTGATTTATGTGCTTATTTTCGAGGAATATGTTCAAAAGTTCTTCATGTCGATGAGCTTGACCACTAGGAGAAAACAATTAAAATAACACTATGCAAAATGGAGATGATATTCCCTCCTGGATTTTTCACAGTTATGGTTCACTTATTCATCCATTTAGCAACTGAATGTAAGATTGCTGGACCAGTGTGCTATCGATGGATGTACTTTATTGAAAGGTACAAATATTTTCTTAATACAAGTTTTCATATTTGGCATATCATATAACTTACTAACTTGATGGTTTCCCATGTGCTACAGGTATCTGGGTAAATTGAAGTCATATGTTCACAACAAAGCTCATCCAGAGGGTTCAATTGCAGAATCATATTTGGCGGGTGAGTGTATGACGTTTTGTTCTAGATACTTGGAATGTTTCTCCACTAAGCATAACCAACAATCAAGGAATCATGACCAACAAGATCAATTTGAATCTCCCATATATGTACATGTATCCACTTTGTTTCCTCCTATAGGAAAACCGTTGGGAAAACCATCTGTTTACACTTTAACTGATATAGAGAAATTACAAGCCCATAGATATGTGCTATACAACTGTGAAGCTGTCGTTCCATATCTCAAGAAAGTGTGTTGTCATAGCCTTTTAACATGTTGCACCAGGTGTTTCAATTTATATTTATGTTTATTTGCGTTGTAGAGAACATGCTACTGATTTGAAAAGGAAAAATCGCAAGCGACGCTTAACTCCAAAAGCCATTGAGCGTATGCAGAATGAAAAATTTCCCGATTGGTATAGAGATCATGTAAGTACTATGGATTAGTTTTATCAAATTTTGAATTTAGCTTATTTATTTTTTGGGTTGGTACAGATCATGCAGTTGGAGCGTCAAAGAGGTAGCGACAACATCGATGAGGATATTAGATGGTTGGGCCATGGTCCACTTGAGGTAGCAATAAGACACAGAGCCTTTAATATTCGTGGATACAGATTTAGAGCCAAGCGTTATGACAAGGTGACTCAAAATGGTGGAGTTGTTGTGACTGCAAAAACATCGAGCTACGCTTCTGCAAGTGATACTAACCCTATCCTTGGAGATGTGATGTACTATATATGGAAGGATACTTGATGTAATTGAGTTAGACTATTATAGAAAATTTTCAGTTGTGTTGTTTAAATGTGAATGGGTTGATGTTACTCAAGAACAAGGAGTAAAAACAGATAAGTACGGTTGCACACTTGTGAATTTCTCACATCAAATTCACACCGGTGAAAAGACAGAGCATGAACCTTTTGTATTTGCCAATCAAGTTGACCAAGTGTTCTATGTGGAAGACGATATAAATCCAGGATGGGTAGTTGTGTTGAAGATAAAGCCTAGAGATGATTTTGAAATGGGTGAAGAATGGAATGATGTAGAAAGTTAACCTTATCATGTTGGTAATCTCGGGGAGCTTTTTGATAATGCACACAATAGTCAAACATGGGTTTGAATAGATATAGAGGGAACAACTGTAGATCCCAATACAGGTTCACATCATGAAATTTAGTAACTCACTAAAGGTCAGTTTCTCATCGTTTGTGTGTTACACTTTTTAAATTACGTGTCCATTACCTCCACTTAACCAATTATTATTTTTGGCAGGTAATTTTGAATGGAGCCTTGCTGCCATATTTGTCAATTTGGAATGCAGCCTTATCGCCATTAGAGTACTGAACCTTGCTGGGTGTTATGACTATAGGAATATCAATGGTAGAATACTAAAATGTCTTTCTAGTGGTGTGCTCTGCCCTGTGTTTAATGTTGAGCTTCATAACTGAATATTTTTTTTGTGCCAATGATTTTAGGTGAAGAGACTGGATACTGATTTCTGATAGAAGTACTATGGGTTTGAGATGTTGTCCTACTTGATGATAGTAGCAGGGCGTTGGAAGATACTAGTTTTGCTGGATTATGTTCCCTTCGGTTTGGAGGATACTAGTTTTGCTGGATGGGCGTCCTAGGAGCTGGGTCTAGAGAAGCTGTAAAGCTATCTGGTTTGGAGTAGAGTAGGAATTTGGACTAGAAGAATTTTCATAACTTTTTTTTCCTTTTGGGATTGATTGTAATCATAAACAAATGTTACTGTCATAAATGGTGAATTAATTCTAGCAGTTTCATACAAATAACATGATTAACCCCCTTTTATTTTTTTCCCCATAAATGATTATGAATACCGACTAAAAATAAGACAGTACATCCAAAACATACTGCACAAGTGCCTTCAGTCCACATTTGAAGTAAATTCAACAACAATGAAACATTTCCCTACTGACAAACATCTGCTTGCATAGAAATAGAACCTTCTCCATGCATCTTTGTCCACATTCGAAGTAAATTCAACAACAATGAAACATGTCGCCTCCCGCGCACGCTTCCAAAAATTTCCACCCTCCCGCGCACGTGTCCAAAATTTTCTGCTCTCACGCGCACATGTCCAAAAATTTCCACCCTACCGCGCATGTGTCCAAAAATTTCCACTCTCCTGCGTTGCGAATCACAAACGGTTCATATTAAAAACCGTCTATGACTCTGTGGTTTTACCAAAACTTGGACGTACACATAAATATCTTACACTATGATTTTTACCATGCCTTACTCCCTGATTTTACCATGGCTTGAAATGCTTTACTCCCTGAATTTACCATGGCTTGAAATGTCCAGTGACTCGGTGATTTTACCATGACTTGAAATGCCGTACTATCTGATTTTACCATGACTTGAAATGTTTAACTCTCTAATTTTACCATGACTTGAAATACCGTACTCTCTTATTTTACCATGACTTGAAATGCCTAACTCGGTGATTTTACCATGACTTGAAATGTCTAGTAACGCGGTGATTTTACCATGTCTTGAAATGTCTAGTGACTTGGTGATTTTACCATGTCTTGAAATATCTAACTCTATGATCCTGTGTCTATACCCCAAGATGCTCATCATGTTGATGGACAAAATTCAAAAAGGAAAGTACATAGCTGAACTCTACAAACTATTCATCTTACTCATTGTTGATCTATATAACTATTCTACTACAAATGTCAAACATCTGTCCAACGTTCAATTTTATGCTGATGTGCAAAGAAACAATGGCATTCACTGGCAATCTACAATCTTATAAAAGAACCATAGTCTGTGCATTGAAATATAAAGTGCTTAAATAAATATCGTCTAACTCTCATTTTTTTTATTGTACACAGATAGTATATGGTGATTGCCCCGGTCAAGAATTTAGTATGGTTGTGCAGCAAAATAATATGATGGTAGTGTATGGAAATAGTATTATTTTCCAACTAAGGTTTAAAAGAGTATTCATTTCTTCTCTTTCACTGCAGAGCAAGCAAAATGATTTCCAGGATGACGATTTGCAACCACCAAGCAAACACTCCTCTTCAGTCAAGGTTCGCTCATTTATATAATGTTCGTAACTCACTGTGGTTGAGTAGGAATACATTATGTTGGTACTCTACGTGTCTTTGTTTGGTACTACCCAAGGTTGTAAGTGATAAGTAAGTTAATGTCGTCGCCTCCTGGGATGGTAAGCTAGTTACCAAGTAGTAACAGGGAACAACTGCACATCACTCTCAATCTATGATCCTCATCGTCTCTTTTGTTTTTAATAAGACACTTTTCTTTTAATAAGATCCATCTCTGTCTTTCCTTGTAAGAGTATTATATGTGCGCTGGTACATTTTCCTTGTAAGATGATTCTATGTGCGCTGGTACTTTATCCTTATCCTTGTAAGATGATTCTATGTGCGCTGGTACTTTTTATTCCCTATTAGATGTATCAATGTGTGTTTTAAGATTGAAAAAAAAACTATGATTTTACAAGTGGTTTCCACCAGTCATGTACTAAAATAGGTGATGTTGTTTTTGATAGGTATTTATATAAGAGATATGACATCAGATAGGATTTTGTGAGACAAAAATGAAGTATTCATATGTTTTGTTTGCGTAGCTGTTGCTAAAGCAAGAACCTGAGATGCAATTAAAGTGGTAATATCTAAGTCTAGTATATCCTAGTGCTGTGGCGGTTTGCCCCATCCTTATCCTTGTAAGATGATTCTATGATTCTATGACACCTCTGCTGCTGCAAATGGATGATATGAGATCCTCCCCCTTGTTGTGTTCTAGATGGTTAGGGGCCTTGAGTGCATTTTTACTACAATTTTACTTGTGCTATCTCTTTCTCTCTCTCCCTCCTTCCCTGTGTAAGAGTGTAGTGGCCCCGGCCCTCATCTGATTGGTCACACTTGGTGCTGTAGTAGTGCAAGGCTTTGTCGCTAGGCTCTTGTGTCACTTGCTGTGTGTGTGGTCTTTGCTTTGCATTGCAACAGATTAGAATGGGGGCGGCTGCATGCACTGCACAGTGGTACTATATTTCCATTCTGATGTGGGAGTGATATTTTCAGTTCTTCACAATTTTCTTGGACTGAATTGGTGCCCATGAACTCGTTTCTGCTTACTAAGTACTGAACAAAAGTGAAATTGTGAATCTTCTTTCGGATCGTGCAGCAGCTCGTAGTGGCTAGTACTGCTCATTTTTCTCTTCATTTGATGGCAAAACATCTTTACATGCCACAACATTATAATTAGTATGCATTTCTTCTCTTTCACTGCAGAGCAAGCAAAATGATTTCTAGGATGACGATTTGCAACCACCAAGCAAACGCTCCTCTTTAGACAAGGTTTGTTCATTTATATAATGTTCGGAACTCAATGTGGTTGAGTAGAAATACATTATGTTGGTACTGTTTACAATTATCGATGTTTACTATTGGTTGTGCCAATCTGCTGACATGTCTATTGGTAATACTCAGTGGTCACTAGCACAGCAGAAAACAAATCACAAGAACACAGCCGATAATAACTATTGATGATATTAAATATGTTTTTTTACTCAGTTCTTACCTTCATGGTGATCTAACAGTTAAAACTTGCACAATGTTTAATTGTAATGAATTGTTGTCTTTCATTGTAGGGCAAGGAAATTTATACCCAAGATAACAATACAATACAAGCATATAAAGTTTCTGTTGCACACAAGGTTTTTTTTCCATTCATCATGTATACAAATAACATTTTTGTCTTATTATAGTTTGCATGAATTCACTAGTTATTATGGTTGTGTGGCAGACCAAAGAAAGTCATGTCCATGATGACACCAGGCTGGCCCTAAACAACTACAGTAATGCTATCAAGGTAACTGACATTTATTTCTACAACAAATGCTTTTGGGGTTTCTCTAAGAATGTGAGTTTACTAAAACAGCATACACTATTGGTTGCTGATCATGAAGCACCTTCATATTGCTCAAAACATCAAATGGCTCGTGACAAGGTAAGAATTATTCTTAGCAATTATGTCTCTGCTGATTACATATTTAGCAATATGAACACACATTTTTTTCTATTCAGTACTTCAATGTTTATTTCTAATTATTTGACCTCTTGTTATTAGCATGATGTCCAGAACAAAAAAAAAACCGCAAAAAGAGCTAGTGCAATCATGCTTGTTGATGTATAAGATACACCTTCTAAATTTGTCTCCTCTATTTCTATTTTGCTAATAATTTATTTAAATTGCATACTAATGTTCCACATAATATCTTTTGTAGAAACAACAACGCAGTACATTTAATTGGTTGGCTACCAATTCGGTAGCAGTACGACAATCTTTATGTTTATTTGATCTGTGATTCTCTAAAAATATTTAACTGCATCCTTTGTAAAATATTTGATCATGTACTTATATGTGTAGACTAGGTTGGCACTAAAGTATTCTTGAAGAGCTGAAAAAAATGCAAATAAGGATGTGGCTCTTTCTACAATCATAAGTTGTGATCCAAAAGATAAACTTGATGGCGTTCAGCCAGGAAATTAATTTTTGATGGTGCATGTCGATCTTGCAATTGTGAAATGTGAAGAATTGATACGACCATACAAAGGCTACAAATTGATTGCTCATGCAGTAAGAGCTGATATTGCATGGCCATCAACTTATGTACGGTGCTCCTTTTAGTTTTGTTACTTTAATATTGTGATTCTGTTTCTTCCTAATGGTGTATTAATGGACTCTAATTTTTCATTGTAGGTTGATAAGATAAATGGATGATGCTATGGATGACATGTTCAATGCAAGGTGGAGAATGGTGACATAGGCAGATGATCTTCATTACATTTAGATTACATTCTGTTAGGAAATGATGTTCAAGATCTTCGTTACATTTAGATTTCATTCTGTTAGGAAATGCTATTAAAGTAAAATATTTATATCATGTCTTATGTGGATGGTTCTCTGTGTAATGCGACAATTTGTTTATAATATATAAGTGTTCTTTTTAATCATGCTATGACCGATAATGATTTTTTTACTTTGACTTCTACACACTTATAATCGTTGCAGCAACATAATTATATCCGTTGCCAAAATAGCAAAACTCATTTGTATGGCAAGTACCAACGCTTTTATGCGTTGTGATAATATAATTATATCCATTGTTAAAATAGTAAAAGTCATCCATGCATGGTAAGTATCAACGCATACAAGTGTAGTTACAACATGACTATAGCCATTGCTACTTCACAACGCCTTTTCATATCTATTACCAACGCTTATTTATCTGTTGTAATAGACTCTCGCAACGGCCTCAATGGCAACACATAGTAAATGCGTTGGTATAGATCGTACCAACACTTATTTGGATTTTTACCAACGTATATATGCGTTGGCAAAGAGGTGTTCATCTTGTAGTGTGGGATGGGCTGAAATCAATTAGAGGTTCAAATATGTATTTTAAGCTCACTTATTAGTATATATACCTAATAAATACTTAATGTTTTGCCAAATTTACCTATATTCCTATACTAGATCTGCCCCTACCGCTACCACCAGCCTCCGTCTAAGAGGGTGCCTCCCTTATGGGCCTGTGTAGCCGTCATTACGTTGTCCTCCAGCATCACCCCTCCGTTGAACAAACCTACGACTAGTGGCGTCCTCACTACATCATCATAGGCCATGCGGTAAGCTATAATCTCGTACCTGCACACTCTGTAGAGGTGACTGTTGGATTGATCTCGGCTAACTGCATCCGAGATTTAAGGGGGCACGCCCCACTTTGAGCCCTGATCAGGGACGCAACCAACTCTAAGTGGTTTCGGTCCTGTCCACCAGCGCTATATAGAACAGGGGACTCGGCAGGCCTAGGTTACACACAAGTTGTTCTAGGCTACCTAAATCCCACACAGATCCGATCTCTTTCGAAGGCCAGTTGGCGAAGACCGGAAGCCGAGGCCAACGTCGTCACATCAAAGCCGCCACATCCTTCTTGCCCGCCTACACCATCTACGCCACGACCACCTCTACACCAACCGATCTACAGCTCAATGGCATCTTCAAGTTCGAGTTAGTGAATCATGCTTCCGCTCTGAAGATTATGTTATGTGTTCATGACTGAGCTAGGATTAATGTCATCTAATCATGTTTAGCCTTAGATTATGCCCACATTTGGTATCAGAGACTCCCTAGTCTCGGATTGAACCCTCATTAGTCCCAACCGAATTTGATTATGCCCGGATTAGCCCGGATCTCTCTCGGTTTAGCAATTAGAAGGAGGGGACTTAAGAAATTTTTGCAAAATCCTAACGAAATCCCCGAATCGGAACCCTCAAACCTGAATCAGAACCCTAAAGTGTGGCGGAGACTTACGTTTTTTTTATGATTCACCGGAGTCTCTTCGGGTTTGGGCGCCATCGTAGCTCCATTCGACGGTGGCGCGTGCAACCTAGGTCGCACGCGCGCGCCGGCGAACAGGGCTGATAAGGCGCCGCCTCTTGCCGCGCCGCCGCCTCAAGCCGCCCGCTCGAAGGCCTCAGGTCTTGGCACCGCCACCGATGGAGCATCCACAGCGTGCGTGCCAGCGCATACGCATAAGCCGCCGCCCCGATTTTTTCAGAGTGAAGGAGGAGAAATAATGTTAGGTTTAGGGTTTGAGGTCTTTTATGTCTCTCGGGATCCTTCTTAGCCATCCGATCAGATCAACGGCACTGTTTCGACCGGAGTGCAGCTCATTTTTTTTGAAGTGGGCTATGGCCGAATTTTTTTGAGCTCCATCCGTTTTTGAGCCAGCGCAAAACTAATGGCCCGGCTGAGCAAATGGGCCGACTGTGCAATAGGCCGGCTGAAAATTTGAGTTTATCTATTTTATGCACTGTTTTTTTGTATATAATGTATTAGTTGCTCAATATCAGTGTATTATGCATAATGTTTAGTCTCTAATTAAAATTGAACCAACGAGATATTTTGATTAGAGATTTTTATGTTTTATTTTGGCATTATGTATGCGCATGATTACATTCTGACCAACGTTGTTTGTAGTCGTGTGTCGCCATATTAAATTATTAAGTTCTTTTTCCATTTTCTGCCCAACGGTGATATGGATTAGAACTGTAATTTTGCATGTTGTTAATCAAACCAACGTAGGGTTAATTGCATGCAATACATCTTTATGTTATTTTAAATTTTGCAGCAATAAAAGCTTCAAATGTTGTCACCACAATTGACAACATTGAACAGCTTACGGGAAGCAACTTTCCCGCTTGGAAAGAAAGAATTTCAGTTGTCCTTGGAGTTTTAGACCTTGACTATGCGTTAAGGGTGACTCCTCCCATTCCCCCCACCGGCGGTGAGGAAAATTATGATGAGAAAAAGAAAACTTATGATACTAATGCTAAAAAATGGGAGTGGTCTAACCACCTGCCACTAATGATCATGAAGACCTCTATCTCAGTTGGGATCAGGGGAGCAATCCTAGATTCCAAAAATGCTAAGGAGTACCTGGCTTCAGTTGAGGAGAAATTCAAAGGCTCCACTAAGGTTTATGCTAGTACTTTAATCCAGAGGCTCTTATCTACTAAGTATGACGGGTTCGGCAACATAAGAGAGCATATCATGATGATGACTGATATGGCTGGAAAGCTCAAGGGTATGGACATGGAGATATTTGATGGTTTCCTAGTCCACTTTATTATGACTTCTCTTCCTTCTGACTACACTGCATTTAAGATAAATTACAATACTCGAGAAGATAAATGGAGCATGAGCGATTTAATCGCCATGTGTGTCCGTGGAGGAAGAAAGAATAAGGACCGAAAAGAAAGATCTTGTGAATCAAGTTGGCGGTCCTAACAAAAGGAAATTCTCGGGGACTTCAAATCCAAGAAAAAGTCATTACTCCCTAATTCAGATAAGTCGGGCCTAAGGTGCACAATACACCTAAGCCCCATGTTGCTCTATTTGGAGCACTTAAAGGATGAATGTCACTTCAAGCGATCGGGCATTTTCGAAGGATTGTGTCGGTTTTAAAGTGGCTCATAAAAAGGGTAATGATACAATAACGTTTATTGATGAAACTCTTTATGCTGATTTCCCCTTAAGTCTTGGTGGATTGACTCAGTGCAAGCGTGCACGTTACCAACTCTTCTGAGGATTCCATACCGCGAGAACACTAAGAAAGGGGGAGCGAAGTCTTAGAGTCGCGGATGGAAAGGAAGCTGAAGTTGAATCAGTTGGATCTATTTCATTAGTTTTAGATAGCGGCTTCATAATTCGTCTTAATAATGTAGTCTATGTTCCTTCCATAAGGAGGAATTTGATTTCAGTTTCTTTATTGGACGATGATGGTTTTAAATGTAATTTTGGTAACAATAAGTGCATTATTGCATTTAATTCAAATAATGTTGGTCTTGCTTTTAGACAAGACAAGCTCTATATGTTTTCCCTTAATGAATCTCATGTATCTTTGAATATATGTGATGCTATGCGTAAAAAGAATGATGAAACTTCTTCGAAACTGTGGCACTGTCGTTTAGGCCACATTTTGAGGGGGAGAATGGAGTGTCTCATTAAGGAAGAAATTCTCCACCCATTAGATTTCTCTAACTCAGACTATTGCATTGATTGCATTAAAGGAAAATATGTAAAGCAAATAAAGAAGGGAGCCACTCGTAGCACAGGACTCTTAGAATTAATTCATACTGATATTTGTGGTCCATTTCCTGTGACATCAGTGGATGGTTTTGATTCCTTCATCACATTCACTGATGATTTCTCCCGTTATGGTTATATCTTTCCTATTAAGGACCGATCTGAGTCACTTGATAAATTCAAGATATTTAAGGCTGAATTTGAAAATCAGCACAACCTAAGAATTAAAGTGGTAAGATCGGACCGTGGGGGAGAATCTTATGGGAGACATGCCCCTTATGGGCAAATTCCTAGCCCTTTCGCTAAGTTCCTTCAGGAAAATGGCATTGTTGCCCAAGATATTCTACACGGTGAACCTCGCAGAATGGGGTAGCTGAGCGACACAACCGTACACTTATGGATATGGTACGGAGCATGCTTAGCTATTCTACTTTGCAAACTGGTTTGTGGATGGAAGCATTAAAGACGGCCGCACATATTCTTAATCGGGTTCCCAGTAAATCAGTACCTAAGACACCTTATGAATTATGGACTGGGAGGAAACCAAGTTTGAAATATTTATGAGTGTGGGGTTGTCGTGCTGAAGCTAAGATTTTTAATCCACATATTGGGAAATTAGATCCTAAGACAGTAAGTTGTCATTTTATTGGGTACCCTGAAAGATCCAAAGGGTATTGATTTTACTGTCCTGATAGGATAACTAAGTTTGTAGAAACAAGACACACTGTGTTCTTAGAGAATGACGAGGACCTAGAGCCTAGGAAAATACATCTTGAAGAGAAGCGGGTTTATGTTCCTTCACCGTTTATCCCAGAGATCTTTATTCCTGTGCCTCAGGTGGTTGCACCTCTAGTACAAAAAACTGTTGTTACACCCACTGTTGAGGTCTCTGAAATTCCTAATGTCACACCTAATGATGAGCCTCCACAGTCCCCTGCAATAGCTGTTGAACCTATTAGAAGATCACAGCGGGAGAGAAGATTTGCCATCCCAAATGATTATGTTATTTGTATGAATGAGGATATTAATGATATAGGGAAGGTAGAAGATCCCACCTCTTATAAGGAGGCCATGATAAGTGAACATTCTTCTAAGTGGCTTGATGCCATGAAGGATGAACTAAAGTTTATGAGCACTAATGATGTATGGGACTTAGTAGAAATTCCTGACGGAGTCAAAACAGTAGGCTGTAAATGGGTCTACAAAACCAAGCATGACTCTAAGGGAAATATCGAAAGGTTCAAAGCAAGGCTTGTAGCAAAAGGCTTCTCACAAAGAGAGGGGATTGACTATAATGACACTTTTTCTCCTGTCTCAACTAAAGATTCATTCAGAATTGTTATGGCACTTGTAGCTCATTATGATTTAGAGCTACATTAGATGGATGTTAAGACAGCATTCCTTAATGGCGACTTGCAAGAAAAAGTTTTCATGGCTCAACCAGAAGGTTTTGTCGTGGAAGGCAAGGAGCATATGGGATGTCAACTTAAGAAATCAATTTATGGCTTAAAGCAAGAGTCAAGGCAATGGTACCTCAAATTCGATAAGGTTATAAGGAATTTTGGGTTTAAAGAAAATGAAGTTGATAACTGCATTTATGTTATGTTTAAGGGGAGTAAATTCACCATCTTAGTTCTTTATGTGGATGACATCTTATTGGCTAGAAATGATAAAGATATGCTTTATGAGACCAAGAGATTTCTTTCATCTAATTTTGATATGAAAGATCTTGGTGATGCCTCTTACGTTCTTGGCATTGAAATTCACCGAGATAGGTCCAAAGGAGTATTAGGTTTATCTCAGAAGGCATACATTGACAGAGTACTAAAGAGATATAATATGCATAAGTGCTCGCTCTCTTTGCTCCTATTGTTAAGGGCGATAAGTTTGGGACATTTCAATGTCCAAGGAACCAATATGAAACCGATCGATGAAGTCGGTTCCTTATGCTTCATTGTCGGAAGCATTATGTATGCTCAAGTATGTACGCACCTCGATTTAGCTTTTGTAACCGGATGCTTGGCGATATCACCAAATCCAAGACCGGACTCTTTGGAAGGTCATTAAGAAAGTCTTATGTTATATGCAAGCTACTAAACATTCAATGCTCACATATAAGAATTCTGACAACCTTGAAGTTGTTGGTTATTCAGATTCAGATTTTGCGGAATGTGTTGATACTAAGAAATCCACGTCAGGTTATATCTTCACACTCGCTAAAGGAGCTATCTCGTGGAAAAGCTCAAAACAAACCCTTACGGCATCTTCAACGATGCAAACTGAGTTTGTGGCATGTTATGAGGCTACCGGGCAGGCTGTATGGCTTAAGAACTTTATCCTGAGACTTAGAGTGGTAGACAACATCTCTAAACCACTCACCTTATACTGCGATAACGAACCCGTAGTATTTTATGTGAGTAACAACAAGTCAAGTGGTGCTGCCAAACACATTGACATTAAGTGTCATGTTGTGAAAGACAGAATCCAGGATCAAACCATTAGTATCAAGCATATTAGTACTAAGTCAATGCTTGCGGATCCGCTTACTAAAGGCTTACCACCCAATATTTTTCGTGATCATGTTGCCGGTATGGGTTTATTGGAAAGCCTCTGATTCTGGATAAAAGGACCTTAAAGCAAACCAACTCCCATCAAGTATAATGAATATCCATTTCAAGATGGGATAGTACATTATAGGTACTGTGGTGGTATGACACTTCATTGGTCATGCGACACATTACCTTAGTATGCTGTTTTATCGAGAATGGGTTTATGATGTTAGCCTTACGATCAAAGGGGAGAATATTGGATTGATCTCGGCTAACAGCATCCGAGATTTAAGGGGGCACGCCACTTTGCGCCCTGATCGGGGACGCAATCAACTCTAAGTGGTTTCGGTCCCGTCCACCTGCGCTATATAGAACAGGGGACTCGGCAGGCCTGGGTTACACACAAGTTGTTCTAGGCTACCTAAATCCCACACAGATCCGATCTCTTTCGAGCGCTCAGGTTGGCGAAGACCGGAAGCCGAAGGCCGACGTCGTCACCGTCAAGCCGCCGTCACCGCCGGCCTCGCCTACACCATCTACGCCCGCTAACCACCTCTACACCAACCGATCTACAGCTCCAATGGCATCTTTAAGTTCGGGTTAGTGAATCATGCTTCCGCTCTAAAGATTATGTTATGTGTTCATGACTGAGCTAGAATTAATATCATCTAATCATGTTTAGCCTTAGATTATGCCCACAGTGACTAATCTACGCCAGACTATCCTCCACTTTTGTGTCTGACGGGCATTCACCAAAAAATATTTTCTTAGAACACACACACACTCTCTCTCTGATGATGATGATTCATTGCCAAATAGATGTTGACCGGAGTTAGTCCGAGGAAAACGGGAAAAAAAACCATGAAGATACCTCTTTGGAGCTCTAAAGAAACGCAACTCGCCTCCTCCCGTGTAAACCAGCCGCTGTACAGGCTTGAGAGGCCCTCCACCGTTTTCTTTCCTTTTACGTTCCCTCCCCCTCCCATCAAATAGAGCAAATCCATCTCTCTCACACCGCGCGTCTCATTTCGTTTCTTAGATCTGTAGCGGCGTCGTCTCTCTCCCCAGCGGCCGACCAGGTATTGGTAAGCAGCAGCAATCGCCCGTGTGATCCTACATTTTCCCCTGCGCTTCCATCGCCTCGATCTTGTGAAGTTGAGGTGTTTGTTTGTGCCGCATTTGCTCGTGGAATGCGCAGAGACGATGTTCCCGGAGCCGATGGACATGGAGGAGGAGGAGCGCGCGCGGTTCGGCCCGGCGTGGCTGCGGTCGCTGCTCGGCGCGAAGTTCTTCGACGACCCGTGCACCACGCACCTTGGCCAGACCAAGAACGAGTGCAACTACTACTGCCTCGACTGCACTGGCTTCCCGCTCTGCTCCTCGTGCCTCCCCGACCACTGCGACCACCTCATCGTCCAGGTTCGCACGCGCGCGCATAGTCACACGCATATATAGGTAAACTCACATACGCCATGGGCTGGGCTAGCACCTAGCAGGTAACAATGTGCATGCTATGTGTGCGCAGATACGGCGGTCGTCGTACCACAACGTGATCCGGCTGACGGAGCTGGAGAAGCTGGTGGACGTCTCGTTCGTGCAGACCTACTTGATCAACGCGGAGAGGGTGGTGTTCCTGAACAAGCGGCCGCAGGCGCCGAAGCACGACAAGTGCGTCGCCGCCGCCGGCCGGTGCGAGGAGTGCGGCCGGGGCCTCCTCGACGCCGCCTTCCGCTTCTGCTGCCTCAGCTGCAAGGTGCCCGTTTCTTTCCTTGTTTGGTTTCCGCCGCCTCCTGCCGTTTCTGGCATGTTTTTTGTTCGAGTGGACCACGTGGGCGGACACGATTCAACGCGCACAGAATCTTGTGTACGAGTGGGAAAGGTGGCTGTATCCTATTAAGGAAGGTTAGCGAGAGGATTTTTTTTGTTGTTTTTCCGTAGAGATAATTCAGGTTCAGGTTTGGACTCTGCGCCTCATCTAAACCGTCGAGTTGTGCATGAACGATCCCGATCTAAGCTTTAGGTTTAGGTTTGGAAAAATTAGGAAGCGTTTTTTTTTCTTTTTCCTTTTAGCCTAGGCTTGACCGTTCACGTCCGGATCCAAGGGCCGATATTGCTTGCAGTCGTCCATTGCAGTTCCAGTCCGGATCTATAGTTTTGTGATTGGTAAGCATTGTCAGATTACACCCTTATATGAGGTGTCGCGGCGCTACTCTCTGTCATTATTTTGTACTCCATGCAGTAGTGACGAATCCAGATTCAAAATTTAGGAAGTACTAATGAAATTTGCTCACCTGCTTGTAGCTTGCCGAATGTTGAGTTACCATTAACGATAGTTTGACTGAGCCACCAGCCCCCCTTGGTCCGCCCCGGACTCCATGAACCTGGATGTGCATTCATCGTATTGAGCAAACGATGGCTACCTGTATATTGCACATGATTCTAGGAGACTCACTGTCAACATGAGTCTTTAGATAGAGTAGTACTAATAGATTGGGAGGGGAAGGTTGGTGTCGAGGTAGGTTAGGTACACTTGCGACATCCTCTTGGAATCTTCCAATGGTAACATTAGTACACTTGTCTCTGTTTTTCTTTTTCGTGAGGAGTTAATATATTTTTTCTGAACTGAGCAGAAAGATGTACTAATTAATGTGATGCACAACTTGGTTTCCTGCAACTTATCCCAGAGATTTAGGATTTTTACTGGGATTTCACGATGAAGGCCATCTGGATTGGTGTCCGAGTTTACCCTACCATTTTTTATCGTGCCATAATATTTTGGGTAGCATTTAGAACTTGGGTGGCGACCAAAATTCTGTGAGCCGCGTTGATTTGGTGAGAGATTCTTACCCACTTTTTGGCAAAATTAGATGGCAAAATTCTTGACCGGATTTTTAAAGCCAAATTCCTCTCATCCTTTCTCTGTAAACTACAAAAATGGAAAAGCTGACAGGTGTTAGTGAATCAACGGGGTTGCATTTGTAGCCTACAACATGACAATGCTGCGAATGTTACCGTCCAGGCCGGCATTTGATAGTCTGAAGATTGTTCTGAGTACATGTTCCGATGAGTTTTGCTTGCTAGTTGCTACCTGTACATGTACTTACTGTCTTACTGATTCCTTTATTTTCCTGTTGACGCAGCTTAAAAGACTGGAGTATGATCCCAGCCTGACATTCATCGTCGATCCGGAACGCAGCTGGGAACTAGGAGAGGGGTCAGGATCAGTTGACTATTCACTCAGGACAACCAAGATCCAGAAGTCCGGATCGCAGTTTGGGAGAGGAAAGCAAGGCACCCAGTCCAGCGCCGCACTGCCCGCTCCGGCTCCGATCAGCTACCGGCGTCGCTCGAGAAAGGGCGTCCACCGCATCCCCGAACGGGCCCCCTTGTCCTGATACTGACTGCTATTGGTTGGTTCAGCTTTGCACAATATGACCGTGCCCCTAAGCCTCTGGACATTGATCGAGAAAAACGGCTTTGTAGAGCCGTACGTAGTCTTTTTTTTAGCAATAAGGTAGGAGCTCTGCCAATTCATTAAAGGTAGAGAGAAGAAACAGGTTCAAGAGGAAAGAGGAAAAACTAGACCAAGGCACAAGAGCAGACAGCAAAAGAAAAAAAAACCCGAAGAAAAGTGACTGAAAAACGCACATAAACGGCAAGAAAGGAGAAAGCTAAACTAGAAAAGCTTGCTCCACAGGTGATGTCCTCTCTGATCTTTAAAGCGAGTTTCTGTGAGGTCAAATCCACATTTTAGAAAATCCTTCTATTTCTTTCATTCCAAATGTTCCGGACTATGTAGATGATTGAACCGTTGAAGTTTTTTCTATCTCCTTTAAGGGTATGATAGTTAGCTTGTTGCCACCATGCCATAAAGCTACTGAAATTCTGAGGAGGTACACAGCTCAAAATGTTGCAGTTTGTGAGGCTGAACACCTTAGTCCAAGTCTCAAGAGTGTAGGGGAACAACAGACATAAATGCGACGAAGTTTCTAGGGCTTGGATGCACAGACTACAGAGAGGTTGGTGTGGCCATCCTCTCTTCGCTAAGTTGTCAGCCGTTAGGATTTTGTCATGGCTTAAGGTCCAAGCGAAAATCTTACATTTGTTCTCCGTCTTAGCCTTCCAAATCAGCTTTCCAAAGGAACACTGGATGCCACCTTGGAATTGCATTAGGTAGGCTGATTTAGAAGAGTACTCGTCATTCAACGTCCGTGTCCAGATAATGTCCTCTTGGATGTTTGGGTTGAGGTTGACTTGCTGAATTTCAGTCCAGAGGGCTATGAATTCATGAAGTTGTTGGGAGGTGTTGAGAGATCTCACCGAGCGGATCCAGTTGTTGTGATGCAGTTCCTTGAAAACCGATCTGTTTTTCCTCGTTGCTATTCTGAAAAGTTCCGGTGCTATGTATTTTGGTGCCGTGTTTGAAAGCCAATTATCATGCCAGAAAGTCTCCTTTTGCCCATTTCCAATCAACACAGTTGTGGCCACCCGGAACAGTTGTTTATCTGTTTCGTCGCAAGGCAGCTCTGTTCCGGCCCAGGGTTTGGAGTTATTCTTCCATTCATACCACAACCATCTTAGTCTTAGAGCACGACCAAAATTTTCAAGGTCAGAGATTCCTAAGCCACCAAACTTCTTTGGTCGACAGACCCTCTCCCATTTGACTAAGGAATGCCCTCCATTTGCGTGCTCGGAGCCCTTCCAAAGGAACAATCATCTAATTCTGTCTAACTTCTTCCTTGCCCACTTTGCTAATGGGAAAAATGGTGAGATGGTAGGTCGGAAGCGAAGATAGCACCAAGTTGACGAGGGTTAGTTTGTCCGCTTTGGATAGAAGCTCTCCTTTCCATTTCGATGGCCTTGAGGCTATCTTGTCTATGGCAGGCATGATGTGAATTTTCCTCAGCTTGTGCGTGTGAAGCGGCAAGCCTAGATATTTGCATGGGAATTCATTGCACTCTCCACATTGAAGAATTTCTTAGAGGTTAAGCTCCCCACATCTAATAGGGTACAACGCGCTCTTCTGAAGGTTTGTTATTAGGCCCGTTGCTTCCCCAAAAACTTGCAGGATTTATTGAAAGGCTTGGATTTCGGTCTTTATTAGGTTCATGAAAATGGCGGCGTCATTCGCATACAACGAGGTTCTCATCTGAATTGTCCTCTTGGATTGCACGGTCGATGATTTTGGCCAAAGGGTCGATCGCTATGATGAAGAGCATCGGTGCAAGGGGATCCCCTTGGCGGACCCCTCTGCGATGGTGGAAGCTTTTCCTCGGCTTGCCATTAATAAGGACCTTGGATGACGAGGTAGCAAACAGGATCGATATCAACTCCCTGATGAACCCTAAGGTTTGATTGTTGGCCCGATCTTTCGATGAGACGATAGGTTCAGTAGTCGTCACTCAACTCTCACGATTCTGGCTACGAACTCGCAAGGCTCAAAACCACGCAATCGTTGAACTGATTGACAAGTCTTTATCAACCGTGTACGAATACCCGGATGACCTAACCACGAAGGTCGATTCCTGCATACACCGAAGAAGCACGCAAGAACAAGATAAAGCAATCTGAAATTGCAAATAGAAATTGAAATATTGAATTGAGTTGGGATTTTGAATAAGGATCTTAATTGGGTGGTCTAGTCGACACACGCAAAAGATACAAGTTGCAACGAAGGCAAACTAAGCATAAACAAAATTCGAGAAAACTAGAGGGGGTGCGGCCTCCTTAAATAGGGGATGAGGAGCCACACATCTAATAGAACTAAAGGGGTGGGACTAAATCGCAGCTTACTGTTCATGTGAACAGTAAACGCCCCCAGGTGGGCCGCCGGCATATGGGCCAAGTTGAGTACGATTACAAAACCCAATTTGGCCCAAATAGGTGATAAGACATCTTCTTTTGATGATTGTAGTCCGTACAGAAGGAATTTGGAGGTGAGGCCGGATCTGTTGGAAAGAGGACGAAATAATTAAGCTTTCCATCAAGTACTCGTGGACCTCCAACGGACTCCGTATGTGAAAGTTATGCATGTTTTAAACTGGTGTTGTCAGGCCGATTCCGAACTGATCTGACTTGTTGTGGTGGTAGTGGTACTCCCCTTGCCTTTGTTCCGGAGTAGAATGACATCACAAGACTTAGGTAGCAATCCATCCTCAATGGAATAATTATGAACTCATAGAAACGAAGTTACCTAGTAATTTAGTTGGCGAGTACGAGCTATAGTAATTGGAACAACAAGCATAGCAAATATGGTTGTATCCATAGGGGTCATGTCCTCATCATCCTCCCTTTCTTGAAAACAAACCCGTCCTTGGCTTTTGATAAGCTGAAAATAGGGTAAGAAAGAAGCCAAGGTGTATGCATGGTATATGTATATGTCATCTGTTTTAATGGTTCTTCGTTGTTGCACAATTAATGTTATAAGACAGCAGCGATCATAAAAGCTCATTGTATTATTAACCCAAGAATAATCATATATGTTAATGATCAAAACAAAATTTCTCACACAACAATTATTGCAACTAGTTTTGCAAATGTAAGTGAAGCGTTTATGCAATTCAAATATCTGAAGTTGTAAACTTGTAGTGGTAGAACATATGGGCAAATCTACAACTTTTGGAATCAAACAAAAATCATCCATATAATCAGATTTCAAACGAGCAATAGCAAATTCATATAGCAATGGTGAAAAGAATTGTAAGTTCTTCCATACTTCAACATCAATATTCGGATTGTCAGTACTAGATGGTGCAATAAGGGATGAACACATAGGCATTGGATGAGCACTAAATTTTATTTTCCTCTTATATTGAATAAGATTCAGCACACAAGAATTGTTATCCAAAACAGCAAGCTTCAATTCGTTCACATGATCACAAGTTATGCATATTCGATATAGAAGAAATTGATTGTCTACACCATAATCTCCAATCAAATTAAACTTATACCCAGGGGTGTAGGCACTAGACAAGGATTTCGAACAAACAATTTCAGAAACTTTCTCCATAGCATGTGACAAACTAACGGGCTCATTAAGCATGATATAGTACAAAGCATCAGTAGGGGATATTCTATCAAGTACTTCCTTATGTGTAATTAATTCGACATGTGCAAAATTATGAGATTTCAGATCAGCACATGGTTCGTTCAAGTCAACATAAGGAAAATCAAAAGATTGCACTACAGCAGGTATATACTCACAAGGTTGCTCTATGTCGTGCTGTAGCACCAAATTAGTACCTTTGTCATTGTCTTGTAGGCTCGACTAAGATGATGTTGGTACTGGTGACGGTGAGTAGTCACAAGCTTTCCCTTTTTTTCTTGCTCTAGCTCAATTGCCAATGAGCGAGCTGATGACGCCAGGTAGTGAGACAGAGTGTCGCTCACAGCAGCAGGGGCGGCAATCATGTAGATGCAGCAGTAGAAAAAGCAACCGACGATGATCTTGATGCGGAGGTGTGTACTATGCACTTGTTTGTTTCTTGTACAGGTGAAGGTGTAGTGAAAGTCGATGAAAGTGCATGACTAGTCTTAGATTGTCGTCCCTGTACTTTCTTTTCAACATTGCAAGCAAGACGAAACAAGCGAGTGACAGTTGGAGGTTTATAAACAAGTTTATCCTGAATGTGACCATTTAATCCTCCTAAAAATATAGTCATTTTAGCATCTTCAGTTTCTTCTAAGCCACAACGAGACCAGGCAGTTTGCAATTCTTGATAGTACTCTTCTACAATATTACTACCTTGGCGTAAACGTTGTAATTTATTCAGCAAATCACGACAATAATATGAAGGCACAAATCTAGCTCTCATAGCTCTCTTCATAGCATCCCAAGTTCTAGGTATGTTCTGATTAGTACGATACTATTCACTCCACCAAATAGATGCAAAACCATAAAACGCATAGCTAACAGCCCTAACTTTTAGATGATCAGAAAATTCATGGCATGCAAATAATTGTTGTACAGCTAATTCCCATGTGAGATAAGCATCAAGATCATAATTCCCAGCAAAAGAAGGCACAGTGAGTTTAATTTTACGAGACGTACTATCACGATCATATACCTCCCGTGGTGGAGAAATTTGTCTCAAGCGTGCATCTTCCTCAATGTTGGGCCTGCTATTCTCCCCTTGTGACCATGAACCTATCATTGTTAGTATCAAAGCAAAGAACAAATCACAGTGTATATGTCCCTATGAACTACTAGTTAGAGTTTCACAAGTCACTCACACTCAAGCTTATACGCAGTTCTTACAAGTTCTTACCAATGCAGCAAGGAAGTGGTACAACCAGTGGTTGGTTCGTGATATTCTTACTTGCGATCAGCCCAACGATTGCGAGGAGCGGCACCTACTGAGTTAGTAGGGAGTGGAGCTCGGAAGGCTAGTATGTAGCAAAGGAGTAGCAATTGTTCAAATCAGTATGCAAAGTTGAATAGCAGTTCAAAGTACTAGTCACAAGTACTGGTCCTAGTCTAAACCAAGCCTAGCTAGAGCAACTCACAAGAACGACTAGTAGTAACAACGGAAGGCTAGCACAAAAAATATCAAGGCAAGCGAGCAATGGATGACTATGCCAAACTAAACAAGGAAAAAGTCAAGCAAAGAGGCAGCTCTGATTTTTTTCTTTTTTTCTTCTTCTTCTTTTTTTTTCTGTCTTTCTGTTTTTTTTTTTGTCTCTTCTCTGTCTTTCTTCGTTTTTTTAATACCTCAAAGAGCTACTAGAAACGAAACCAACAAAAGGAAAAACACTTGGATCCTCACGCGAGCTCTTGCCCTGGGTGGCGACGGCTCTAACCGCAACATGCGACGGCGGCGTGAAGCAGCTGCTCGATCAAGCGGCGGCGCACGCAAGGCGGCGGCGCGTTTGAGCAAGGTGGCGGCGCTCCTCGATGCGGCGGCGGCAATGGCGAATGGCAAGCAGCAGCGGCTCGGCGATCATGGCGCTATTTGGTGCAAGCGGCGGCAAGACAAGGCGGCGGCGGTCGGTCGGCTCCTTGAGCGGCGTCGTCCTGAAGCGCGGCGGTGGCCCTCCAAATCGGCTCCAGATGGAGTCGGCGGTGGCGGCGGCGGCTCCAAGCTGCGGTGACGACGGCGGCGGCCCGTTCGACGGCGGTGAATGCAAGCTTCAACGACTCGGATCCACGGTCGCCGGAGGAGCTCGACGCTTGGGGAGGCGGCGCAGATCCAAACGCGGGCGTCGTCGGCAGCGGCGGCGGCCTAGCAACGACGATGGCGGCGGCGGAGGACGCACACGCTGGAGGACCGAGCATGTGTCAGCTAGGTCGAGCGGGTCAGCCTCCCGCAAAAGCACCTTGGCCGTAGACTTGATGGCAAGACCGAGCTTGGCGCCTTGGCGGAGAACGCACACGCTGTCTCTTGCTTCCAATGTAGCTGCGCGATGGAGGCAGCCGAACCGAATCTGCCAATTTTTTTCTGTATCTCTTCAAGCCTTAAAGCCCTAATATCTTTGGTACTAGGCAGAACTAGATGATTTGCAAGAGACCCTAAACTAGACCAATCTAGACAGGAAACCAGCACAATGACTCGATGATGCAACGGAAATTCAACAACGCAGACTAAAAAGAAAAAATTGCAAAGGCACAGATTGGTTTGGACGATGAACTAAACCTATATTTTTTTTTATTTTTGTGGCTATTTGGACTGTAGGAAAAAAATTCTCACCGATGAACTGTAGCTCTGATACCACCTGATTAACCCTAAGGTTTGATTGTTGGCCCGATCTTTCGATGAGACGATAGGTTCGGTAGTCATCGCTCAACTCTCACGATTCTGGCTACAAACTCGCAAGGTTCGAAACCATGCAATCGCTGAACTGATTGACAAGTCGTTATCAACCGTGCACGAATACCCAGATGACCTGACCACGAAGGTCGATTCCTGTATACACCGAAGAAGCACGTAAGAACAAGATAAAGCAATCTGAAATTGCAAATAGGAATTGAAATATTGAATTGAGTTGGGATTCTGAATAAGGATCTTAATTGGGTGGTCTAGCCGACACACACAAAAGATACAAGTTGCAACGAAGACAAACTAAACATAAACAAAATCTGAGAAAACTAGAGGGGGTGCGGCCTCCTTAAATAGGGGATGAAGAGCCACACATCTAATAGAACTAAAGGGGTGGGACTAAATCGCGATTACTTTTCATGTGAACAGTAATCGCCCCCAGGAGGGCCGCTGGCATATGGGCCAAGTTGAGTACGATTACAAAGCCCAATTTGGCCCAAATAGGTGATATGACATCTTCTTTTGATGATTTCAGCCTGTACAGAAGGTATTTGGAGGTGAGGCCAGATCCATTGGAAAGAGGACAAAATAAGCTTTCCATCAAGTACTCATGGTTCTCCAACGGACTCCATATGTGAAAGTTATGCATGTTTTAAACTGTTGCTGTCAGGCCGATTCCGAACTGATCTGACTTGTTGTGGTAGTAGTGGTATTCCCCTTGCCTTTGTTCCTGAGTAGAATGACATCACAAGACTTAGGTAGCAATCCATCCTCAATGGAACAATTGTGAACTCCTAGAAACGAAGTTACCTAGTAATTTAGTTGGCGAGTACGAGCTCTTGTAATTGGAACAGCAAGCATAGCAAATATGGTTGTATCCATAGGCCGGGGTCATGTCCTCATCATCGTCCATCTAGATCTGAAACCAAATTGTTCCAACACTTCTAAAAGATACGCCCAATGGATGGAGTCAAAGGCTTTTGTAGTGTCCAGCTTGAAGAACAGGGAAGGCGTGTTGGTTTTGTGCAGATTCCGTATCATATTTTGGGAATAAAGGAAGTTGTCTTGAATGCATATTTTCTTGATGAAGGCGCTTTGATAGGGAGAAATGATTGAGTCCAAGTGAGGGGCTAGGCGGTTTGCCAAAAACTTGCAAAAAAATTTCTTGATGCTATGGATCAGGCTAGTTGGTCAGAAATCTATAATCTGAGATGAATCTTGTTTTTTAGGAAGGAGAACGACGTTCGCCGAATTTGTGAGTTCGAAGTGTTGTGCATGCAGGTCATACAACTGTTAGAAGGATGCCACCATGTCATTCTTGAGTATGTCCCAACATACTCTGAAGAAAAGGCATGTGAAGCCATCGGGGCCTGGAGCTTTGTCCGGTGGCATGGAGAAGATAGTTTCTTTGACCTCATCTACGCCGAACGGGGTTTCTAATTGATGAAGGTCCTGCTGTTGGTAACCTAGACTGGTCCGATCCAAGGATCTCATCCTTGATACGGCTGTACCAAGGTGTGAGCTGAAATACATGAAGGCTTCATCCTCCTTGTCTTGCTAAGTAGTGATAGGCCCCCTATCGGTTTGCAGCTTTTGGATGTGATTCTTTCTTCTTCTATTGTTTGCTTGAATTTGGAAAAATTTGGTATTAGCGCCCTCTGCTTGATCCAGGTTAGACATGACCTTTGCTTTATTCTTGCTTTTTCTATGGTCGCTAGACCTAGGCACCTTTCTTTAAGACTACGACGCAAGAGGAGTTCTTGCTGTGAGAGGGTTTGACGCTTTTGGGCTTTGTCAAGCTGGAAAATCAATTCTTTGGCAATAGCTAGCTAAATCTTGGTATTGCTGACTTTGAGTTTCGCCCAATGCTTGAGGGCTTTTGCCGTGTGGGATAGTTTAATATGGATCCTTTTGATGGTGTCGTGGGACGAAACTAGCATGCTCCATGCTTCTTGGATAGCCTAAAGGGAACCATTCAACCTAGTCCAATGATTTTCAAAATAGAATCCTTTGAAACGTTGTCGTTCCGTTTCGCCAAGGAGGAGCAGCGGGGCATGGTCCAAAACAAGAGTTGGCAGGGCTTGAAGGAAAGCTAAGGGGAAGAGGAGGTCCCAGCTAGTAGTACAAAACATGCGATCAATTCTTGTATGCGTGGGGTTAGATCTCTCATTGCACCAAGTGAATCTTCTACCAAATAAGTTAATTTTTTTAGGTCAAGATAGTTTAGCACCGATCTGAAGGACCCCATGAGCCGCCGATTTAGGTTTTGGTTGCTTTTGTCTGATGCTTGGTAGATGAGGTTGACATTGTTGAGGATTAGCCATTCCCGACAAGAGAAGGTTAGCGAAAATGGTCGAAGCTCTTGGAGAAAGTTAATCTTGTCATCATCCTCTTGTGGTCCATAGACCCCCATTATGGACCAAGTCGTGCCATCATCTTTTGCAGTCACACAAGTGCTAAGAAAATTTGTTGCAAGGGCTGGCTGAGAAAGGTCGTAGTGGTCGTTTGAGATAGCCAGAAGGATGTCGCCCTGAACACCAATAGCCGGTAGGTAACAGAAGGAGTCTGTAAATTTGGGACCCAAGGTTTCAGCGACTAATTGCATGTCAATTGATGCTAACTTAGTTTATTGAAGGCACACAATGGTGCTTCTTGTGCTCTAGACTAGCTCATGCACAACATTTCGTCTAGCAGGAGTATTGAGGCCTCTCACATTCCAATTCAGAATTATGTAGTTTGAACGTGACATGGGGATAGCAAATCGGCTAGGGAGTAGACAATAACACAAGAACAAAACAACGTAGACCTTTCCATTAGCCCAAAGTCCCACCAGACAATACACACAGTAGGGCCAAACAGACAGGAGGTAGTCCGTCTCGTGTTGCGATTCTTGGAGCGCATGCAGGTCGGACGGCACCAGATACAAAAGTTGCTACCTCAGAGAAGTCTACTCGTACCAGGATGAAGCAGCGACATAGGGCAGTACAAGACCCCAACATGACGACAACACCCAGCGACACAACCACGGGGAATGAAAACAACATGAGACTTGAGGGAGACAAATCCTCGATGATGATAAGGGAGGACAATGTAAGAACCCGGGGTATTTAACTTGTAACACTTAACCATCTGATTGGTCCTAGTATTACAAATCAAATATCCCGCTCTCGATGTATTGTATACCTCCCAGGAGTGGTACACATACATTGTCACAAAATTTAAAAGCATCAATTCCATACACAAGTTATTACAATACCAAGTCTTCATAATTTACAACACAAAAGACATTCAAAGTTTATATTACACAAATCGGGTCGACCGGCCAAATAACAAGATAAAGAACTAAAGCTGCAGCAGAAACAAAAGCCATAAGATGGTGATAAACAAAAGCCAACCGACTGCCCTTACCCATAAAGCAACCGACCGAAGACCCACCGAGCTAGGCGTCCTACACGAAGTCCGTCTCACAATGGTTGATCCCTTGGGGATCAACCTCCTCTGAAATTGCAGCAACCGGGTTGATAACAATTTTACTAGCAAGTTTTACAAGCAAAATAATATTTAGATGCATTCAAGTATCAAAGGAAGGCTACTACACTTAGCAATTTTCAACACAAAGCGGTTTTCTTTGCAATAAAGTAATAGATTGTAAAGCAATTTGTCAAATCTGTTTTTAATTGTTTAAATGAAAATGAGACACATTTATAAGCATAATTAACATCCTAGAGGTGACTTCCCAATAGCCATCACAACATAGCACGAATTACCCCTTCGTACCACCTGATGTCAAGTTTTATTGAAAAGGTTATAGTCTAATTCTTGTAAAACCTAAACAAGCGTGTCCATAACTAAGGATTTGGCTATTCGAATTGTTTGAAACCCTACAGGGATGTTCAACTTTACCCACATGCCAGACCGCCTTTTTGCCAAGCTATAGAGCACACTTCCTTAGGTAAGCCGGCAAGGCTAAGTCCTACGAGACGTTTTCCAATGGAATGAATTAATTAAGAGTCGCACGTATGAGGGTTAAACCTCCGTGAACCGCCCTTCAGCCCTTCCCGGGCTCCCACGGGGGACCCATACGTTGTGTCGGACACATTGGCCCAGCCTTAGCAACTGTCGATGCTCCTCGAGTGAGGGAACCTACCCGGAACCCTCCCCGCACAAGCCCAACAACAACCGAACAATTTTTCCTCCTAACACTACCACCGGTGACTCATTAATTTAGACACTCCAAAGTACTTAGTCAAGAGAGGTCCCATATCCCCCTCATGTGGATACACACAATAATGCTTAGATAGTGTGACATAAGATGTTTGGTCCTTGTTGACCTAGGCACCAACCACACACCCGACAACACACCATCAACCATGTGCCCAAGTCTAAAACATTTTATTTCTAGTTTTTAGTTTTTCAAATTTAATACATACATGAGTACCCTAACCCAAGTAATTATAGTGATATTATAACAACCACCGTTGAAGTGATGATCCCGATGCTACCGTTCTATGCAATGCTAAGGAATCCGACTCGCATACTATACATATATAAATGACCAGAGTCCATCCATCAAACTCTAAATTATTAGTAATAGTCTAACTTAGGCTCGGTAGCAATGAGAAACATGTACCTATAGCTCATGCATCTATTCGGATTAACTACTCCTAACGAAAATTAACCATCAAAATAGCATATGCATACATACATTTGCAATCAAGATAATTGTATCAAACATAATAGGAACAACATGAGGGGGGGGGGGGCTACTACCTTGCTGGAGATAACTTGCTTGCTATAGAGGATTACTCTCGTACTCAATAATTTTATCGAAACCTATCGAAAGAATCAAGAAGAACCAATAAGAACGAGTAACGTTGAATAAACTAAAAAATTCAAAATCATCCAAAAATCATGAAATTTACATAGAAGGTAGATCATGATTTTATATGAATTTAGAAATAAAAATTATTTCATTTGGAGTTCGCATGCAAAAGTTATAGCATAAACCATTTCTGTAAAAAGAGAAAATCTAGAAAATAGCCTATGATACTATTCACCGATTCGACTACACGTGGTTGGAATGAGGTTTCGACTACCTAGCCGAAAAGTGGTTTGACTACACGTGGTCGGAACAAGGTTTCGACTAATTGGTCGAAAAGAGGTTCGACTAAAAGAGTTCATAGGTGGTCGTAGGTGGTCGCAAGTGGTCGAAGGTGGTCGTAGATGGTTGCAAGAAGCTTGGCGCCGTTAATGGGCGACAGCGGTGATGACGACTTGGAGCGGAGGTGGAGCTACGGTGACAACGGCAATGGCAATATGTCACCCAATGTGCCATCTAACGCGCACACTAGCACCGGAGGTGACTAGGGCCATACCGGAGTGGAGAGTGGTCAAGGAGCTCGTCGGAGATGGTCTGGCGACGAAGAACCGAGGCAGCGGCGGAGCTTCACTGAGGAGAGGTCGGCTCGGGCTACAAGGAGGGAAACAAGTTGTACGGGAAGCTCAGGTATGGCTCTGAGATGGTACAAAAGCAAGCAATTGGAGAGGGGAGCATCTTACGAAAGTTGGAGACGAAAGGGACTGTTTTCAGCTGGAGATGAGAAATTCCAAATTGTGTCGGTTCCTGTGAACCAAAACCCAATTAAATTAGAGGATAGGGTCCTTGTGCTTAGGAACACAAGATGACGTGAAGAGGAATGAGCAGGAACCCCTGTGGCGGTCGGAACGACGTTGGGGGTGATGGCGGCATCTCGGTCGTGAGCTAGAGCTCACTCTCTAGCTCTCGACCCTGAGGAAGAAAAAAAGAAGATGGAGCTGGGTGTCTCAAGGTGACGAAAAGGAAGAAGGAGAAGCTCCAAAGGTTTAAATACGGGCTAGGGCAGAGAATAGTGAGGAGGCTCGCTCGATGCTGAGCTCGTTTCATGGCTCACTACCATGGATGAGTTGAGTGACAGGGAGAAGATGGTGAGGTGATGGGGCATGGGCGAGTGCGGAGGATGCGGGGAAACCATGGGCGCTCATCACAAACCACGAGCGGCACCATTGGCACTAACGCAGGCATGAGCTGCCACAGCGCAATCCCAGGTGAGCTAGCGCGAGAGCGGTTGCGACGTGGAGAAGATGAACTGCTCGCGGGGCCCACCCTTCAAAGGAAGAGGTAAGGTGGAGGGTCCGGCTCAGGTTCGGTTGGAGGGTCTGGTCAGACCTAGTGGTTCTAGTCGAAACTGAGTGGGTGGTCAAAATCGAGTTGGTGGTCAAAATCAAGTGGCTAGTCGAAATCGAGTTGAGGGAACTTGATTGGTTTGACTGAGTTGATTTCAAAAAGGCTGAGAGGGTTGCGAATTTTTAGATAGAGTTTTAAAGCACAAAAAATTCTAAAAATTTTATGGGAGGCTTCTGACAATGTGTAGACCCTTGTGTAATTTTTCCAAAGTTTTAAGATAAATAAATTTTTCTATAGAAATGTTTTTAGTCTCTAGTTTAGGTGTTTAACCAAGGACTAACTAGTTTGACTGGCCATTTTAAAATAGTAGAAAAAATTCAAAAAAAATTATGAAATTTTTTAGGTGAGTCAAATAGATGTTCTAGAACCTAGGAAAATTATTCTCAAAGACTGATCACAAGATTTTGTTTCAAAAGTCTCAAACGATTATGTTTCTAGTAATTAATGCATTAGGTTTTCAAAATGCACAAAACCTTTGAAAGAATTTCCAGAAAAATCAAATGACAACAATATGCAACAAAAGTTTTAAATTCTTCTCATTTTTATATATTTTAAATACAAACCCATATTTGGGATGTTACAAATCTCCCCCCTTACAAGAATCTCGTCCTGAGATTCCGGTCACTCGGAAAACAAAGACAGGTAGCCTGCACGAAGGCGATCCTCCTGTTCCCATGTTGCTTCATCCTTAGTATGATATGTCCACTGAACTTTAAGGAATTTGATGACACGATTCCTTATCCTCCGTTCAGCTTCTTCGAGGATGCGAAACGGACGCTCCCGGTAGCTCAGATCTTCTTGTACATCAAGACCTTTCAATGGAGCTTCCTCGGTTGGGACACAAAGGCACTTCTTCAACTGGGACACGTGGAAAATATTGTGTATCTCCGAAAGTGCAACAGACAATTCCAACTTGTAGGCAACAATTCCTTTCTTCTCGATGATGCGGTAAGGTCTGACATATCGAGGAGCTAACTTGCCTTTGATGCTGAATCGTTGATGTCCCTTCAGAAGAGAGACCTTGAGATATACAAAGTCATTAGGCTCAAAGCTTAACTCACGATGACGACGATCCACATAGCTTTTTTGCCTTGATTGAGCCGTGCGTAACTAGTCTTGAATCAATTGAACTTCACTTTTAGCCTCATTGATCGAGTTCAGGCCAAAGAATGGTCTTTCACCAGTCTTCGAACAATTCAACGGGGTTCTACATCTTCTCCCGTATAAGGCCTCAAATGGTGTCATGCCGAGGCTAGCTTGAAAGCTGTTGTTGTAGGAGAACTCGGCGAACGACAAGCATTTCTCCTAATTCTTCCCACAGGAGAGAACACAAGCACATAGCATATCTTCCAAGACTTGATTCACTCTTTTAGTTTGGCCATTAGTTTGAGGATGATATGCGGTGCTGAAAGAAAGGCGAGTTCCCATAGCCTCTTGTAAGCTTTTCCAAAATCGGACGGTGAAGAGCGCACCACGATCTGAAATGATCATCTTCGGTACACCATGTAAGAAGACGATGTGGAAAATGTAGAGGTCCACCAATAGACCCACACTAAGATTAGTCCGTACTGGCAGAAAATGTGCTACCTTCATTAACCAATCGATGACAACCCAGATGACATCTTTCCCCTAGATGTACAGGGCAAACCGGTGATAAAATCCATATCGATAGATTCCCACTTCCATTCAGCCACTTGCAAGGGTTGTAGCAAACCCGCTGGACATTGATGTTTAGCCTTCACACGATGACGTATGTCGCACTCGGCAATGAACCTTGCGATCTCTCTCTTTATTCGGGTCCACCAGAATCTCTACCGGAGATCTTGATACATCTTTGTGGTTCCGGGATGAATGGACAAAGGAGAATCATGGGCTTCACAGAGGATCAAATTCTACAATTCCATGTCCTTCAGAACCACAAGGCATTGTTCGAACCACACAACAACATGGTCATCTTCTGAGAAGTACTTGGTTGTCTAGTTCTTGATATTTTGCTCGATTTGGTTCACCCAATGTCCATTTGTTGCGTAGCCTTGATCTAATCTTTCAAGGTTGGTTGCACAACCATGGTGGTGAGGAAACTATGCTCAACTACTCCCAAGTTGAGCCGTTGAAATTATTCGTGAAGGGCGGGCTGTTGCTCCTTGAGCATCAAGATATTGCAATAAACATTCCGACTGAGTGCGTCGACAGCAACATTTGCCTTGCCCGGATGATAATGGAGACTCATATCATAATCTTTGATCACTTTCAACTACCTTCTTTTGCTAAGGTTCAGATCTGGTTGGGTGAAAAGATATTTCAAACTCTTGTGGTCTGAATACACTTCACAACGATTACCGATGAGGTAATATCGCCAAATCTTCAGTGCATGAACCACTACAACTAGTTCTAAGTCATGAGTTGGATAATTGAGCTCATGAGGTCTCAATTGTCTTGATGCATAATCCACTACTTTGCCTTCTTGCATAAGAACACACCTGAGTCCTTGATGAGAAGCATCACAATAGATATCGAAGCTTCGGTGGACAACGGAAAGGACGAGAACTAGAGCGGTGGTCAATCTCTTCTTGAGTTCTTGAAAACTCTCCTCACAATTAGCAGACCGTACAAACTTCTTATCCTTCTTGAGAAACTATGTCATTGGCTTTTCGATCTTGGAGAAATTCTCAATAAAGTGATGATAGTAGCCCGCTAAACCGAGAAAACTCCTCACGTCAGTTACTGACTTGGGTTGACCCCATGAGAGCACATCACTGACCTTGCCAGGGTACATGGCTATACCTCCCACTGAAAGAACATGGCCCAAGAATACCACTTCTTCCAACCAGAACTCTCATTTACTGAACTTCGCATAAAGCTAGTGTTCACGCAGCTTTCCCAACACTAGCTTCAGATGTTCAGCATGCTCTTCATCATTCTTCGAATAGATGAGGATATCATCAATGAAGACGACCACAAACTTGTCTAAATACTCCATGAATACCATATTCATAAGATTCATGAACAGGGCAGGAGCATTCGTCAAGCCAAAAGATATGACGGTGTACTCGTATAGTCCATAACGAGTAGAGAAAGCCGTCTTCAGAATATCCTCAGATCTGATCCTGACTTGGTGATACCCAATCTTAAATCAATCTTAGAGAATACCCGAGCTCTGATCAATTGATCAAAAAGGTCGTCAATCCGGGGCAACGGGTACTTGTTCTTCACCGTCACTTCATTAAGTGGACGATAATCAACGCACATACGCATAGTCTTGTCCTTTTTCTTCACAAAGATTACGGGACAGCCCCACGGTGATGAGCTTGGGTGGATGAAACTCTTTTCTTGAAGCTCACCAAGTTGCTTCTTCAACTCCTCTAATTCATTTGGAGGCATCCGGTACGTCCTCTTCAAAATCGGGGCGGTACCGGGCAGTAACTCGATGACGAACTCGATGTCTCGGGCTGGAGGCATCCTAGGAAGTTTTTTGGGGAATACATTAGCAAAGGCACAAACCGTTGGGACTTCATGAATCTCCAAAGCCAGTTTTGCTTCAAGTGCGAAGAGATGTGGTGCTTGCAGTTTTGGCGCAATTCCAACTTGCACGCCAGATGGACTTGTGAGGGAGATGAACTTCTTGGCACAATCGATTTGTCCCAAGTGTTGGGATAGCTAATCCATGCCAAGTATCACATCTAAGCTCGCTGAATTGAGGAGAATAATATTGGCTAAGAATCCAACTCCTTCGATTTCAATAGATACGTTCCGACACTCAAGTTCAGCTCTCATTTCCGACCCCGGAGAGTAAATAATCAAATGAACATGCATGGGAACAATTTGAATATCACTAACTGCAATAAAATAGTTTGATATAAAGGAATGAGAAGCTCCAGAATCAAACAAAATAGTAGCAGCACAAGAATTGAAAAGAAGCGTACCAAACACGACATCGGGTGCCTCCTATGCTTCCTCGGCCAAGATGTGTTTGACTCGACCGTGTGCAACCTTCTGAAATTGTTGTGCCACCTTCTGAGTTGGAGGATGACCATGTCCTTGCCCTTACACTTGCCCCTGATTAGGGCTAGTGGCTACTTCGTTCTTCATAGGGCAGTTGTTGACGTAGTGACCCTTGTTGTGGCAATAGAAACAAGTGACCTCGGTAGCTGAATTGCGGAGGCCACCTTGCTGTCCTGCAGGTGCACGTGATTGAAACATGGGCTACAGAGAGTGAGGTATAAAGGTCAGCAGCCTCGGTGGTGGTGGAGCCTGAGGACGGGCCACCAGGACTTGCCCGAAGTGAGGACAGGGAAGGCTGCCCCTGCTGATCTCTAGGCCTCGCACTCGCACTTGCAGTACTCACCCAGTGCTCTCCCCTTGTGCTCAACGACAATGGCCTTATCGACCAAAGTCTGAAAGTCGGGGAAGTCAACAATCGACAGCTTGTTCTATAGCTCCTTGGACAAGCCATCCATGAATTTCTCGTGCTTGGCGTCATCGGTGGGCACATCCTCTGCAGCATATTGAGCTATATGGTTGAACTCATGTAAACGCTCTGTCATTGACTTGCGTCCTTGCTTGAGTGCAAGAAACTCCTTCTTATTTAACTTCATCACACTGGCAGGGACATGACCCGTCGGAAGGCAGTGCGGAACTCCTCCCATGTGACGGCTCGGCCCATGGGCTGCATGGTGAGGAAATTCTCCCACCATGAAAATACTGCCCCCTCCAGTTGATGAGAGGCGAGGAGCGCCTTCTCATGCTCATGGCATTGGGCGATGTTGAGCTTCCTGTCGACGAGACGAAGCCAGTCGTCTGCATCGAGGGGATCTTCTGACTGGGAGAAGGTCGGTGGCTACGTGCGAAGCAACTTCGATGTCCTCCCATGGTTCATGTCCACCTTCCCCTCCTGATCCTTGGGGATCAACCTCCTCTAAAATTGCAGCAACCGGGTTGATAACAATTGTACTCGCAAGTCTTACAAGCAAAAGAATATTTAGATGCATTCAAGTATCAAATAAAGGCTACTACACTTAGCAATTTTCGGCACAAAGCAGTTTTCTTTGCAAGAGAGTAAGTAATAGATTGTAAAGCAATTTGTCAAGTCTATTTTTAATTATTTAAATAACAGCGAGACATATTTATAAGCATAATTAACATCCTAGAGGTGACTTCCCAACAGGCACCACAACATAGCATGAATTTCTCATTCGTACCACCCGATGTCAAGTTTTATTGAAAAGGTTATAGTCTAACTCTTGTAAAACCTAACCAAGCGTGTCCATAACCAAGGACTTGGCTATTCGAATAGTTTGAAACCCTGTAGGGGTGTACAACTTTATCTACATGCCAGACCCCCTTTTTGCCAAGGCATAGAGCAAACTTCCTTACGTATGCCGACAAGGCTAAGTCGTACGAGATGTTTTCCAATGGAATGAATTAATTAAGAGTCGCACGTATGGGGGTTAAACATCCGTGAACCGCCCTTCCCGGGCTCCCAGGGGGACCCATACGTTGTGTCAGACACATCAGCCCAGCCTTAGCAACTGTCGATGCAACTCGAACGAGGAAACCTACCCGGAACCCTCCCCGCACAAGCCCAACAACAACAGAACAACATAAATTTTTTCCTCCTAACACTACCACCGACGACTCATTTATTAAGACACTCCAAAGTACTTAGTCAAGAGAGGTCACATATCCCCCTCATGTGGATGCATGCAATAATGTTTGGATAGTGTGACATAAGATGTTCGGTCCTTGTTGACCTAGGCACTAACCACACACACGACAACACACCATCAACTTTGTGCCCAAGTCTAAAATTTTTTATTTTTTATTTTTAGTTTTCCAAATTCAATACATACATGAGTACCCTGACCCAAGTAATTATAGTGATGATATAATGACCATCGCCGAAGCGATGATCCCCATGCTACTGTTCTAAGCATTGCTAAGCAAACCAACTCGCATACTATACATATATAAATGATCAGAGTCCATCCATCGGACTCTAAATAATTAGAAATAGTCCAACTTAGGCTCAGTAGCAATGATAAACATGTACCTATAGCTCATGCATCTATTCGGAATAACTACTCCTAACGAAAATTAACCATCAAAATAGCACATGCATACATACATTTGCAATCAAGATAATTATATCAGACATAATAGGAACAATATGATCAGGGGGGGCTACTTGCCTTGCTGGAGATAACTCGCTTGCTACAGAGGATCACTCCCGTACTCAATAATTTCATCAAAACCTATCGAAAGAATCGAGAAGAACCAATAAGAACGAGTAACGCCAAATAAACTCAAAAATTCAAAATCATCCAAAAATCATGAAATTTACACAGAAGGTATAGCATGATTTTATATGAATTTAGAAATAAAAATTATTTCATTTGGAGTTCGCATGAAAAATTTATAGCCTAAACCATTTCTGTCGGAAGAGAAAATCCAGAAAATAGCCTCTGGTACTGTTCACCAATTCGACTACACGTGGTCGGAAGGAGGTTTCGACTACTTGGTCGGAAAGAGATTCTACTGCACGTGGTCAGAAGGAGGTTTCGACTACCTGGTCGGAAAGAGGTTCGACTACAAGAGTTCATAGGTGGTCGCAAGTGGTCAAAGGTGGTCGTAGATGGTTGCAAGAAACTTGGCGCCATTAATGGGCGATGGCGGCGATGACGACTTGGAGCAGAGGTGGAGCTACGGTGACAACGACAACGATGATATGGTCACGCAATGTGCCATCTAACACGCGCACTAGCACTGGAGGTGACTAGGGCCATACCGAAGTGCAGAGTAGTCAAGGAGCTCATCGGAGATGGTCCGACGACGAAGAACCGAGGCAGTGGTGGAGCTTCACCGAGGAGAGGTCGGCTTGGGCTACAAGGAGGGAAACGAGTGGTACGGGAAGCTCGGGTATGGCTCTGAGATGGTATAAAAGCAAGCAATTGAAGAGGGGAGCGTCTTACTAGAGTTGGGAATGAAAGGGACTGTTTTCGGCCAGAGATGAGAAATTCTAAATTGCGTCGGTTCCTGTGAACCAAAACACAATTAAGTTAGAGGATAGGGTCCTTGTGCTTAAGAACACAAGATGACATGAAGAGGAATGAGCAAGAACCCCTGTGGCGGCCAGAACGGCGTTGGGGGTGACGGCGGCATCTCGACCATGAGCTAGAGCTCACTCTCTAGCTCTCGACCCTGAGGAAGAAAAAGAGAAGATGGAGCTGGGTGTCTCAGGGTGACGAAAAGGAAGAAGGAGAAACTCCAAAGGTTTAAATAGGGGCCAGGGCGGAGAATAATGAGGAGGCGCGCTCGGCGTTGAGCTCGTTTCATGGCTCACTTCCATGGACGAGTTGAGTGACAAGGAGGGGATGGTGTGGTGACGGGGCATGGGCGAGTACAGAGGACACGTGGAAACCATGGGTGCTCATCGCAAACCAGGGGCGGGACCGTTGGAGCTGACGCAGGCGTGAGCTGCCACGGTGCTCTCTCGGGTGAGCTGGCGCGGGACCGGCTGTGACGTGGAGAAGATGAACTTCTCGTGGGGCCCACACTTCAAAGGAAGAGGTAAGGTGGCTGGGTCGGGGTTCGGCTCGAGTTCGATCGGAGGGTCTAGTCGGACCTGGTGGTTTTGGTCGAAGTAGTGGCCATGGGCTGCAAATGAACCGGCTCCAAAACGACAACATCATGTTGGACAGGGATAGCAGCGTGCGCAGGTGGAAGTAGCGACAGATAGTGGAGGCCCAAGGTAGGGAGCTTCGGAACCTGGAGCTACGGGCACTCGGCGAGGTGGTCAGGCCATTCATTTGAGGATGCTCCCACTTCTTCTAGGTTTGGCTTGTCTTGGAGCCAATCGACTGCTTGAAGAGTACATAAGGCCAGCGCCTTAGAAGGAACCACCTCTTGGAGCTGAGGCGAAGCTGCCCGAGGAGAGCCACTAGTGAATAATGGAATGGCGAAGGAGGAGCTGGGCGCTTGGCCGGGGATGGGGGGTCCTTCAGAATGGATGGGGCGGTGAGGTGGCCCACTGCTTCTAGAAAAGCAAACCAGGATGGCGAAGGCACCGAGGCTGCCAAGGTTCCTAGAGGTAGGCCTAGAACATCAGTAGCGGTTGACGTGGCCGTGATGAAGTCCTCAGCTTTGCGCAGCCAGTCATTATGCGCATCCTGGAAGGATGAGGGCGACTTCGCAGGGGTCAGAGAAGAGGTTTTGTTGAAGACCTCATGCAGCGCTTCACGCAGGGAGCTCGCATAGTAGGTGAAAAGATCCTGATGGATTCTGTCAGCGGTTGACTTGACTTGCACCGGCGACGGCTTGTGGGCGGCGAAGCAGGTTGGACCGAGCACTGTAGCGCCGAGGAGAGGAGCTGGTCCCTCCAGGATAGCCCTACATCGGCCATCCCTTGGTTCATCATATGTGTTATCTTTGGCGGGGGAGCGATCACGGTCCCTTCCGTGTTCAGGCATGACTTGACGGCACCCGAGTGAAAGCTCCTAGGACCTCGATGGCTGGGGCGGTTGTGATGGCCGTCATCGTCATTGTCGTCGTTGTCCTTGTGCCTCTGGGCCAGGGTGGAAGGGTGGTCATCGTGGGTCGAGCGGCGAGAGGGTCGGCGGTGACCACGGGGGTTGTGGTGTTCTTCATCTGAGTCATCGCAACCTCAAGCTACTGGGATGCTTGACGATGTAGATGGCTCAGTCCCTCTTTGATTTCCGGCGTGCCATCAATGACCCCGAGGTTCCAAGAGAGACAGGGAGTGATCAGCTCGTGGGGGGCAGTGTCCACCGAAGCGAGAGTGTGGTCCTCGATGTAGTCGAGGTGGATGATCACACAGTGGGTGAGGCCCCGCAGCACCCAGGTCACCAGAGCAGTGGCCTCCTAGTCCCTGTAAGTTCGATCAGGCTGAGGGAAGCTGTTGATGATGGAGCAATCCTCAACCGGCTTGGTATTGGGTGCACCTAGGAATGCCATGGGGGGAACGTGCGGCTTGGGTGGGGGGGCTTGCGGCTTGGGGGGAGCCAGGAACGGAGGGTACTTTAGAGAAGTTTGCTGCAACGAAGATGGTTGGCAAAAGTGGCTATCCCTACGCCGACAGTCGCTAGCCCAGTTGCTGAAGGTGGAGTAGAGAAAGCACCAGATGGGATCCGGGCAGTTTGAAACCTTGTGGTCACGCAACAAACAACGGAAGCATCTTCCTTCGGTTTTATTGAGGAAGAGGGTGGAGGAGGCGGTGTCAGTGTGAGGGACGAGGCGCCTATGCCTAGGAGGAGTGGCACGGCGCCCTACTGCACACCACTAGCGTAGCCTCTTTACTGCTTGCCAACCATCTTCAACACCAGGCAAAAGAGCAATATGGTTGAGAGAGGACGCACCTTCCCTGGCTTGAAGATATGTGGCTTGCCAGAGGAAGATCCAATGGGATGGCGGGGATGGGGCGCGTCGAGCTACTTCGGTAGCCCTGGGAGAAGCCTGCATCACTTGAATGGGCTTTGGGAGGCGTGAGGGGGCGTTGGGGCAGCCATGCGTAATAACTTCGGTTGGTGAGCTCGCTAGAGGCAGGAGACCCCGAGGTGGGGTCTAGCGCTCAAGGATCTGCACGAAGCTATCGGCCTTCAATGCCGGTTGCTGAGGGTAGTCCAAAGAAGATGAGAAGCCACAGCGGCCGAAACGGAGCTACGTCGAGGTTGCAGGAGAGAGGCGAGGAGGGGCGGCCACATCATCATGCGCTACTGAACAGCCGGGAACCGACAGCGAGGCCAAGGTAGAACTACGACAGGCCGATGGCGTGGGCCAGATCAGATCTAGATTTGGCCCTAGCAGGGGTTTGGGGTGGGGAGGGAGCAGAGGTTTGGGCTAGGGGGAAGGGAGGGGTGAGGGCGTGGTGGGGTGAGGAGGTTTCCGGCGGTGGCAGCCGACGAGGGGAGGAGGGGACATCTTGGTTGAGGGGGGTGAGGGGGCTCAAAGGTGGAGGCCGCTGAGGGGCTACGAAGAAGGGAGTGGTCATCGGTGCCGGAGTGGCATAGGCGGGGAGCTTGAGGGGGGGCGCTGGTCTCCTAGAGAGTCGCCAAAGCTCCAGGACTACACCTTACTAATACATGGAACTCATCAAAGCTGAAAATTAGTCTATTTATTTTGGATGGGTCAAGGGTGATATGTCGGTTCGTTCTAGTATTAAGCATGCATTGAGTTTCTTGACATTGTGGTGTGTAATCTTTCAGAAATTTTCATGCATATGAGTACTATTTGTTAAAATCCCTTCATTAAAGACACACTCCAAAATAGTTTGTTTCAAAGACTTGGAAATACCACGTGTTGGGTCGTTGGTGGTATCTTCTTTATGCAGGGTCTGCAAGCATGCACTGGGTAACTTTTGAGCTTGATTGGATACAGATCATGATTGTAACATCCCAATTTTCTAAGCTTTTAAAAATCTTTTGATTAGTTAGTAGTTGGAAAATTCACCCTTGAGTTTTATTTGAATTTTTTTAAATAAGCTTAATATGGACTTTCATTATCAAAACCATTTCATATGAATAATGTCAATATCAATAATGGTCAAAACTATTTTATTTGGGTTTTATGTGCTTGGATATATATTCTAGATTTTTCTAGAGTTCATTTGCTATTTTGTATTTGCTAATTTTATTTACTGTATTTTCTAAAATAGAAAATGTAATTAAAATCTCAGGAATAGTTTTGGGCCGAATCTCCTTGCCTCGTCCCAACTCCTTTCGCTCCTCAGCCCGACATGTTCGGCCTTTCCTGTCCGCGCCAGCTTGCGTGCGCCCGCTCCATCTGTCCCTCTGACCGGTGGGCCCACTGTTGTAATCCACCTCTAGTCGTCTTCCTCGCACAACACTCGCACTAGGTCGCCATTGTTGTTCTTCAGAGTTCCGCCCGACAATGACACAAACAACCCCGATTATCTGCGTGAACCCCATATTCTAGAAGCTCTATCTCTACCGTAACCGAATCGAGCTCGTATCTCTTCTAAATCCCTCTCTATCTCTAAGAACAAACAAATCTGAAAATATCTTGATTTGGGGATTCCCTTATCTGGCACGCTCGGGCCCTATAAAAGGCACCCCGAGGTTCGCCTCTCCGCCCGCACCTCGAAGCCCCCATCCTCTCCACTTCTCGAACCCTAGCGCCGCCGTAATCCAAGAATTAGGGTTTTGGCCAAGACATTGTTTTCTTCGAATAGCGCCACCGTTGTGACCGCTCCATCATCGTCGACAACGCCATCGCCTCCAGTATCTCCCAGGCTACTTCCAGAACCTCTCCACGCCGTCGGAGTGTCACCGGAGTCAAATCCCAACAACACTAGATGCTCCTCCACCGCTTCTTCGCCAATTCCAGCCATCACCGACGTCCTCCCGTGCCAAGTTAGGTATCGCTAGGTGCGCAATAGCGAGGGCTACGCAACGCGCGTACTCACCACCGCCGATGAGCCACCGTTCACCGTTGTCGTACAAACCCGAGAACCTCGCTGTCGATCTGACGTCAGCGGTAGTGTGGCCATCCACGTGTGCATCCACCCCAGCTACCAAGCCTGCGTGTCATCTTGCATGGCACCACGTCAACGCCACGTGCGCGCACGTGTGGCACACCAAAACCCCGCACCAGATCTAACCCCGTAGATCAAATCCATGGTGGACCGTGTCTATGACACGTAGGGCCCATATGTCAGCCTCTGCATCTTTTCTCCCGAATTTAGTTTAATTCTAAAAATATCAATGCTAACATCAGCATATGTCATAATATGATTTTTCAGTAGAAAAATAATTCGGTTTAATTCCAGAAATTCCTTTTTGAGTATTTCTTTAGGTTTTGATCTTCCAAAAGCCATATCTCCTTCATCCGAACTCCATTTGAGCCCATTCAAATTTCTAAATTAATCTAAATTCGATTTATATTTATTTGAGGTTTTTATTTATTTTTTGGAGTTTGTTTTATCTCTATTATTTATTTATTTTGTTTATTTGCATTGTTTGCGAGTAGACGTTGATTCTCCGGGGAATTTTGAAGAAGAAAGAGTTCACCAAGATCAAGATATGTACCAGGATCTATTCTAAGGCAAGTTGTACCTTAGATCATGTGGATAGGGTACCATGATCTTAGGTGATGAGACAATTGGCAATAGCATTTGAGTTTTATTGAAATTTGAATTTTCAGCAAATGTCAGGATTTTCGGTAGAATCGGCGTTTAAAGGTTTTGATCTTCAGGTTTAGATCAGAATTATTCTATCATGGATCTGCATCCGTACTCTGAGGCCAGCTCCGGGATTGCGAGACCATCTGCATCCATGGCGCCTGGCGATGCCGCGGCGTGCTGCGGCTCGGCTTCGTCTTTGGGCAGTGGGCATCATCTGACATTTCCCTCTGTGGCTGCGGGGACTCACCATGCACCAGGCGCATCCTCGGCCTCAAGCTACGGGCAGCCCTCTATGGTCAACGCCCTTCAGGTGCTCGTGGCTGTGGTCGTGCTGTCTCGCCGTGCACTGAACTGAGAGGTCTCATCAACAACTCCTTCGTCTTTCGAAGCAATCTATGGAAAGCACCTTATCAAGGAGGGAAAGATTGCAGCTCCCTAATCCTCGATCGATGGGTAGCAGCTCATCAAGGACGCACAGTTTGCAGCGCCTCATCCTCTTTGACCAGTGGGATCTGCAATTGCCTGGCTGCGACATCTTTACTCTATCTGCTGATGCCATTGGCGAAGCACAGCCGTAGGAACCCACTCTTCCTGCCTGGGGCATCTAAGTGGGGAGAGCGCATGGCGCATGCTCCCCTCACCAACAGCCAGGATCACCCATATGAACATGGTGCCACCAATCCCTTCAGCCAATCATCCCCAGTGCTCGTGGCAAGTTCCGGCTTCTATGCTGGTTAGTCCTTGCAGTTTTTTCACTAGCATTAATTGTTCAGTACTATCATGCAAGTAAAACATGCTTGAACTTACTTACCGTTTGCTATGTAGGGGACTAGGGGAAGTGCTAAGTGCACTGATCGAGATAAGTTTGATCTAAACCAAATGGAAGAAGGGACAGTGCTCCGCTGTTTCAAGGTCACTCTAAAGCTAACTTCGGCTCTGAAACGAATTGATGCATTCAAGGATGCTTGGCCTTCAGTAAGTAGCTATGAAGAGAAGATGCTTATGGAGGATGTCAGAGGTATCGTTACATATTTGTCATGAATTTGGTTTGTTATTGACTTGGAATATGCAACAGATAGATTTTTATTTAGTTAATCTCAGTAGGGCAATAATATCGTCTTAGAAGAGTTCTTTAATATATTAACTACTATCCCCTTTTTTGTAGCTGTTGGGTGATGTCCAGCCAGTAGGTTTTATTCGAGAGAAAAGCGATGTCATCTTTAGGCAGGTATGTCTCTGTGGTTAGTTTATCCTAAATTAATTAGTATTATCTTTTGCTAATACTTCGTAGCAATTTAGTGGAATTGGCTCAAGAGACACGAAGTTTTGATTACTGTGCATAGCAGTCTTTAAGTTGAGTATCTGTGATTTCCTGTTCTGAATTCCAAATTTGTTGCGTCATATACTTGGACTTTTTGGATTTAGTTATTCTGCTATGCTCTAATGTATAGTGCAATCTTTTTACTACTAGTTCCTAGTCATCATCTACTTTATTTTATCTCCATACAGTAGAACATTATTATGGTCTCATGCATCATGTGCTATTGAAACATATGTTCCTCCTCCCTGTGCTAAAGAACAACTGTTGGTAGTGTGTCACCTTCGGTCATGAATGTTTGAATTTTATGTTAAATTGGTTGCTCTCCCATTTTTAATCTTCTAGTATGTAAATATGTGACCATATTGAGTAGTTCTTGGGATGCTGTGGAACTGTACTCTGTTTTGTTTTCACTTAATGGAAACAGTGGGTTAACCTCTGTCATGATCCTTAGATCATAGGGGTAAACATCACCAGGAGGATAGTCAGGTGGTGTCGGCTGCTAGGGGAGAGAGAAGACTATAGATTAGAGAGATTTAGACTATTGTATTCCCATTGCTTAATACCAACGATTACAATATGCCTCCTTATATAGAGGGATCTTCTAACAATTATGGATAAAATCAATCTAAATGATGACCTTCCTAACTAATAGATGATCTTCCTAACTAATATATAACCTTTCCAATTACCTAATCCCTATACAAAGAAACTAATCAACTATTTAGAGAAATATATAATCTTATTAGGGAAGGCATCCCTTCTTAATCCCGGTGGTACGATACCTTGGTACTGTTCACACGCTGAACAGTACCCACCCGTGAACAGTGCCTAGCGCATGACAACCTCGTTCGAGAAGAATATAGTTATCATGCAGAATTTTATATGGATAAGGTATCATGTGATATATCCCTGATTGGTTAGTGTCGTGGTATAAAAAGGACCAGACAATAAATGAGATGGGAGACCCTTGGCTTCGGAGTGAGGGGCCGAAGGGTCTCGAGTGTGGGAGTTCCGGACTAGAAATGCACTTGTGTCTATTGCTAGAAAATTTTCTCCCTCTTACATGGTGAAGGAGGAGGGCTATTTATAGCCTTTCCTGCCTAGTACATGAAATTACACTTGTACCCCTAATGAAGTACATTGAACGTAGGGGTAACAGGGGAGTTTCTAAGCCTAGACGTAGGTCTGGGCGCACGGTAATCCTCCCTGGACCTGGCCTACCCGGGTCATGGACCCGGCCTACTTCCGCTGTGCCCTTGTTGGTGGTGACGAGGCCCCTTCGAAGCCTCCCCCTCGGAGGGGCATGCCTCCCCCCTGGGGGGTGTCTTTGCTTCTGCCTCCTTGGGACCTCGGGGATCCCTTCGGAGGCTTCGGGGACCCCCTCGGAGCCTCCGGGACACCTTCTCGGGTTGCCTCCCGGTTCGCCTTCGGAGCCTCCGGAAGCATCTCCGGGGGGCCTCGGGGCCCGGCCGGAGGCCCTTCGTCGTGATCTCCTGCGGGCCCCCTCGAAACGTCGCAGGTCCTTCGGGGGTGTTGCTTGTGCCGTGGGGCCGGTGGGCCGCCCCTACGACAAGCCCCTCGCGGTTGAGGTCTTGCTTCGCCATGGCTGAAACCGCACCGTTCTCCCGAAAGGTCCAGGCACACCGTCCCCTCGGGCTTGTCGAAGCGTGATTTGGAAGTGTTGGCGAAGGTCTTGTGCTGGTGGAATCTCCGATGTTCTAGGTTGTCGTGTGCCATAATGGCGCCGCTGTGTGCCTGTTGGGATTTCCTGCGGCGGCTTCTCGGGTTCTGTGCGCCATAAATGACCAACTACGTACTGTTGACGGGGTGCACGTGGCGGGTGTGCAGTGGATCAGAGCGCCTCGAATCCCACCTGTGAGTCTCGCTGGCCTATAAATATGTGGCACCCCCCTACAGAACCACCCCACCGTCATTTCTTCTCTCCTTCTTAGTCCGCGTCCGCGCTGCTTTGTCCACTGTGGTCTTGATCATGGCAAAGGGTGCTAGGGATGGTGCCGGGGAGGTGTCCTATACGAGCGAACTGGGGAGGTCTCTCGTAACCAACCTTGTGCTCGGCACCCTCGTTGATGAGGGTAAGCTGGAGAGTCTGGAGAAAGTCCGCGCACCCGGAGCGGAAACTACTCCGACTCCCCAAGGCGATGAGGCGGTGGTCTTCATCGCATTCTTCGACGCGGGCCTCCGCTTGCCATGCGTTGCCCTCGTCAAGGACGTGCTTCGGTTATACGGGGTGGAATTGGCGCAGCTGACGCCGAATTCCATCGTCAAGCTGGGGGTCTTCGAGTGGATGCTGCGGGCTGCCGGTGCGAGCGGCGAGGGGCGACTGTTCGCCTATCTACACGATGGTCGCTGCCAACCGAAGAAGAAAAAGAGCAGTGGCGAGACGCTGAACTTTGGCAGCGTAAATTTCCAGCCACGAGCCCGGTGCTCGATGTATCTGCCCACTCCGGCGACGCGGAACCGCTGGGATACGGACTGGACGTGTCGGTGGTTTTACTACAAGTCCTCACCAGAGGATGGTTTGCAGTCCCGGGGTGGGCCGATAAGACTTGTTGCTAGCCCCGAAGTCGATCCTACCGCACAGGAGGAGGCCCTTCTCTAGCTTTTACTGGACGTGACGAAGCGATTCTCCACTCGGGATCTGGTGGAAGAATTCTGCGCCTTCGGGATCTGGCCCTTGGCCCAGGACTGGAGCGTGGAGATCAGGGCGGCAAAGTCTGGGCGGCCGACTCTGACCGTGAAGGGGCGCGAAGGTACAGATTCTTGCCCCACGCCCCCGTTGCTTTCCCATTTCGTACTACCTTTTATTTTTCGCGCGGCGCGTGACTTTTGTGCTGGTGGCGTGCCTTCGCAGTTGTGGCCATCAACGAGGCGGCTCGCGCGGCCGAGGTGCTTCTGGGGCCGTATACAGGCGAAGAGCATTCAAAATGCGTCATGGTGGTGCGTGACTATCGGCTCAACCGGGCGTATGCTCCGTCCGTCCGCCTTTCTGAACGTCCGGACCCGGATGCCGGGAAGAGGAAGCGTGTGCGCCCCACTGAGGCCAGCGGGCCGGGTCCGATTGCCGCGGTGCCGCTGCGTGCCGCCGGCCTTTGTGAGGCGTCTGGTCCGTCCAAGGGTGCGAAAAGCGCAGACCGACCTGCCAAACGGCAGGCGGTGGTCGCAGAACCCGAGGGGTCCTCGAGCTCGCGTAGCTCTTTATCGGGCGAGCATAGTGGTTCGGCCGATGATGGCGCATCGGAGGGTTCCGTGGGGCGCGCCGCGGCGGAGGTATCGAAGGCGATGGGCGTAATTGACTTAACGAGCCTTGTCATCGGGGAGTCCTCTGATGAAGAAACTCCGTCGCATCTATATGCCGCGGACTTAGAGGTGGCTCTGGGCACCCCGGTCACTCCGGGGCGTGCTGACATTGTTACGGAGGAGCCTGTCGCTCCACGGTCGCCACAAGGTATGAGCGCCAGTCCGTTTTCGTGATTTCTGCCGCATGCCTAACACTTGTGCGGCCGTGTAGGGGCGGGCGATGCTGAGCGGGTTGGCGAAGGAGAGCCCGCATGTGGCGAGGGCGACGCATCGAAGGAGGCCCCCACCGGTTCTGTGGGGTCCAGGGCTCCATGACGCGACTCGCTGCGGTATGGCTGCGGACGCGCCCCGCTTGTGTCGTGAAGACTTCGCCGTGAGTCCCGGCGTTGCGAAGGTATGCGAGGCAATGGGGAACTTTGCTCACTCACCGCTCCTGTCTGGCCTCTTCAAGAAGATGGCTATAAGGGACATGATCGAGAGCGTGGAGGCGAACGCCATGAAGGTTTGGCTCTTTCCCACAACTTTGGTGTTCTTTTGTTGTTACTATGTGTCCACTACCGAGGCGTTATTTGCGTGCAGACAATGATGCTCGCACGGGTGCTGGATGATGATGTCGCACGGTGCTTTGGCAAAATTCAGCGAGAGGTCGAAAAGGAGCACTCGAAGAACGAGGCCCTTAGCGGCAAGTGCGACTCCCTCGAGGTGAGGGTAAAGACTTTGGAGAAGCAAGTGTCAGGGCTCCGGTCCGAGCTCGAGGCCTCGCGGAAGGCGCGGGCATTGGTCGAGGAGGAAATGGCAGTGGAGCGCGAGTTGTCAGAGACTATGGGGGCTGCTACTTTCGAGTCGCTAGTGATGCTGGAAGATGTTGTGACGAAGCTTGGCGCAGTACCCTCCGCGAGGACTCACCGGCCTGCTGAGACGGACATCACTTTCGCGGTGAAAAACGCGTATGAGGGTGATCGTGCTGCGCAGCTCCAGACAGAGACCATCGCACGGCGGCGGCTCGTGTGAGACCACGCTTCCCTAGACAAAGGCGGGTGTGCGATATAGATGCGCTTGCCACCCGCCGATTCTTGTGGGCTACAGGCGAGAGTCGGCGAGTGTGGAATGACGGACGCGCAAGGCCAGCAAGGTCCTTCTGGAGGACTACTGGGCGTTGCGCGGACACGAAGATGCGACCAAGTCCTTCCAAGATCTACAGGCAAGGAAGGCTAAAGGGAAGTCTTCGGCGGCTGAGCAGGCTGAGGCTTACAAGGGTGGCAAGCGGGGGTCCCTCCGCGATGACAAGGTGTGACCCTCCGCTTGCCCAGAGCGGCTCAAAACTCTCAGTGTAGTGTAGTGTTCAGAATTGTAGTTTGGCTGCTTTGGTTTCTGTTTGCTTTTTGGACTTTGGGGAGGCGAAAAACACTTTTTGTCGTGGCTTTTCCTCGTGTAATGACCTGTTGACGTTAAATGAGAAAACCTTTTGGCTTGGCCGCATGGCTTTATCCCCGCCTAAGTTTGTTGTCTTAAGTCGCACGTTGTGGTCTGTACAAGGGGAGCGATGCTTGTTTAAGTGTGCGGCCGGGAGGGGCCCTTGGCCGCCCATGGGGCGGCGGTTCATGACTACCGCTGCCACGCGACCTCCGAAGGAGGAGCATGAGATTCTGCAGAAGTGGCCTTTGAGGATTTGTTATCGAACACCATTCGCCACGCGGCCTTGGCGGCGATGGAAGAAGGCCAATCCGAGCGGCTCTATGAAAGTGTTCTTCCACCTTCGAGCGCGGGAAGCCGTGAGAGTGCGGGAAGAGGTGCGGGCTTTCTGGGAGCTCCAGGGGATTGTCGTCGCGAGCGGAGGACCACTGGTGCCTTCCGCGTCTACAGAGGCTTCTACGAGCTCGTCGGACACGCTTGAGGATGTGGTTGTGCGGAGGCAGTACGCCGATCTTGTTGCTGCTAGAGCGTCAGACGAGGAACTGTTCGCATGGGCGACGTACAGGGAGGAGTGGGACTTCGTGCTAAAGATGCGCGACGTCTGACGCGCACAGGATTGCGTGCGGGTGATTTGTGCTTATTGTTTTTTTCGTGTGGTGCTCCCACTGTAACGTTATGAGATGTGTACTATGCTGAGCTTTTAATAAAAACGGTGTGATTGTATTGTGCCATCTTCGTTGTCTTGTCTAGGTAGCTCTCGCCATCCCTCTTTTTTTCTGGATAGCGCTTCGGGGAGCCCTAACATTTTTGATTCGGAGGAGGCGAAGCCTCCCGCCGTCCCCTATCTTTTTCAGGTAGGGCTCTAGGGAGCCCTAACATTCTTCATTCGGGGGAGGCGAAGCCTCGCGCCGTCCCCCATCTTTTTCAGGTAGGGCTCCGGGGAGCCATAACATTTTTAATTTGGGGGAGGCGAAGCCTCACGTCGTCCCCCATCTTTTTCAGGTAGGGCTCCGGGGAGCCCTAACATTTTTAATTCAGGGGAGGCGAAGCCTCGCGCCGTCCCCCATCTTCTTTTTTTTGGATAGGGCTCCTGGGAGCCCTTATATTTGGCTTTCAGTTTACACGCTGGCGCCCGCGGAGGGCGTCCATGTGCACCGGGGTGGAAGGCCATGCGCGGTGGCTTTTAGCTTATACACTAGCGCCCGCTGAGGGTGTCCGTGTGCACCGGGGCCGAAGGCCATGCGCGGTGGCTTTTGGTTTATACACTAGCGCCCGCGGAGGGCGTGCGTGTGCACCGGGGCTGAAGGCCATGCGCGGTGGCTTTTGGTTTATACACTGGCGCCTGCGGAGGGCGTGCGTGTGCATCGGGGCCGAAGGCCATGCGCGGTGGCTTTTGGTTTATACACTGGCGCCTGCGGAGGGCGTGCGTGTGCACCGGGGCCGAAGGCCATGCGCGGTGGCTTTTGGTTTATACACTGGCGCCTGCGGAGGGTGTACGTGTGCACCAGGGCCGAAGGCCATGCGCGGTGGCTTTTGGTTTATACACTGGCGCCTGCGGAGGGCGTGCGTGTGCACCGGGGCCGAAGGCCATGTGCGGTGGCTTTTATTGTGGTGCTAGTGAGCTGCTTTCCTGCTTCGTCCATTGCGTAGTTATAAATAGTTTCAAAAGTACAGGTGTTTGTACAAGCCCCCACAAGGTCCCACCAGCGGGGGGGGGGGCTGCTATTCGGGCGCAGCCGGGTTTTTCTACAAAATATGGAAAATGTTTCTAGGGGTAAAACCTACGAAGGCTCTTGGTGTTCCATGTGTGCCCGAGCTGCTGCCCCTCCGGGGTGGCGATGTAATGTGTGCCGGCCCTTGTGCTCTTAGTGATGACATATGGGCCCTCCCACTTGGACTCGAGCTTGCCGACGCCGGACGGGTTGGCGACTCGCTTGAGAACCATATCGCCTGGTGCGAGGGGGCGGGACCTGACTTTCTTGTTATATGCTTTTGCGACTCCATCCGCGTACCTTGCCATAGTTGAGATGGCTTCGACGCGGCTTTCTTCTAGCAGGTCGAGGGAGACTTCATGGTTGGCGGGGTCGACGTCTTGTGTTGCCTGTAGGGATCTCGCGGCGAGTTCCCCAGGGGTCATTGCCTCATCCCCGAACAGCAGCTTGAACAGGGAGAAGCCCGTGGCTCGAGTTGGCGTGGTGCGAAGTGCCCATAATATTTTCTGAAGCTCGTCCGGCCAGAGTCCCTTTGGTAGCCCCACCAGGCATTTGTTGAGGCCCACAATTAGGTTGCCATTGGCCCACTCTACCGCGCCATTGGCCTCGGGGTGGCCTACGGACGCGAAGCGTATCGTGGTTCCGAGGTCTTGGCAAAATGTTCTGAAGATCGTGGAGTCAAACTGGGTGCCGTTGTCGGTGACGACGTCCCGCGGCACCCCGTACCTGTAGATGATGTTCTTCCATGCAAATCACTACGCCGCCGCGGCTGTAATCTTGGCGACCGGCTCCGCCTCCACCCATCTGGAGAAGTATTCGATGGCAACGGCGGCGAAAGCGAGGTTGCCCTTGCCGCCGGAAGGGGCCGATGATGTCGAGCCCCACCGCGCGGCGGCCGACGGGGTAGTGGCTGGAGGGGTACCGCCGGTGCTTTCGGGTTGTGGCTAGCCCACTAACAGCCCTGATAGTGCCGAACGAGGTCCTGGGCGTCCCGGAGTGCGGTTGGCCAATAAAGGCCTTGGCAAAAAGCCCTTGCGACGATGCTCCGGGGGGCTTGATGTGCCCTGCAGTTTCCCTCATGAATTTCCTTCAGCAGGTCCCGCCCTTCCCGGCGCGATATGAACCGGAGGAAAGGGGCGCAGATGCCTCCCTTGTATAATTCGCCGTTGACGATGCGGTAGCTTCGGGAGCGATGCTTGAGCCTTCTTGCTTCTGGTGAGTCTTCGGGCTCCTCTGGGAGTACCGAGGGGATCTGCAGTACTTCGTAGAAGACTTCTGGCTGCGGGTGGTCTCCGGAGCTTGCCGCCTTTGCGAGCCGGTCCGTCGCCTCGTTGTCACTCCGGGGGATGGCCTACACAGTAATGCCAAGGAAGTGATTCGCTGTTGCCCGCGCGGCCTTCAAATACCGAGCCATTTCGGGGTCTCTGGTGACGAAGCTTTTGTCGAAGTGGCCCGCCATGAGGCGAGAGTCGTTTTTGACTACGACGCGCTTGGTGCCTAGGGCTTTGGCAGGCCCAGCAGTAAGGCCTCATATTCCGAAGCATTGTTTGTTGTGGGGAAGTCAAGACGCGCCGCGTACGACAGGCTACGGCCATCTGGTGCGACCAGTATGGCCGCTGCGCCTGTGCCTGCCGCGCACCAGGATCCGTCAATGTGGACGGTCCATGGTGCCTCCGCCTACGTGGAGAGGTGGCCATCGGGCTGGGGAGTCCACTCAGCGACAAAGTCCGCCAGAGATTGAGATTTGATGGCAGCGTGGGCTGCGAAGGTAATGTCGAAGGGTGCCAGCTCCGCCGCCCACTTGCCGATGCGCCCGGACGCATCTTTGTTGCGAAGCATGAGCGCCAAGGGGTAGGATGTTGGTACCACAATGGCATGCACCAAGAAATAGTGCCGGAGCTTGCGCGAGGCCATGAGTAGGGTGTAGGCGAGCTTTTCCAACTCCGTGTAGCGGACCTTTGCCCCTTGAAGTGCTTCGGAGATGTAGTATATGGGGCGCTGGCCGGCGTCTTCTTGTACTAGGACCGCACTGACCGCCGCGGAGGACGCAGCGAGGTAAAGGAGGAGCTGTGCTTGGGGCTTCGGGCTGGTCAGGCTTGGGAGCTGATTCAGATACTTCTTGAGGTCCTCAAATGCGGTTTGGCAGGCTTCGGTCCAGCGAAATGGCTCTGCGCCCCGAAGTGTCTTGAAGAAGGGCAGAGCACGCTCGGCTGATCGTGATAAGAACCGATTGAGGGTCGCGAGGCGGCCCGTCAGCCTTTGTACCTCTCGCGTAGTGCGCAGCGCCTCCATTTCCTGTATGGCCCGAATTTTCTCCGGGTTGGCCTCGATGCCTCTTTCGGAGACAAGGAATCCCAAGAGCTTGCCGGCTTTGACTCCGAAGGCACACTTGTCGGGGTTTAGCTTGATTCCCTCCTTCCGGAGGTTGGCAAATGTCTCCTGGAGGTCTTCTGCATGAGAGGAGGTGCTCCTGCTTTTCACCATGATGTCGTCGACGTAGGCCTCGACGTTGCGCCTAACCGCCCGGCCAAAGACTTTGGTAATGAGCCTTGTGAAAGTAGCTCCGGCGTTTACGAGGTCAACAACGATTCTCATGGAAGCGTAACGCCCCAATTGGGGGTTATGAAGGTAGTCTTCGCTTCGTCCTCCTTGGCCATGAAGATTTGGTGGTATCCAGAATAGGCGTCGAGGAAACTCATCAACTCGCAGCCGGAGGTGACGTCCTCCAGCTGGTCTATGCGCGGTAGCGGGAAGTCATCTTTGGGGGATGCCTTGTTGAGGTCAGTGAAGTCGACACACATACGCCACTTGCCCGTGCTCTTCTGGACTAGGACAGGGTTTGCCAGCCACTCCGAGTGATTGACTTCTCTAATGACCCCTGCTTTTAATAGCTTCGCTATTTCGGTTTTGGCGGCCTGGAGCCGTTCTGGCGTCATGCGGCGCAGTTTTTGTTTTTTGGGAATTGCTTCGCTTCGGAGAGCGAGGCGATGCTCAATAGTCTCACGGGCCACGCCTGGAATGTCCTCCGGGCTCCATGCGAAGATGTCGGAGTTCGCCCGGAGTACGCCGAGGATGGAGTTGCGCTCCCAGGTGGGAAGCTCCTCCCCCAAGGCAATCGTCTTCTCCGGGGATGCGTCGTCTAAGGGAACTTTTTGCAACTGCCCCTCAGGTTTGGCCCTCAGGGACCACTTGCCGGAGGGTTCCGGTGGCGGGGTACCCGCGCTGGCTTCGACCATGTGAACATGCCGTGATATGCACACGCCTCGATTTAAGATGCGTGCATGCGAGTTGGCCCGATCTTCCGTCGTAGGAGAAATCTGATAACTTGAGTTGCAACGTTGACGAAGGGGAGGCTAACCACGATCCAATCGTGACCAGCAACCTCGCAATCGCTACACCGCTCCTCGATTGGTTACCAACCGTGTCAAACACAATTAGCCTGTTCGCGAAGAACGGCTCCAGCAAATCCAAGAGAATTGAAAGAGCAACATCGGAAGAAATCACTCAACGATGAACGATTGAATTGAGACTTCAAGTTTGCGTCAAAATGCCTTTACAATAGCAATAGCTAATTCAAAATCAAAGTCTGCCCCCAAAAAGGCTCACAAGACAAAATATATTAACCGCCTGGTGGTGTTGTGCGCCATCGGTTTGCATGCATGCATGGGATAATTCCTTTTTTGTTAGTGTCACAAAAATAGGAAAGGTTGAGAATTCCTTCCCAAGTGCGGCAGTAAATTAATTGGATCCACTTTTCTCTCCTGGTTTGATGGTGTAGATGGCATGCAATAATATTGATTCTCTCTCACGGTTTGCATGGCATGCACCACTTCCTTTATTTCCTCACGTAACAAATGTTGCATGTTGACTGAGTTGGTCTCCTCCTTTGCATGCTGCAATAATTAGGTGCGGCTCTATTCCTTTCCTTGCATGCACATGGATGGGTGGAACTCCAAGTCCTTGAATCACCCAGCTAGTGTTCATCCTCTCCTCGGTAAATTCTTGATCAACAACTTCTCCAACAATTCCCTCACATGTAGTAACAAGCAAGCAACAATCATGAGGCAATATCATTTGTTCTGAAATTAAATAATTAATTTGCCCAAGAAACGAATTCACTGTTGCCCAAGGCGACGCGCACGTGCTCGTGTCATTGGACCTTGTATACTAGTTGAATCTTGTATGTGTGAGCTATCGATGTCCTCATCATACTCCCTTTCTTGAGAAGGAGTCGACCTCGACTCTTGCTCATCTTCGCTATCCAAGAATGGAGATAAATCAACAACGTTGAATGTATCACTCACCCCATATTCCTCGCAACTCTAACTTGTAGGCGTTGTCATTGATCTTTGCAAGCACTTTGAATGGTCGATCACCTCGCGGCATTAGTTTGGACTTGCGCCGTTCTGGAAAGTGATCCTTGCGCAAATGCAACCAAACTAGGTCACCTTCTTCGAATACCATCTCCTTCCTTCCCTTATCTGCGTGCTTCTTGTATTGGGCTTGCAACTTCTCAATATTTGCTTTGGTTTTCTCATGGAGCTTATGAATCATCTCAGCACGCTTCTCAGCATCAAGATTACCTCTTTCCGAAGGTGGTAGAGGTAGCAAATCAATTGGGGCTGTAGGCTTGAATCCATAGACAATCTCAAACGGACAGAACTTCGTAGTAGAATGCACGACCCGGTTGTAGGCGAATTCAATGTGTGGCAAGCATTCGTCCCAAAGCTTCAAATTCTTCTTGAATATAGCCCGTAGCATGGTACCAAGTGTGCGGTTGACGACTACGGTTTGCCTGTCGGTTTGAGGATGACAAGTAGTTGAAAATAGTAACTTTGTCCCAAGCTTTCTCCAAAGCGTCTTCCAAAAGTGGCTTAAAAACTCTGTACTTGTGTGACTGTTGTAGGTGTAGGCCATGCTCGTATAGCTTCTACCTTCTGTTCATCCACTTCAATTCCTTGCGCAGTCACAACAAAACCAAGAAACACAACTCGATCCGTGCAAAAGGTGCACTTCTCGAGGTTACCAAACAAGCGCACCTCTCTTAAAGCAGTAAAAACTTGGCGCAAATGGTCTAAATGCCCTTCCAATGATTTGCTATATATCAATATATCATCAAAGTATACCACAACAAATTTCCCGATAAATGCTCTCAACACTTCATTCATTAAACGCGTAAAAGTACTAGGTGCATTAGTAAGACCAAAAGGCATAACCAACCACTCATACAAGCCAAACTTAGTCTTAAACGTAGTTTTCCATTCATCACCTAGTTTCATTCTAATTTGGTGGTAACCACTTCGCAAGTCAACTTTCGAAAAGATAGTAGAGCCACTCAATTCATCAAGCATATCATCTAACCTAGGGATAGGATGACGATATTTAACAGTAATGTTGTTAATAGCTCTACAATCAACACACATTCTCCATGACCCATCTTTCTTAGGCACTAATAAAATAGGAACAACACATGGGCTTAAACTTTCACGCACGTACCCTTTATCAAGAAGCTCTTGCACTTGGCATTGAATTTCTTTCGTCTCCTCAGGATTGGTGCGGTACGGAGGACGGTTAGGCAAAGATGCCCCTGGGATCAAGTCGATTTGATGCTCTATCCCTCGCAATGGTGGCAGCCCCACTGGTATCTCGTCTGGCAACACATCCGCGAACTCCTGCAACAAAGAAACAACCGAAACGGGCAAAGTAGAGGGTAAAGCATCAATAGTAAAGAAAGTATCTTTGCACACAAGCGCAAAACACTCTTGAGGATGGGTTTCTAACTCCCGGATCTCTCTCTTTGTGGCTAGAAGAACTTGTCCCTTAAGTTGTTTCTCTCCTTTCTTTTCACTCTTTCCTTTCTTTTCTCTCAATTTGGGCTGGTGGCTCTCATTCCCTGTTGTGGATGTCGCTCATCTCTTTTCTTTTCTCTCACGCCAGCCCTATCTAAATCATCCTTGAGAATTTCTTCCGTGACATTGGAACTAATGAAACCTTCTTCTCCTTGTGCATAAACGAGTACTTGTTGGAACGCCCATAGTGAACCGTGTCTTTGTCATACTGCCATGGCCTCCCAAGAAGTAATGCACACGCTTGCATCGGCACCACATCACAATCCACCAAGTCAGAATAGCTACCAACAGCAAAAGGCACTCTCACCATAGCAGTTACCTTCAGTTTCCCACATGAGTTGAGCCACTGGATGTAGTATGGCTGTGGGTGAGTACGTGTAGTCAAGCCAAGCTTCTCAACCATCTCTGAACTTGCAATGTTGTTACAGCTTCCGCCATCAATGATCACCTTGCATGAGTGCTCTTTGATCACAAACTTTGATTGGAATAAATTGTGACGTTGTCCTCTCTCTGCCCTTTCCATCTGTGAGCTAAGAACACGGAAAACAACGAGGTTTGCATGATTTGTATCATAGGTGATCTCCTCTGAATCAGACCCTGAAATGTTCTGTTGCTCCTTGTGTTCAGATTCTTCTTCCTCCACATCGCTTGCCGATGTGTACTCTCCATCTTCTCGAATGATAAGAGCTCGCTGATTTGGACAATCACGCATGTAATGCCCCTTCCCCTTGCATTTGAAGCATTCTATCTCCCTGGTTCTTCCCGTAGAAGCTATGGACGATGAGCTTGTGGCTGGGACAGCAGCGGTCTTCTTCGAATCAGTAGGCCGATGTGCTGAATAATTGGGACGGCTTGTTGATTGCTCCTGGCTGGGTGATGCTATGCTACGTCCCGAACTGATTACGGGCTTCTTAAGCTGTGAATTGGAAGGTTTCCATGGTGTGGAGGAGCTGGAATTGTTGCGGTTCGTCCTGGTGTAGCTTTGTCTCTGATCATGCACCTGCTTTTCAGCCTTACAAGCAAAATGGAATAGCTCATTCAAAGAATTGTAATGATAAAAATCAAGTATATTCTGAATCTCCTTATTCAGCCCACCAAGAAACCTAGCCATCTTCGCATTGTCTTGCTCCTCTATATTAGCACGGATCATGCCAATTTGCAGTTCTTGATAGTATTCCTCAACAGACTTACTACCTTGATTCAATCTTTGTAACTTATTAATCACATCACGCTCAAAATAAGAAGGAACAAATCTGGATCTCATTACCCTTTTCAACTCATCCCAAGTGCGAGGTGCATCATCCCTTCTTTTAAATTGACTCCACCAAATAGAAGCATAATTTGTAAACTCACTAGTAGCAAAGACATACTCTTCTATTTTCGGAAAGTCATGACAAGCGAACTTTTGCTCTACTAGCGCTTCCCAATCAAGATATGCTTCAGGATTGTATTTACCATCAAAGGAAGGAACGGCAAATTTAATCTTACCCAAGCCATCATCTCTTCTCTCCTCATGACGATGAGGCGCATGTCCTCCATTACCGCCCATTCCTCGATGATTATGCACAAGACACTGCTGATCATGGTCAAAATCAAGGTCTTCTCCATTGTCAGCCATATAGTTGCCATTCACCTCCTCATGGGTAGCATGCCGAAATGCGGCATTCAAATTCGCCCATGGTTGGAGAAGGGCAGCAGCAGCATTGTGATTTGCTCCAACTCGATCTCGAGGGCCTCGAGGTGGTGGGTGCTGTCTTGGGGGAGTATGTTCAACTTGCTCAAGTCGTACTTCAATTCCTCCAATACGATTCTCCATACCGTCCAGCCGAACAAGTACTTGATCGGAAAGCATCCGCTCAAATTACCGGCAAATGCATCCATCAAAGCTTGAGACCGAGGCGATAGTGGCGCCGCTTGGGGTTTGTCCACACCATCGCCTTCATCCACACCATGAAACGAACCATCACGAGATCCATCATGAGAACTTCTTGCCCCTGCCATGGTTAGAAAGAAAACAAAAAGAATTCCTAGCAAACTAAATATTTTTGTGGACTACTCTTAACTTTCACAAATCTTACCAACAGAAGCTCTTACCCTTCTCGAAGATTGCTTATGTGCTGCTGGTTCGTGGTAACTTTCAAACGGAAGTCAGTAAAGCGATTGCAAGGTACCAGAACACGTGATCAATGGCAAATTTGTGGAGTTCTAGGCAGGGAAAAAATTTGTAGCAAAGGAGTAAGCAATTAGTAATTTCAGAAATTGCACAAATTGAATAATAGTTCGTAACTAGTCCTTAGCCTATATTGCTGATCAAACAAGGATGATATAGGCTATGGTCAAGGGTATATGAGTGTACGCAAACAATGTGACCAAAATATGCAATTCTAGAACATGAAGGATCAAATATAGCTAGCTGAATTTCAGATCAACACCCAACTGGACAGCAAACCGGTAATTGGTCTACAATTTTTTTTTGTTTGGCCTTTTTTTTTATTTTTTTTATGGCCTCTTTTTTTTCCCTTTTTGTCTAACCTCAATCTCTTTTTTTTTCACTTTTGCCTTTTCACACCAATACCAGATTGCAACTCAGCCGAGTATGAAAATCACAAGCGGGGTTCGATCCTGAAAAGACAGCCGCAGCTACGTATGTTGCAACACGTGCAGATTTCAAAATACTGATCCAATCACTACCAAATTTTGCACAAAGGTGGAATTTTGAGTTAGGAAGCTAACAAAAGTGGTTCGGGTGGATTTGGATCTCTGGATCGAAAGATATGAAAATTTTGGTGTCGGCTGCGCAGAGAAAAATTCTGGCAGGAAACGGGCAATTGCAACACATGCAGATTTTAAACTACTGATCCAATCACTACCAAATTTTGCAGGACGGTGGGATTTTGAGTTAGGAAGCTAACAAAAGTGGTTAGGCTGGATTTGGATCTTTGGATTGAAAGATCTGAAATTTTTGGTGTCGGCTGCGTAGAGGAAAATTTCTGGCCGGAAACAGGAAGCTGGTTTTAGGTGGTGTAGGTTTCTGGACGTTGGTATCAAGATTCAAGAACACTCTTTTTTTTTGGCTTAACAAAGATATTGACCAGCAACTAGACTCGATTAGTACGGACGAAAATTCAATTAAGCAAACTGAAACTAACAGATTGAAAGCAACAACGGTTTAGGAATTGAATATTTTTGTAGGGCTAATTTTTTGGACTTTAGGTAAACAAAAATTAATCTACTAAACTAAGGGATAGATGAATTCCTACCGGCAACGTAGGCTCTGATACCACCTGATATGCACACGCCTCGATTTAAGATGCGTGCATGCGAGTTGGCCCGATCTTCCGTCGTAGGAGAAATCTGATAACTTGAGTTGCGACGTTGACGAAGGGGAGGCTAACCACGATCCAATCGTGACCAGCAACCTCGCAATCGCTACACCGCTCCTCGATTGGTTACCAACCGTGTCAAACACAATTGGCCTGTTCGCAAAGAACGGCTCCAGCAAATCCAAGAGAATTGAAAGAGCAACAGCGGAAGAAATCACTCAATGATGAACGATTGAATTGAGACTTCAAGTTTGCGGCAAAATGCCTTTACAATAGCAATAGCTAATTCAAAATCAAAGTCTGCCCCCAAAAAGGCTCACAAGACAAAATATATTAACCGCCTGGTGGTGTTGTGCGCCATCGGTTTGCATGCATGCATGGGATAATTCCTTTTTTGTTAGTGTCACAAAAATAGGAAAGGTTGAGAATTCCTTCCCAAGTGCGGCAGTAAATTAATTGGATCCACTTTTCTCTCCTGGTTTGATGGTGTAGATGGCATGCAATAATATTGATTCTCTCTCACGGTTTGCATGGCATGCACCACTTCCTTTATTTCCTCACGTAACAAATGTTGCATGTTGACTGAGTTGGTCTCCTCCTTTGCATGCTGCAATAATTAGGTGCGGCTCTATTCCTTTCCTTGCATGCACATGGATGGGTGGAACTCCAAGTCCTTGAATCACCCAGCTAGTGTTCATCCTCTCCTCGGTAAATTCTTGATCAACAACTTCTCCAATAATTCCCTCACATGTAGTAACAAGCAAGCAACAATCATGAGGCAATATCATTTGTTCTGAAATTAAATAATTAATTTGCCCAAGAAACGAATTCACCTGTTGCCCAAGGCGACGTGCACGTGCTCGTGTCATTGGACCTTGTATACTAGTTGAATCTTGTATGTGTGAGCTACTGATGTCCTCATCATACTCCCCTTCTTGAGAAGGAGTCGACCTCGACTCTTGCTCATCTTCGTCATCCAAGAATGGAGATAAATCAACAACGTTGAATGTATCACTCACCCCATATTCCTCGGGCAACTCTAACTTGTAGGCGTTGTCATTGATCTTTGCAAGCACTTTGAATGGTCGATCACCTCGCGGCATTAGTTTGGACTTGCGCCGTTCTGGAAAGTGATCCTTGCGCAAATGCAACCAAACTAGGTCACTTTCTTCGAATACCATCTCCTTCCTTCCCTTATCTGCGTGCTTCTTGTATTGGGCTTGCAACTTCTCAATATTTGCTTTGGTTTTCTCATGGAGCTTATGAATCATCTCAGCACGCTTCTCAGCATCAAGATTACCTCTTTCCGAAGGTGGTAGAGGTAGCAAATCAATTGGGGCTGTAGGCTTGAATCCATAGACAATCTCAAGCGGACGAAACTTCGTAGTAGAATGCACGACCGGTTGTGGCGAATTCAATGTGTGGCAAGCATTCGTCCCAAAGCTTCAAATTCTTCTTGAATATAGCCCGTAGCATGGTACCAAGTGTGCGGTTGACGACTACGGTTTGCCCGTCGGTTTGAGGATGACAAGTAGTTGAAAATAGTAACTTTGTCCCAAGCTTTCTCCAAAGCGTCTTCAAAAAGTGGCTTAAAAACTTGGCGTCACGGTCTGAAACAATTGTCCTCGGTATTCCATGCAAACGAACAACCTCCCTAAAAAACAAATCAGCAACATGAGTAGCATCATGTAGGATCGTAATGGCAATCAGAAGGGGGGGGGGGGTTGAATGATTGCAGCGAATTGACCCCCAAATTTCAACTTCTTCTTGTTATCAAGAATAGCAGCAACTTCTCTATTGACTTGAAGAAAAAAAAACTTCACAACCGAGACCTCCTCAGGCGCACACTAAGATCAACAAAACAAGAACCAAGATTGAACGAATCTGAACTTCATATATCAAACTTGATTTGTGTCTACAGAGAGCTTAGCAAGCACCACTCAACGCCCTAATTCCAAGGACCTTACAACCGCAGCATCAACAACAAGAAAGCTACAGCCAAAACCTATCAAAAGCTCGTAACCCTCAAAATTCCTCTGCAGGCCGTACTCTACTGCCTTCTCTTATAGCCTAGAGTCCTATCCATGTCCAACACGACACCAATACTGACTCTAACTCAAACCAACCAGATTTGGACCTCCTTCCAAAACTGTCTTTCCAATTCTCTCACGTCGTAAGCCTCCAGGACACCACCTCCCATAGCTTAAACGTGATCCCCTTTGATCTCCACGTGCTCCAGCGTGATCCAAACCATCTCTTGACATCCACGACTTCCAAGACCTCAGATTCCCCATCCTAGTCCGAGTCAATCCCGTCACCGAACGTAATTCGTCCTCACGCCTCAACCTGCACATGCAAAGATCAAAGAAACCCCAAATCTTGGCACAAGTTCTCCAACTTGACCATCCATTAACTCACTCACACCCATAAACACTATCATGCATCATGCAACAAGATATAGCTTACGAATTCAACAAATTTGCAGTTAATTCCCCAGAACGATAACTTTCCAGAGTACAATCGGTACTACCGCCATTGTACGTCCGGTACTACCGCACACGCGGTCGTACCGCTCAAAACACATCGGTACTACCGATCCTCAAGAACTTCCAAAACTTCCAAAAACATCGCTCGGAAAAACCATACCGCAACCTGCGGTCATACCGTGTCTTGGTACTACCGCCGTTCAAAACTGCGGAAATACCGCTCACCGGTCGTTCGCTCCAAGACTCCAGATCATCCGATTTTCATTTAATCGTTCATGTCGAGATTCTCTCTCTCGAAAAACCAAGTCTTGATGCGACCGCCCGACATGGCGCGTCATACCGCCAATAAAAATGCAATGTCCAAGAAAAACAAGTGTTACGGTTTTCCATACCGCCAAACACACAACGGTATTACCAATGTGCGGTACTACCGCAAAATCAAACGGTACTACCGCACCACTTAAATGCGCAAAATAGTTCAGAACACAACCCTGAGACACGTGGACGCAGCAGATGATTTGAGCCGATCGGACCACGCTTTAAACCGTCGGATCTAGGAACACTGTAGAAAGTCCGAGCGTTCCTCTCAATATCGGCCGTTAGATCAAGATCTAGCATAGCGAGCAAAGCACCGAGAGAAAAAGACTTGCGGTACTACCGTGAAAAGAACTCCGGTATTACCGCATCAAGGAAAAAGCTCAAAGACTTTAGAAAAACCTTTTTGCCACGTGGACGCTCCAGATGACACGGCCGATCGGACCACGCTTCAAAAACCGTCCGATTTAGAACGCACTGTAGCAAGTCCGAACATCCCACTTGATTTCATCCATCAGATTTCAATCCAACGGCTCATAGACTTTGACCATTTCGGACGGTCCGAACGTCCACTTCAATAATAACCATCAGATCAAGATCTAATGGTTCGAGCAAACCACTGTTCAGACTCAGTGACTTGCGGTACTACCGCTGCACACCCGCGGTCATACCTCACTCCGTAGTTCCAAGACAAACAACGCCGGTACTACCGATAATCGACAAAAGCTAATTTTCGATGAAATTCAACAAAGGCTCAAAAGCAAGTCGACAAATAAGATCAAAAGCATGTTCCAGAGACAATGTATTGAACTTTAAGCAGCAAGACTAAGTCTTCATTATTGGCAATGTATTCATCATCAAATATCATGACCAAAAACCTCTTGGTCTTACAATCTCCCCCTTGATGAATACATTGACAACACAAACAGTTTCAAAAGAGCATGAGAGTGACAGAAGTGTCAAAATTCCAAAAACTGTTCAAAAGAACCAAGTAACAGATTTTTCCCCCTTTTTCAAAAAAGAAAGTGCATTCAGATTTCTCCCCCTTTGGCAATGTGATCATCAAGAGCTTCAAATTTCGAAAAGAGGGGAGCCAAAAAGTCCAGAAGCTTTAAGTAAGTCAGTTTTATGGATTAATCAAGCCAATTTGGTGAGTAGAGCTAACAAGATCATATAAATGCATATACCACATAGCAATATCCAGACAAGTATTTCAAAGTGGTAAATCAAATTAGATTCATGACAAGCATTTACAGAAACTACAAAGATTATAAGATCACAAATAGAAGTCATCAAAAAGAGGAAGCCAAACAGTGAGACACACTTTAAAAACTGGATAAGCTACGGTCTCAAGAATCATCCTTTTGCTTCACTTTCAATTTTTGTGTGCATGTGGCATGCTTGGAGCATACATCTTTTCCAGGGTGGCATGGTTGAAGCATACTTCTTTTGATGAAGCACTTTTTATGCATTTTTCTGTTTTTATTATATTTCAAAAATACATAGCTAGGTATGGCATGCTTGAAGCACACTTCTTGTCATTTGAGCACTGTTATGTACTTCTCCTTTTTCCTGTTTGATACCCAGCTATGCATGGCATACTTGAAGCACACTTCTTTTCATATTCTTTTTCTCAACCCTTTTATCTTTTAAAACATGCCAAATTGAGTGAGCAATACAGGACTGAAAAGAAGGACCTTTTTGCTTCAAATCCAAGACTTGAAATAGGACTCACAAATCAGCTTATCCTTTTCAATAAACAACACAAAGTGATTCCAATAATCAGACTAGTCAAAGATTTCAGCCATGTCATGCTTTAGTTATTTATGTAGCAAGTGTATTAAACTAGTCCAGATTAAGACTATATAGCACATGAATAAATATGATAAATATAGCTCTATTTATTTCAAAGACTTGGACTAAATGGAACATCAAAGCTTCTGAAATTTCGGACCAACAGATGCTCCCCCTCAAAATAAGCCCATAGGATGAACAACACTCAATTCACTCCTCAGACGAACAAATCGAGAAGTATCAAGCGGCTTAGTGAAAATATCAGCAATTTGAAAATCAGTTTCAACAAAGTGGAGAATAATATCACCTTTTTCAACATGATCTCACGAGAAAGTGAAATCGATATCAATGTGTTTGGTTCTAGAATGTTGCCTTTGGATTTTTAGCAATGTGAATAGCACTAGTGTTGTCACAATAAAGAGGAACAGTGCCCAAATCTAAACCAAAATCTTTGAGAGTAGCAGAAATCCAAAGAACTTGAGAGCAACTAGCAGCAGCAGCAACATACTCAGCTTCAGCAGTTGATTGAGCAACAGAAGATTGTTTTCGAGAGGACCAAGACACTAAAGAAGTGCCTAAAAAGTGACAAGTGCCAGATGTGCTTTTTCTATCAATCCTACACCCCGCAAAATCACTATCGGAGTATGCACTTAAAGTAAGACAGGATGAAGATGAATAGAAAAGACCAAATTCTAAGGTTGATTGGAGATACCTGAGAATTCTTTTCACAGCCTGTCGATGAGATGCACGAGGTGATGCTTTAAATCGAGCACATAAGCATACAGCAAAGTGTATATCCGACCTTGAAGCAGTCAAATAGAGTAGGGATCCAATCATACTCCTGTAATCTTTTTGATCCACTGCTTCACCTTCTTCATCGAGGTCAAGACGGATGTAGACCCCATTGGTGTAGAGATTGGTTTGCATGTTGCCATGTCAAAACGTCTAAGCAAGTCTTTTGTATATTTGGTTTGATGAATGAAATTGTCTTGCTTGGTCTGTTTTACTTGCAATCCTAAGAAGTAAGTTAGCTCCCCCATCATACTCATCTCAAACTCCCCGCTCATAGTATCTGAAAACTTGGAAACCAAAGCATGAGAGGAGCCCCAAAGATGATATCATCCACATAAATCTGAATAAGTAATAGATCATTGCCATGTTTAAAAGTGAAAAGAGTTTTGTCTACCTTGCCCATTTGAAAATCATTTTTTAGCAAAAACAGCTTAAGCCTCTCATACCAAGCCCGAGGAGCTTGCTTCAAACCATACAAGGCTTTTGAGAGTTTGTAGACATGATTAGGAAACTTAGGATTTTCAAAATCAGGTGGTTGCTTAACATAAACTTCTTCCTCAATGTAGCCATTTAGAAAAGCACTTTTAACATCCATTTGAAACAATTTGAATCCTTTAGATGTAGCAAAGGCTAAAAGAATTCTAATTGCTTCAAGTCTGGCTACAGGGGCAAAAGTTTCACCAAAATCAAGACCCTCCACCTGTGAAAATCCTTGAGCAACAAGTCTAGCCTTATTTCTCACAACAACACCATCCTCATTTTGTTTATTTTTAAAAACCCATTTAGTTCCAATTACATTATGTCCATGAGGAGGTTCAACTAAGGTCCAGACTTTGTTTCGCTCAAAGTTTTCTAATTCTTCATGCATGGCATTGATCCAAAACTCATCAGATAAAGCGTGACTTACATCATTAGGCTCAAAAGAGGCAACAAAAGCAGAATGAGCATGTGAGTCAGGAGAAGTAAACTTAGAACGTGTTACCCTTTCATGAATGTCACCAATCATCGATTACGGAGGATGAACTCATTGTATCCTCAAAGGTGCGAAGGTTCGAATTTGCTTCGCCATTTTGAACAACCGATCGGTCATTATATCACTTGATGATGGCGCCACAGAGGTGTATGATCAGCACTTGATGTTATGGGAGAAATATCATTACCAATATCAAAACCATCTTCTTCATCAAGAAATATGCTTTCAGACTCCCCCTGAACTTATGTACCTGAAATGTCAGTTCTAGAACAGGGACTGACCTCATCGAAGGTAACCTCACAAGTCTCAATAATTTTATTGGTTTCAAGATTAAGCACTCGATAGCCACGAGAATGAAGAGGATATCCAAGTAAAATACCATCACTTGATCTAGATTCAAATTTGTCCAGATTACCATGTTTAAGAATAAAACATTTGCAACCAAAAACTCTGAAGTGAGAGACACTAGGCCTTTTGCCAAATTTGTGGCCTCGAAGGCGGGCCGGACAATTGATTGCCGGAGCCCCTGGTGCCTTCGCACTCGGTTGGTTGCTGCCGGCGGTTGATATAGTCGTTCATGGCCGCGATGGTGCGGTAGTCCGCCGTTGTGTGCGAGCACTCGCCATGGAGGTCGCAGTACGACGTGACTCTCTTCGTGCCGTCCGGCGTCCATTGGCGCCCTCATGGCGCCTCGTCCTCGGCCGCGGCCGACTCGCGACCTCCTCGTCGCCGCGTTTTGGGCCTTCTTGATTTTGGGCGTGTCGACATGGTAGATCAGCTGCCCCCTCGAGCGATAGTTACCGCGTGGCTTGAGTTGGCGGTAGCGACTTTCTTTGAGGACTCTGCGAGGGCTTTTGGGGCGTGGTAGTACTTGCCCGTCCGCCCTCCTGTTGCTGTCCTCCTCCGCCCGGGTGTACTCCTCCATTTTATCGAAGAGCTCGGCAACAGTGGAGACGGGCTTGCGAGCCAGCCTTTCCGATAGCGGGCCCTTCTGCAGCCCGCAGGTTGCCGCATTGATGACCGTAGTCTCGTTGATGCCCTTGACTTGGCATTTGACCTCCGCAAATTTCCTAAAGAAACTGCGGAGGGATTCGCCCGGGGCTTGCTTTATCGCAAACAAATGTCCCGCATCCTTCGGCTCGACGTAGTTCCCCTGGAAGTTGTTGCGCACCATGTCGCGCAGCTGCTTCCAGGCGTACACAGACCGGGAGGGTATTGTGAAGAACCACGTGAGGGCGATGCCCTTGAGGGCTAGCGAAATGCTTTTGGCCTTTGTGGTATCATCTCCTCCCGCGGCCTCTATGGCTGTTTCGTAGACTCGGAGGAATTCTGCGGGGTCGGTGCTGCCTTCGAAAGGCGCGACGTCCGGCATCTTGAAGTCTTTGGACCAACGCACCGCTTCCAGCCCCACACTCGGCGGGGAATTGGGGTCGCCCCGGAGTAAGGGGTTTTCCTGTGGGTTAGTGGGCGGCCCAGAAGGGTTTGGTGGGGGCACCGTTACATGAGCCGCCCCACAGTTGCGACAAGCTAAGCATCTCCGTCGGAGATCGGCCCGACTCAGTTGGAGGCCTCATCGCCTTTCTTTGGGTCGGGCCGGGGTTGGGGGTTGGAAAGGGCGCTTCGGTGGGTTGGGGGTTGGGAAGGGGTGCTTCGGTGGGTTGGACGCCGCCCCGGTGATGCCACCATGTGTGGAGTTATTTGCTTTCTCTTCATGCTCCCATGTGGCCATTGCTACTTCTGCCCTGTGAACGTCCTACTTCTCTTGGCCCTTGGTGTGCTGGGCGCCGTGGCTGCCGCTGCCGCTTCGGCCGCGAAGACTTTGGATGTGACCCTGCGAGGGGCCATTTGCTGTCCCGGATCTCGTGACCTTCTTGCCGAACCCCACGGACGGCGCCAACTGTCGTGGTATAAAAAGGACCAGACAGTAAATGAGATGGGAGACCCTTGGCCGGAGGGGAAATAAGGGTCTCAGTGTGGGAGTTCGGACTAGAAATGCACTTGTGTCTATTGCTAGAAATTTTTCTCCCTCTTACATGGTGAAGGAGGAGGGCTATTTATAGCCTTTCCTGCCTGGTACATGAAATTACACTTGTACCCCTAATAAAGTACATTGAACGTAGGGGTAACAGGGGAGTTTCTAAGCCTAGACGTAGGTCTAGGCGCACGGTAGTCCTCCCTGGACCTGGCCTACCCAGGTCGTGGACCCGGCCTACCTCCGCTGTGCCCTTGTTGGTGGTGACGAGGCCCCTTCGAAGCCTCCCCCTTGGATGGGCATGCCGCCCCCCCCCCCTCGAGGGTGTCTTTGCTTCTGCCTCCTTGGGACCTCAGGGATACCTTTGGAGGCTTCGGGGACCCCCTCGGAGCCTCCGGGACACCTTCCCGGGTTGCCTCCCGGTTCGCCTTTGGAGCCTCCGGCAGCATCTCCGGGGGGCCTTGGGGCCCGGCCGGAGGCCCTTCGTCGTGATCTCCTGCGGGGCCCCCCGAAACGTCGCAGGTCCTTCGGGGGTGTCGCCTGTGCCGTGGGGCCGGTGGGCCGCCCCAACGACAGTTAGAAGTGTTCTCTGTTCTGAATGTTCATATTGTCTCTTATGATTTGTTCTATGTTGTGCTTGTTGATTGAATATGGCCTAGTTAACATCATTTCAAAAATTTTGGTTTTATGCTCACCGCAGCTCCCTCTGTTTCTAGAAAAATACGACTGATGACTAACAAGTAAGGAACCAAGGACTGATGAACATATTTTTGGTTTTATGCTCACCGCAGCTCTTCACGGATGCTGGCCAGTATGCAATTCGATTTGGTGATGCTGGACAAAGCCGTAAATTTGGTCTCGTTGCAAATGTAAGTGTTCTCACTTTACACACACTAACGCATCTGCCTCAATGTATCTGCGCCTGCCTTGCCCACTTAACTTCTTTTTACGCTGATTTCAAATTCACGTCTGCTTCCAGATCGAAGAGCTACACGTTGTTCGCCAGCTGACTTTACCGGGAAGGGATGTGGCTCTTGCTCTTGCGGTGTCTATGGATTGTGACTACTTTTCTAGGAGAGGAGGCTGGTAAGTATATTACCTTGTTTCAAAATTGACTTGTCTGGATGGATAATATGAATATGTAACCTTGGGTTTATCACCTATCGCTGTTCCGAAACTAATTGAAGTGCGTGTTTCTTTCAGGGGGCTTCCTTTTCTTATTGCCACAGAGTAGACAGTACATACGAACTGCCATCTTCAGTTCACAGTGAAAAATAATTGCCAGCTGTTTCATTATTGATTTCTGAAGAAACCTAGTGGCCATACTATTGTCACGCAATCGATTGAGATCATTACAGAAGCATGAAATGTTCCTCTCTATTTTTTTGTGTGTGTAACCAAATTTGCTTGCTCACTTCACTTCTGCTTCATATGAGTTAAGTTTTTAAAGCAGAGATTACTCGAGGACTATGGGCTAGCATCCAACTCGCTGCCTTTTTACTACTAGTAGCTGAACCTGGCCGCTTGCTGGTTGCGAATTTTTTCATCTCTATTGTTCAATGGATGCAAAGGCAAATCCCTTGTAGTGATGGAGGCGTGCATTGAAGTTTAGTACTATCTAGTGCGATACTACTACTACATTACTACTTAAAAGTTTCAATGTTTACTGCAGAATTCATGGGCAGCGTTAATTGTAGTTAACTAAGTGTAGTTAACTAAGGTGGTTGTCGTCAATTGCATTAATTGTGTTAATCGTTGTTAGTTGTGTTAATTACTGTCAATTGCAAAGGTAATAACTACTATGTCAGCCCAAATTATGATCTTCACCAACTTGGATTTGGTTCAATTGCGTTAATTAGTGTGAATTTTTGTTAATTGCGTTAATTAATAAACGACATCAAACAAATCATCATTTACATCAGGGGCATTTTATACATTTTTTATCTCATAAGCTACAACCAGTCTATCTAAAAGGCAGATAGTCAAACACTAAATCTCTTCAGTTTAGCTGTTCAGTTCAACAGCTCGGCCGAAAACTACAGCCGAAACTGTTTTTCATAAAAGTTGTAGCCGTTCCAAGCTCCAAAGAAAAATCTCACCGCTTCCACCCATAAACGCAAGATTCCATGGGATCGAAGCTTTCTTGCAACCACCGAGGCGGCCTCACGCAGCAGGTGCACTAGCTGACGTCGCCGGCGCCAATCAGGACCAGCGCCGCCGACGGCTCGCTGAAAGAGGAGTACCCTCGTCGTCGTCTCCGACGTGTTCGGCGTCGTTCTTTGTGTGCAACTCTGACGTGCTCTACTTCAACGAGCACCCACCGGCTCTGTGTTGAATAATTCTTGATGACTGATTATTGCATTTACTATTTCCTTGTAATGTTATTTTTCAGTTTTGTTTTTTGCATGGTAGTCATGGCATTGATGCTTTTGTTTGCATGTGGGAGGTTACATGTGGTTAGTGGAGCATTTCTTACGGGTAGTGGGTAGTAGTGTTGGGCATTTTATTGGCCTATTAATTTACTTGTAATGTGAAATGTCACCTTGACTCTATAAATAAGAGGAGAAATAGAAAAAGCTTGTTGTGTAGTTTTGGCAGCACCAAAATCTGTCTTGCAAGTTCTTTGTGTTCCAGAGTGCATGTGTGTTTGTGTCTAGGTGTTTCGCGTGCGTAGACATCGAGCGGGCTAATAATTGGTATCAGAGCCTGACTACCATGACCTCATGATCCCAGTCCGGCTCACGTACTCCGCCTCGAGAGCGCGGACGGAGCAGGGCACGAAGGGGAGGACGCGAGCTGGTGGTGTTGGAGCACGTCGTAAGGGAGACGACGGGATCGGTCGTCTACCCCACGCTGACGATGACGAACTACACCGACTGGGCTCTCGTGATGAGGGTGAACCTGAGGACGCAAGGACTGTGGGAGGCAATCGATCCCGGCAACGCCAGCGAGAGGGAGGACATGATGGCCCTTACATTCATCCTCCGAGCTGTGACGTCGGACATGCTGTCCACGTTGGCTGTGAAGAACACGGCTAAGGAGACATGGGATACCGTGAAGATGATGAGGATGGGCATGGATCGCGTCCGCGAGGCAAACGCGCAACAGCTGTGCAAGGAGTATGAGAATATCCCGTTCAAGGAGGGAGAAACGGTAGACGAATTCTCCATGAGAATTACGGGCCTCGTTAACCACCTTCGAGTCCTTGGTGACACGGTGGAAGAAGAGAAGGCAGTGAAGAAATTCCTTCGTGTTGTGCCATCTAGGTACACCCAGGTGGCAATCGCGATCGAAATGTTGCTTGATTTAAGCACGTTGTCACTTGAGGAGCTCACCGGTCGGCTTCGAGCGGTGGAACAGCGATACGGGTGCGACGACACCAGCAGTACCGGTACGCGGCTGCTCTTATCCAAAGAGGAGTCAATGACAGCCCTTCGCAAGGAGTTTGAGGAGTGGCTCATGCGCGTCAAGAAGAGGGAGTAAGGCGACAGCTCCTCTGGCGGTGATAACCGTTATTACGGCAAGCCACGTGGCCATGGGCTCGGCAAAGGTTGGCATGACGGCAAGGATGATGGCTCATCCAATGTGCGCCGTGACATGTTGCAGGTTTAGTGCTACAACTACGACAAGTACGGGCATTACTCTAGAAACTGCCGCAAGCCTAAGCGTGCCGAGCAAGTTAATCTGATGCAGGTTGATAACGACGACGACGAACCTACGCTTCTCATGGCGTAGGTGTGTGCGCTCACCGAGGCTTCCGTGGGCGCAGGTACTGATGTGGTGCTCAGCGAGGTGCACGCGCAGGTGCATCTAGGGCGCGATGAGGATGCCCATGACGACGATTGGTACCTGGACACCGGCGCCAGCAATCACATGTTCAAGTGCCAGGCAAGCTTCGCGGAGATTGACGAGGGCGTCACCAGCTCTGTCAAGTTCAGCAACGGCTCTGTGGTGGATATACGCGGTCGTGGCACCGTCCTGTTCACCTGCCGAAATGGGGAGCACCTTACGTTGACGGGGGTGTACTACATCCCACAAACTGCGCAGCAACATATTGAGTCTCGGACAGCTTGACGGGAACGGCTACAAACACTCATCTAGGACGGCGTGCTCACTATTCGTGACTGGCAGCATCACACACTTGCTCGGGTAAACCGCGACATAACCAAATCTATGTGCTCACCCTCGATTGCCTGGCCGGTCGCTTATCTCGCCTTGTATAGCGATGGCTTTTGGCGACGCGCATCGGGCTCGGGAGCTAGCAGCCTGTGGCCCGTGTGGCGACTCGGCGGAGTGCGAGCGGGCAAGGGGCTCGTGCGTGAAGTGGTGCGACAGTGGCTGCGTACGCGACGGTCTACGTAGCACGTGCGGCGGTGACGCGTAGAGCACGCGACGGCGGCGCGGAGGGTGACGACGACTTAGGCGTGCGCTTCAACGGCGTGGCGTGGGGCGGCGGCGCTGGATGGCAGCGAGGCGATGGCGGCCGCCGGAGGTTCACTCGGAAGCCACGCGGAGCGGCGGCGCGTGGTGGGCAGTGGGGCCAATGGCGGCGGCTTCGGCCCCAGGGCGGCGCACAACGGCAGCTCGGCCCAGGGCTCGCGTTGCGAGGCTCCGAGCGTGACAGCGTGTTGGCACAACATCGGGCACACGTAGGCGTGAGGCGCAGCAACTGTGCGAACACATGGCACGACGTCAGGCCGGCGGCTAGCGGCACGGACATGGTGTGAAGGGCGCGACAAGCGACGCAATGAGCAGCGCGGGAGGCCTTGCGGTGGCGCAGTTGGCTTGGGCAGCCTGCAGGGCGCACACGGGCGGTGTGGTGTGCGCCGACGTCAGGCCAACAAGGCCGCGCATGGGAGCGCACGCATGGCGTGCAGCTTAGTGGCAGGTGGCATGGTGCGGCCGACGCACAGTCCCGCCACGGTTGGTGTGTGACACCAGGCGGCGCACGGCAGTCAAGCATATACTTCGGTACATTGCTGGTACGCGGAGCTATGACTGTCGTTACGCAAAGAAATTGGAGGGGCCACGGTTTGTCGGCTACAGCGATAGCTACATAGCCGGCGACGTCGACAACGTCAAGTTCCAGGAGCTACGCACAAGGATCGACATCGTCAAGAAAGCGCATCAAGAATTTGGGGGTGTTTGTTGAATAATCCTTGATGACTGGTTATTGCATTTACTATTTTCTTGTAATGTCATTTTTCAGTTTTGTTTTTTGCATGACAGTCATGGCATTGATGCGTTTGTTTGCATGTGGGAGGTTACATGTGGTTAGTGGAGCATTTCTTAGAGGTAGTGGGTAGTAGTGTTGGGTATTTTATTCGTCTATTAATTTGCTTGTAATGTGAGGGGTCACCTTGACTCCATAAATAAGAGGAGAAATAGAAAATCTTGTTGTGCAGTTTTGGCAGCACCAAAATATGTCTTGCAAGTTCTTTTTGTTCCAGAGTGCATGTGTGTTTGTGTCTAGATGTTTCACGTTCAGAGACAACGGCGCGGCTAACACTGCCCTGGCGAGCTGCTTTCGGCGGGCAGATATACTTCATGCTCTGGCGGCGATGCGGGCGGCATTGCCGAGCGCCAACATGGTCTGCGTTCGTGGCACGCCTTGGCGTGGTGCTCACGGCCGAGAAGCCGCAGCCGCACGGGCGCCGAGGCGGCGACGGCAAGGAGAAGTTGCGCGTCATGATGGTGCACGAGGAGCGGGGAGACGGCGATGACGTTTTGTTAATCGTGAAGCTTAATGAGCAGACGCTTGGGGAGTTTGCGGTGTCGCTGAGCCCGGCGAAGAGTGATGAGAAGCTCGCCGCGGCGATAGCACGGTCGCAGTTGAAGCAAGCTCTGACTTCTCTGAGCATCATGCAAGAGGATGCTGACTGAAGCATTTTTCGAAGAGATGTATAGCTTTCTTAATTTTTCTTTTTTGGGACCATTTTGTGAGGCTTAATCAAGCCTAAAGCTTAAAATGGTTTAGTACATTGGGGTAGGGGCGTGTGGATGGATGGATTCTGGGGAAAAGATGTATATGGTCTCCCTCTGTTTATAATTCAGTAGTTTCAAACTACAAAGAAGGTGAAAAAATGATTCGTTGATTTTTTAATGTATATTTCCCTGTCTCCAATTTTGCATTGTGTTGTATTAGTGAAAGTATGAGATATTCACACTCTAAACAAGTCAAGATTTTCACGTGACTATACTTACGCTTAGAGACGCCATGGAGATAGTGAAGACAGCCTCAGCTCAAAAGTGAGGTGGAACAGAAGAGGCAAGCATAAGAGCACGACCTTTGTTCAAGTGACTATGCTTACGCTTAAAGACGTCGTTCTGAGCATGAGCACCAAGACAAGAGTACTGGGGAAGACTACCTTACTTAGCGAGAAAGCGACACAAAGCAGTGGATAGGTATTCATTAGCAGAATCAGTACGGAAAACATGAATGGGCGAATCAAACTAAGTGCGAACTATAGTGGCAAGCATCTGGTAAATAGAGAGAACTTGGCTGCGAGAGATTAAGAAGTAGATCCAAGTATAACGAGAATAATCATCAATAAAGATTACATAATATCAATGACCCCCTTTTGAAACGAATGGAGTTGGATCCCAAACATCAAAGTGAACAAGATTAAATGGACGAGCAGAAACAGAATCACTAGAGGGATAGGGAAGCTACAGCTACTCGCAAGCTTGCAACCTATACAATGTAGATGTATCACCAGAAACAGACCCAACAACGCCACGACCTACTAGTGACAATAGACTCGATCCACAGATATGACCCAAACGATAGTGCCACTAAGCGAAGGTAGTAGTAGAGAATGCAGCAAAAAGAGAGACAGCGATAGTGGCTGATTGGCTAGTAGAGACAGCGGAAGAAAAGTGCAGCCAGTTGAGCTCCCAAAGCCGTTGCGAATCACAGTATCGAGCGCTAGTACCAAGCAGAGTCCCCGTGTGGTGGTCCTAGATACAACAAGATTTAGACTCAAGAACAACACGACAATCGTGATCAGTGATCTGACCGAGCGACATAACCTACATAGTAAGCTTGGGAACACGAGATACTACATGAATATGGAATGAAGAAGTGGAAATGGTGTCTCGGCCTGCAATAGGAACATAGGTATCATCTGCAGTCTTAACAGAGGAAAGAAGAGATGTGTGACTCACAGAAGTGAGGTGGGTAGAACCTGATATCATGTGAAAAGAAGCACCGGGGTCCAAGATCCACAGAGACAAGATACCTAACGAGGGAGGTGGTGGAGTCGAGGAAGGCTATTGAGAAGCAAGAGCCAGACAAGTAGAGTCCGAGGAGTCTTAGGATGAGCCAACACCAAGGCTCTAAAGCAGAGAGAGGAGCTACTGCGTGGCGTCGGGAGAGGGAGTCTGAGGCAGGAGCTTGGGACAGGGGCAATGATGGTGGAGCTACTACGTGGCATCACCAAAAGAGCCCTGGCGAGAGTCGCCAGTTCCTGAGTGGAAAGACCCTCTTGAGCCCTTAAGTGGATGTCCCTCCTCTTGTAGCAGTCTTGGTACTTGTGGCCGTCACGCTAGCAATAGCTCAAGTGGAGACCGACAGTAGAGACATCAACCACTGGTGCCGTGGGAGCTAGAGGGACCATGGTCGGAGCTGAAGGAACATACGCTGAAGCAAACAAGACAATCTGCATCTGAGCCGCACCACGAAGACGAGTCTCCTCAGCATAAACACCCATGAGGGCCTCCACCAAGGTCGAGCGCGTGTGGAGAGTCGGCAGCTCAACACGCACGGTCTTGAACTCAGGCTGGAGACGCGTTAAGAAGTCGTAAAGATAGTGAGTCTCCTTGTGAGCATCGAGTTGCACACAGTAGAGATAGGTCCAGTAGACATCAGGCCACAGATAGTCGAGCTGACGTCACATCGCACACATGTGCTGGTGGAACTCATCCAAAGTGGCATAAAGCTGCTGAAGCGAGTGCGCTTGGTGCACGACGGAGAGGTACATAGCATCACTCGTTGGTTGGTAGTGAGCTTGGAGGAGGTATTACATCAGCTGAGTCATCGGCAGCTCTACCACATCCATGGAAATGGCCACGGGCATGCTGCCCACCAGGATGACGATAGCATGAGCTTCGGCATCCCAGTATCTCTCATAGGCATGCAAATCAGACTGGTAGAGCTCTAGAGCCTCGTCCAGAGCAGCAATGGCGGCCTCCTGAGTAGCCTGATCCGCACTAGCAGGAAGAGCAGGTAGAACTAATGTCATAGGGTGAGGCAGATACGGTTGCTCGTCGGTGAGGAGACTCTAGAGGCGCTGGCTGTTGAGGTGAATCCTCAGGTGAACAACCCACTCCCGGAAGTTCGCCCCATCAAACCGAACATAGGGGGAGCGGGGTGGCGAAGGAGCCACCAGCGCTAGCCATCAGAGTAGAGGGGTGACGACTTAGGGAGTAGCTCGGGACGACCTGGATCCAGAGCAGAGGGGCGGCCCAGAGTTGGCAGCGACCCAGAGCAAAGGGGTAGCTCAAAATCGGCGATGGCCCAGATCTGGGGCATGTATCCAGAGCAGAGGATGGCGGGAGCCGAGGCGGCGGTCTGGATCTAGAGTAGAGGAAGGCAGGAGCCGAGGCAGCGGCTTGGTCCGGGGAAGAGGGAGGTAGGAGCCGAGACGATGACGTGATTCAGGGCGCGGATCCAGAAGCTGAGGCGGCGGCGGGATCCAGCGATGCATATCTGAGCCGGGTAGAGCTCGAGCGGCCGGTGGCGGGGTTGAGCTCAGCGGTGCCCCAACAGCAGCAACTGGGCGGAAGCAAAGCACAGCCAAGCAAAGCATAGGAGCGGCGGCGGTGGTGGTGGCGATGTAGGGGAGGATCTAGACAGCGGCGGTAGTCATGTAGGAAGAAGAGGAGAGGCTAGGGTTAGGTATTTTTGGGGAGGAGAGAGCCGTGGGCTCTAACACTATGTTTGAATGAACCTTTGATCTATTCGAAATATATATAACAATATTAACCCGACAACATTGCAATATTTTCTCAGCAATGAATTAAGTATTTGCCAACCATCCACCGGTAGTACGAAGCGTAGATATCAAATAACACAACCAAATTTTCAGTCAACTTAGTAAGCAAAACTTAGCTTAATAGAAGAACACAAACTCTTAGTGTAAAAAGGCATTGATAGGGCTAAATTACCCCTACCTAACCTACTAGTGCTTGGCATATTTAGCCTCTACCCCACTTCTTAACAATGAACTAAAAATAGTCTAAGGCATTAGGTAGCAGGAAATGTACTCATATTGCAGTTGTATAAAGCTCGATTGAACTCCTCGATCTTTCGATCTCTGTCAGGTATAAATTCATTATAATCAATTAATCACACAAGATTTTCAGGATCGCGATTCTTGGTAGAATTGTTTTTTCGTGTTGGTAGGATAGTGATTGTATGATCGAATATCTTTGATCATACATATGTAACTTGCCAAATTGATCAAACTATTCAACAGTTGGAAGTTTCATAGCAATTTCCAAATTCTGGGGTCTTACTCCAAGTTCGTTCGTCAATTGAGTTGAGGAACCGTCGCTGGCGAGTCCAATCCGAGCGATTACCTCGTAGACAAACTCAGAATCGTAAGAACAATGTAAGAACACAAGAACAGAATATTAGATTGAACACAGAGATATAGTGAGCTTCTTGCTTCTCTTTATTCTTTCATCAATCGATCAATCTTTTACAATGAATAGTACCCCCTATTTATAGGCTAGAGACCCTGCTAGGGTTTGGGATGGGGAGCCCATACATAGGCCGGCTTCTGGGCCAAGCCCATAGTTTTCCAACACCCCCCTTGGGCATCCATCCTCACATGTTCATGCATCGTCAAAACTCCATAAAAACCCAATGGAAAAAATTTGGAGAAAGAGTACATGACACACGTTCTGTTGCATTGCACGAATTGCCTCATTAAAAACCTTAGCCGAGAAACTTTAGAAAAACTCGTCAAGGGAAAAAGAGTACAATCCACCCAGTTTCATTTAATCTCTAGGATTTACTCTTTGGGTACTCGATCTTCGTGATCAAGTTTCAATAATGAGTTTGTGAAGATTCTCCCCCTGAATTATACACTCCTCTAAGTCTCATCATTCTAATTCCACATATGCACCTTTCAAAGCTAGATGCTAGAAGTGACTTAGTGAATAAATCTGAAAGTAAATAAATCTGCAAGATTCACATGACTTAGTATGCAGTACTTTAATTTCGTCCATCTTTTGCAATTCTTGAGCATAGAAGAACTTGGGGTTGATATGCTTTGTGAAATGACTCTTCACATAACCCATCTGCACTTGTGTAACACAAGCTGCATTAACTTCATAGATAATAGTGGGGGTTTGCACGGTATTCAATCCACATGGCTATTGGATGTGGTGAATCATCCGCTGAAGCCAAGTACATTCTCATGAGGCCTCGTACAGTGCTATTATTTCTGAGTGGTTCGTCGAAGTCGATACAAGACTCTACTTAGATGATTTCTATGAAATTTCATTTCCACCACATAGGAGTTCATAGCCTATTTGCGATTTGGTTGTATGTCGGTTCGACAGGTTTTTGGCATCTGCATAGCCATTCATAGGTAGGTCTTGATTCTTTCTGTAGAATAGACCAAGTTCTTTGCTTCCTTTGAGGTATCAGAAGATGTCCTTCATTCCCTACCAATGCCTTTGGTAGGTTCTGTACTATACCTTGCTAGTAGGTTCACGGTAAATGCAATATCCGATCTAGTACAGTTTGCTAAATACATGAGTGCTCCTATTGCACTTAAGTATGGGAATTCCGGTCCTAGGACTTCCTCCCCCTCTTCTTTAGGTCTGTATGGATCCTTGTTTTGCTGCAAGAGCCTTCCGACCATTGACACTTTCTGAGTGTAGGTTGACTGATGCACTAAAATCCCTTCAGGGGCATGCTCAAGCTGCAAACCTAGGCAATATTTGGTTTTACCCAAATCTTTCATTTCGAACTCTGACTCCAAGTAAGAGCTTGCTTTTTTAATGCCTTCCAGGGTTCCAATGATATTCAGATCATTTTATATTGAGATTATACAAAATCCATCATGGCATCGTCGTATAAATACATAAGGATTATTCTCATTGTTCGTGTAGCCTTTCTTGCATAGAAAGTTGCTTCAAGTGATTATACCACATCCTGCCTGATTGCTTAAGTCCGTACAATGACTTTCTGAGTTTCACACGGTACGGATTTCTATTTGCTCTGTCTTGGTTCAGGACAGGGATACATTCAGGTATCTTCATATAAATGTCCGAATCCAAATTTCCATAACGGTATGCAGTTACCACATCCATCAATTTTATTTCTGAATTCAAGTTCACTGCCACTGAGATTAAATATCTAAAGGGTAGTTCCTCCCATGACCGGAGAATAGGTTTCTTCATAATCATCTCCTAGACGTTGAGTGAAACCTTGTGCAACGAGCCTTGCTTATTTTTATTTCTCTTTCGAACAAATACCCACTTATGCCCTACGGGGTGCACATGGAGAGGCATGCGGCTTACAGGCCCAAACACCTCTATTTTATTCAGAGATAATAATTCTGCTTCTATTGCCTTCTTCCAATCTTCCCAATTTGATCTTTTCTTTCATTCAGCGAGCAATGCAGGCTCTGGATCAAGATCAATGATTGTGGTAATTTTCTTTTCAAATAAATGTCGACATTGGCTGTTGTCTTATTCATAGATTCTCCCATGGTCACATGGTTTATAGCTATTTCTTCATAAGACGATTCTTCTAATGCTTCTACTTGCTCACCGCTGCTTCCAATTACGGGGGCAAGTCCCTTTAGTTTTTCATCTCTGATGTGTGCACACACATCCATGCTGGTATCTCCCTTCATGGGGATGTTCAATTCTGGTATGCCTTTTCTAAAGGTGTCATACTAGTGCCAGGTCTCAACTGGCTTCCCTTCTGGTTTGGGGGAACTTCGGTGATCGGCTGTGTCAAATCCTTCTTATCCTTTTTCACCAGGCGTCCCTGGTTACTTCGGATTCGAGGGGCTGGAGTTCTCGTCCTTTCAGAGGCCTTAGGACGGGATTAGGGATATCTTCATCGGTATTTCAACCCTCTCCGGTGCGAGTGCAGGCACATGTGACTTAGTCACACTCTTCAAATTACTAAAGTGGTCAGGCAGTTGATTCGCTAATGCTTTGCAAATCAATTATCTTCTGGACTTCAATTGTCTTCTAGACTTTAATTATCTTCTGGACTTCATTATTTGCTTCACTAGTGCGTGGGTCATGTGCATGGATTTCAATTATCTTTAAACTTCAATTATCTTCTAGACTTCTCTATTTCCCAATATTTTCATCAAGGGGTTGATTTCCTCCCCCTAATGACGGGAAACTATCATTATCTAATATACTATCAGCGAATCGGACAATATGCAAATCTCTCATCATAGGGTCCAAATACCTGATTATAGATACTGTCTCATAACCAATGTATATCCCAGACTTTTGGAGAAGGCCCATTGCAGTTCGATGTGGTGGTAGTATAGGTATATAAACCATGCAACCAAATCTTCAAACATGAGAAATTTTCGGTGTTGACCCTTGCGCTAGTTGCATAGGTGAATGGATGTTATATGCCAACGGTCTAAAATTGATGAGAGTTGCTGCGTGCAGGATTGCATGTCCCCAACATATTGCTGGTAAATTACAATTCTTCAGAGGTAGTCGGGCAATAAATTTTATCATTTTAATTAATGCCTCTGCTAGTCCATTCTATGTGTGGACATGCGGTACGGAATACTCAACTTGAATTCTCATTTCCATGCAATAATCATCAAATGCCTTCAAAAACTATTCGGCGTTGTCCATTCTGATGGACTTCAAATGATGATCAGAGAAATTATTCTTAATTTTAGTTATCTACAAGATTAGCTTTTGCAAAAAGTATGGTTTCTCGTAGACAATAAACGTACATATGACCATTTCGAGGAAGCATCGATGAGCACCATAAAATACCTAAATTTCCCTTACAGGGGCTGTACAGGACCGCAAAAGTCTCCCTGGATACGGTCCAGGAATGCAGGGACTTCATCCCTCGCTTTTAGAGCAGAAGGTTTAGTAATTATATTCCTGGGGGGCACATGCGGGGCACACTAAATCTTCCTAATTCGAGAAATTCTTTACATTGACATTATATCCCTGTGAATTGTTAATTATATTTCTCATCATCCTAAGACCTAGGTGGCATTATCTATCATGCCAGAGATTAAAAATGTTTAGAGCTTCTAAATACGGTTTTTAGAGCAGTATAAGCTGCAGATGCCTTAATATTAGTGTAGTATAGCCCAGTTTCAAATGAAAGAAGTCATTCTGATACCATTTTTCTACTTTCTTCACACTTTGTAATGAGCAGGTATTCCTTACCATACTCTTCTCCAGTCTTTACGTGGAAACCGTTAGCACGAATATCCTTGAGAGTTCTAGTCGATTCTCGGTACAACAAGACTTCTTTAATGACCAAAGTTGTACCCATCAAAAGTATAATTGTGATCCTTCCTGAGCCTATTATATAAGTATCGCTGTCTGCGATTGTCGTAAGACTACCAGCATTCTTGCTGATCGACTAAAAGAATTTTGTTTCTCTCAAGGTGGTATTCATTGTGCCGCTATCCTGCTAAGCACACTTCCTCCATAGGGCGCCACACGCGTTCTAATATAATGTACTTTATTAATATGCAGCAAAAAGCAAGCAACACATAAATAAAATAGTTCAGATATCATAACATAACTCACTATTATAAATACGGGAAAATAAGCTTTGCAGGACTCATAATAAGAATTTAATGCTTTGCTCTCCTAGAGCTTACAACCATTATTCAATAATTCAATGTTCCAACTCAACCACAAACTGCAAGTTATTATAAAAGATCCAAGTGCAATGCGTGCACTAGATCAAATCAACGAAGTATTCAGAAACTTCTGCCTTAATTTGCTACATGGCGATCTTCTCCTCTTGGGCAACTACAGATGTGGCCGCTGCGATGTCCAAAGGAGGGATGATAAGGGCTGCTACTAGGCTGTCCACATCCATGAGTGCAACTAATGGATGTGGATCCTCCGTGTCTGCAATGGCGAGGTGTGCCTCATGTTGTCCTTTGCCCTTCTTCTTAGACCGGAAAGCATCAATAACATGCGACCCACGACCTTACCCTTCTGGCCCTCTTCTTCGTGAGAGGCTTCATCACCTTGTAGCTGCTAGCATTGGCTTTATGGCCAACATTGCTACTAGGTAGCTGTGAGATGTAGTTCTTCCTTAGAACATCATCTTGCGCTTCTGCAACTTGCATGGTGTCAATTAATACAGCATACTCCTTGTAGCCGTCTTGATGATAGTTGCGTGCGGATTGCATCGCATTTGGGTGAAAGGTAGAGAAGGACTTCTCAATCTTCTGCTCATCCGTGATTACATTATCACAGAGTTCAAGACTCGTACAAATTCTGTACAAATTCTGGCCACGTTGGGCCAATTCTTCGAACTCCTGGTTCGTGATGCTAGTCATTTCCATATTCATGCAAAAAGTTCATAAGATTACTGCTAGTAATTTACATAAAATGGTTGCAAAATTCTCATAATGCTCTTCGAACTCCTGGTTTGAGATCCCGTATTTTCAATGCATTTTTCATGATTTACTACTATTTTCAGTTATTAAAAGTAATATAAACAATCACAGATAATCAAAACAATAAATACAACACATAAATTGCATAGAAATAACAATAACAAAGTTAAACATGCTTCAAATACAAAAAAAAACGATTCAAAATTTGAATTCCCGAGGCCCTTTTCTGCTGGAATATGAATTTTCGGTGAATTCTACAATTTCCAGGGGCTAAACTGCTAATTTTCTGTTCTAAGAAACATTTTCGCGCAATTTTCAGAGATTCCATAGGGTTTTCTGCAAAATTTCCTTATCCTCGAAAAAATTCTTGTAATTTTTAGAATTCTGAGGGTTGTTTTGCAAATTTTGGGATTTTTCTATTTTCCTTTTTAAATTTTTTCCAGGTCTCCATCAGGTTGGGTCCCTTTTTTTTCTTTGGCCCGTTATTAAATGGGCCAGCCTTGGCCGTTTCCTTGGCCCATGCTGGCCCAAAACCAACCGAGCAAAAAGGGCAAGGGAGGGGAAGGGTTTCCCCTTACTGGCAACATGGTGACAGCAAGACTAGGAGTTGACGGCCAGCGGCAACCGGGAGGCGCAGCCTGAGACGGGCGGTCCTGGCGGCGGCATCTCTGCAGAAGGGCTAGCAGAGCCAGAGGCGACGCTCGTGCGGGTACGGCGCGGGAGTCCGACGGTGGAGGCAGCGCCCGTACGGGAGCGGCGCGGGAGTCCGACGGTGGAGGTGGTGCTTGTGTGGGAGTAGGGCGGGAGTTTGGCGATGGAGGCGGCCAGCTGGTGGCGCGACAGCTTCAGCGGGGCGCCCGTCTTTGGAGGTGGGGCGGTGGCAATCTGTGGCGGTCGACGCGGTGCAAAGCGGTAGGTCGCGGACGGCGCCTGTGATGGGTGGCCGGAGGGCGACGGCTTGCGAGGCCAGCGTGATGTGACCGGTTAGGGCGCGGAGCTGGCCGGCCGGGCTGGCGGTGCACAAGCGTGGCTCAACCGACAACTTGTGTGCGTTGATGACACGAGTTCAGCCAACACGTGGTATGACGTCGACGGCGTGGCTTCGAGCGACGCAGCGGTTTCGAGGGCGTGGCGTAGCCGGCGCTCAACACGGTGGCGCAGTGAGCACGATGCTTCTGGCGTGTGGCTTTACGGCCGATGGCGCGGCCGCGTTTAGGCGGCGCGGCTGCATGTGGGAGGCCGGGGCTGGCGCAGCCGTGCAAGGCCGAGGGCGACACACAGAGCCGCGTGCAGGAGACGCCTCGTGCAAGAGGACAGCACGCTCACACATGCAGGTGGAGCAATGACGGCGTCAGCCGGTGGTACGGCCGGGCGACGCCGAGTAGCACCGCCGAACTTGCGCGGTGCTCATGGGCGGCGGGGTGGATCAACCGCATGCAGGCGACACGACGGCATGCGAGCACCGGTGTTGGTTTTCTTTTTTTTTCTTTTTCTTGATTTCATCCGATGTATTGTTCATCTGATGTACGGTTCATGCGAATACTGTTCATGCGGTTACCAATCGGCTTGGCCGGCGACTTCAAGTAGGCTCGCGGTAGATTAGAACGTATTTGTAATTTTTGATCTACGGTATAATCGACGTCCACTTTTCCATACAATCTACCGATCAACATTGTGCCAACGACTTCAAGTCGGCTCGCAGTAGATTAGAGTCGATTTGCATCGTAGAGTACAATCTAGAAAGCCAAATTTGCATAATTAAAAGCAATCTAGAAAAAAACGATTCGATCTACGAGTGTCGTTCATCGGCGGTGACCTTTTGATCCGAGGAGAGTTGATAGTGCTGATAATGTGTTGAGGAACCGTTGCCGGCGAGTCCAGTCTTAGCGATTACCTTGTAGACAAACTCAGAATCGTAAGAACAATGCAAGAACACAAAAACAGAATAGTAGATTGAACACAGAGATATAGGGGGCTTCTTGATTCTCTTTATTCCTTCATCAATCAATCAATCTTTTACAATGAATAGCACCCCCTATTTATAGGCTAGAGACCCTGCTAGTGTTTGGGATGGGGAGTCTATACATGGGCCGGCTTCTGGGCCAAGCCCATAGTTTCCCAACAAATTGCACCAGAAGGAATGCAACGAAACGACCGCAATTCCAGTGAAACCTTAGGAGGCAGGATTCTTGAAAGCAGCTTGCTTGGTCTAAATCAACCAGAAGGTAAAAGTCACTACCCTACATGACATGCACTTTACTACCTAAGAATTAAAAACCGATCAATGGGCGATGAGGATGACAAAAACGTCAACATAAGAAGCAGAGAGGAAGTGCGGCGCCCCATGTCATTACCTCGTAGGGTAATCACACTTAAGCAAACAGATTACTATTCGTTTGCCCGGTAAAACACCGCTCCAACGAATAGTAAGCCTTACCAGAGTCAATGCAGCAGAACAACAAGATACAAACTGTACATCTTTATTACAGTAGTACCTACGTAAGGCTATGGTCTTTATTACAAGTAATAGGCCCTGTTTGTTTTGGTTGTGCTTTTACGAAGCGGCTTCAGCTCTGCCGCAGGCATTTCGGGTCAGGGTCAAGCAATTTGGCTTTTTCGATTTGGTGTTTGACTGTCTGGCTTTTAGGTAGGCTGGCTGCAGCTTCCGAGATGTGACATGTCTGAAATGCCCCTGATGACAGTAATGACTTGTTTGATCCTGTTTATCGACATTTAACGATATTTAACGACATTTAACGACATTTAACGATATTTAATGATATTTAACAATATTTAACGACATTTGACGACATTCAACAATATTTAACAACATTTAACGACAAATTTCTATAGATGTTGAGGCATCCAAAGTTACTTCATAGTCATTGTAAACTATTTTTGAGCAAGTTTCACTGATCCTCTAGATATTAAATACACCTTACCAACCTCAATTAGGTCATAAAACTGATCAAGCACCGAATTGATGCATGTTGCACGAATTTCTCCACCATGCGAATCAAGGATTAGCGTATTTAATGATAATTATTACAATAAAAATTTATTGCAACAAATAATTATTACAAACATCACCAAAATAATAAAATTCACCATCATTTTCAAATGGAATGACAAGTCCATATCAAACAAACCGGCTTGATAGTATATTTGCTTTACCCAAATAGTACATTTCAGTTAACATTTCAGCATTTGCGGCACTGCTTGTGAAATGTGAACACAGCAATTATCGATATCAGAAGTAACTCAAAGGTGTTGAAAATGGATGGTTAATTCATAGTTAGCTAGTCAGCAAATAATTGATACCACAATCAGACCAATTTACTTGCCTGGCAAAGCAACAAATAATTGAATGAAACCATAAAGTTCTATTTAAAAAGGGAAAGTAAGCACAACTAGTCAGCTATCAAATGAACTAGAAAAAAACTATGGAATTGTCAAATTGGTATAAAATAGCGACCATTGCAATACAAAATGCTATATATATCTTCCATCTTACAAAATGCTATATATATATATATATATATATATATATATATATATATATATATATATATATATATATATATATATATCTCTTCCATCTATCCTATCGTCATGCTACCAAAGCCGTTGCAATAGTGTCACGGAGGTCGATCATGTCAACATCATCCATAGCACTTGTAACATTATGTGCACTGTGGTTAGTGGACATATCCTCGTCCACGTAATCTTCATTCTTCTGTGCACGAGCAAAATCATTATCAACCAAAGCACTGTCTCGAATAAAATTATGCAAAGCCATTGTTGCAATGATAATTTTCTTTTGCTTGTCTTCATGATAACTTGGAATCTTCAGTAGAATACGCCACTTCATCTTCCAAATGCTGAACGTACGCTCAATAACATTTCGAAGGGAAGAGTGGTGGTAATTGAACACCTCTTTCAGTCCAACTGGTCTACCACCATTCTGGAATTCAGGTACATGATACCTTTGGTTCTTGTAGGGAGCTAGATAACCTTTGCGGTTGGGGTATCCGGAATCCACTAGATAGTACTTTCCTACAATTCAAATCGAATATATTATTTACCCACGTATGAAGGTACATTATTGGAAAATGGTAACAAGGAAAGTACCTTCTGGAGGGTGTGGAAAGCGGTCTTTGTACGTTAACAAGGTATCAAGTAATATCGTGTGTGTCGTAATGCGGACTCGCCAACCAGTGCAAACAAAAGTGAACCTCATGTCGAAATCACAAACAGCCATGACATTCTGACTAGTGTATCCGTGCCGGTTGAAATGCACAGGTCGTTTCTCACATGGTACCGTCACAGGTATATGTGTCCCATCTATAGCACCAATGCAATTATGAAAGTGAGGGGAAAACCTAGCCTCTCTAAGTCTTGGATGTACTGTTGAGAATTCTAGATTTGTGGGCTTTATGTTGTCAATACCAAGACGGTACACACATTCCAAAACCTCCGCAAACTTCCTACTAACGGTTTCTTTGGAATGACCAAACCAGTTCTTTACTTGGCGGTTCGATTGAGGAGCTCCACAAGTCCATATGAACAATGCCAATGCTTCCTTTGAGTTTACCACTCTCATTGATTTCAAGCCATAGTTATTAACAAGGGTGTCATGAAGCCTAAGAAAAACTAACCTTCGCATTCTGAACATGTCATAACACTCTTGTGCACTACCAAGTGTATCCTCAACCCATTGGATCCCCGTGATTGTCGGTATTTTCCTTGGCCTCCTCGTACTGGAGTCTCCATAGTTATCCAAAAATCCAAAAGCGGCAATCACTACTAGCGGCAAAAACATATCTAGTCCTCCATCATCCACAACAGCTTCATGAGTTGATTCATCATCACTTGAACCAGACGACCTTGAAGAGCTCATCTATCACAAAAAAAATAACATAATTAATAACTGACAACCATACACTTAAAGAACACAAGTAGAAAGTGACAACCATACAAAAAGAACACATAGCAAAAACAAATGACATATTTAATAAGAAACCAGCAAGTAGCATGCACAACTGACAAAACAAGTCACATAGAATGTTACATAACACATGACATAAGGGATATATAGGTTCAACTCCCAGGAATATAACACATGACATAAGGGATATATAGGTTCAACTCTCACAGATACAATTCAAACTATCTAACGCCTCTTCTTCTCTTCCCATGTCCTTGTAAGCCATGCTAGCCGTCCTTGATGTGTCTTTAGTGTGTGAAAGACATCTCGATACTCCTTCTTGATGAGGAGTTGTGTGGCATAGAAATGCTCATCACTCCCTTCTTCGGCCCCAGCCTCAATAACCAAATCAATCATCTCAGATATCTCTTGCCTAACAGGATCAACCACTGGACCAGGTACACTGGTTGCAGAATTCTTGTTACCGTGAGACCTCTCCCAAATGTCCACCAATCGCTTCAATTGCACGTCTTTGTATGTCTTCTTCGGCCTCTTCCCACTTGGTGAGCCATGGTCAACTCTCTTCTTGCCCTTGTCCACATGGACTGACTTCTTCGGTGCAGTGGTTCCCTCCTCACCCTGAGGCTCATCACCCTCACCCTCATCATCCTCAAGATTGACATGGGCTGCACCATCTGCTCCAGGGACAAGAGATGATTCATTCGCATAACTTGCACCATCAAAAATGATGTCAAGCCGTCCTCATCTTTGCGCAGGGTGCTTTCTTGAACTTGCTACATTGTGACATGGCTGCGATTCATGAAATGCAAGAATCCATGAAACAATGTGAACAATTGAATTCCAATACACATGCAACAAAGACTAAAGATTTCATACCTTAACTGCTCACCCACCACTGATCACTTGCCTCAATGGATCCAATCTTAGGATCGATGCCTAGCCCCGATGCATGGAGCTTTAATGTCTTCCAATTGGAATAGTCCCTTTTCAAGCTATCCCAATGGTTCTTTAATTGCTTACGGTTGTACTCTTTATTAGTACGTTCTTTGAACTTGATCATAAGGTTCTGATACCCTTTGTTATTCAAACATTGTAGGGGTCTATTATTTGCAAGCACCTCTTCCACACAGATGTCAATGAACACTTCATTTGTGAATGCATCACATGTAGCAGTGTTTGCGGCTTGTGCTTTATCCATCTATAAGTGGCATGCATATTACAAACAACCATCTATTAGTAAAACTTTACTAATGATGTTGGTACATTCATGTTGCTATTGTAAAACTTTACTAATGATGTTGGTGAATGCCAAAACATCCTCAAGATGCAATTCATGAATGTTACAGTAAGTCAAGTCAGTAGAGTATCCAACATGTAACAACACCACTACCACCAGGATTAAGGAAAAGACAGAAACATGCAAAACCGGTCATTATAGCATCAACCTGAACATGCTTTTACTAATTACTCCCTAAATAATAGGGATAAGATGTATGCACAATAATAGTTAACAGTCCACAGGATGATAGGGATGATAGGCTAATACAAACATCAAAACATGTACCACTCTCATTACAAAATATGTACCACTCTCATTACAAACTGACAATCCACGGGATAATAGGGATAAGATATATGCGCAATAACAGTTAACAGTCCACAGGATGATAGGGATGATAGGCTAATACAAACATCAAAACATGTACCACTCTCATTACAAAATATGTACCGCTCTCATTACAAACTGACAATCCACATGATGATAGGGATAAGATATATGCACAATAACAGTCAACAGTCCACAGGATGATAGGGATGATAGGCTAATACAAGCATCAAAACATATACCACTCTCATTACAAAATAAAATAAATATACCCATTGTAAGGTTTTGGAATTTGGATAATGTCAGTTAACAGTGGCCCAAAGAGTGTGATTGGACCAGTTGGTTGCCAGGCTTCTTTTACATAAGCAAACATATGTATCTATTTGTACTCTAAAAAACGATCTGACTACTAGAGTAGGAACGAGCTCTATAAAATAGTGGACAAAGTGAACTAAGATAACAACAACAGTCCTACCAAAGAAACCAATACACAAGTCTTTGCATGGCTATCTTCATCTACCTATTGCCTCAATGTAATCACTATCAACAAAAAATCATGTCGCATAAACACCTGTTAGAAATCTTACATTGCTAACTCAAATGAGCATGGCAAAACAAGCATCAAGCTACTACATTTTTATGAGATAGCAGTTCTAGAAAACAAGCATGAACCTATCAATAACACTCGATTTGGCAAAATCTTGGGCTACCAAGCACACAAATCCCGAGAGGGTGTCGGCCTTGGGGACAGTTGGGGTGGCCTGGAGATGTCGGGGCGGCGTGGAGATGTCGGGGCGGCGTGGAGGCGTCGGGCGGCCTAGGGTGTTAGGAGAAGAAGGAGGAGAGTCGGGGGAGACGGAGGGGTGGCGCCACGTGAATAGGAGGTTGTACCTTCGGATTGAGGAAGGAGGAGAGGGCGGGCTACTTGCTGGAGATGGCCGGAGCTGCGAGCGTGCCATGGAGGCTGGATCCGCTTGGGTGGAGGCCAGAGGAGGCGCCGTAGGGGAACGGGAGGGCAACCGGGAGGCGCAATGAGGTCGGGAGGTGCGGCAAGGCGGGAGGGCGACGGACGGCCGGGAGGCGCGGCGTGGAGGCGAAGGCGGTGTGGAGCGACGGCCACAACGGGAGGCACCGCTAGGGTTACGGGCATGGGCGCGAGTGGGGAGGGGCGCGACCGCGCGATTGGGGAAAAACAGGAGGGTGGCCGAGCAGGCTGGGCTTAAATACGAGGTATGGGGTGGGTAATTAGTTCGGAACTCCAGGGGTATTTGCGGAATGCCGAGTGAGGAAGCTGCGGGAAACCGGCTTCCGGCTTTTTGCTTTTCCATGTTGAGTTGGCTTCGGGCTTCCGGAGGAAGCTAGGGGAAAAGTCGCCCTGTTTGTTTCGGCTTCCGGCTTTTTCGACTAAAAAGCCGAAGCCGAAGCTGAAACAAATAGGGCCATATACAACTACAAAAGGGGACTACTCCTCCTCTCTTGCCTGCCCTATAGTACCGGCCGCCTATTCGTCCCACTCGCTGTATAGGGAGTCCATCTCACCCTGCTCCTCATAGCAAGTGCTCTCGTTGCCTATGGCCTCATCTGTACCTGCGTGTCCCTCATCCCACTCGGGATAGTTCCCGGCCGGACTAGGATCTAACCAAGGAGAATAATAGCAAGGTTGAGTACTAAGATACTCAGCAAGCATTAATAGCAAAAATGCAATTTATGACTCAACACTGTTCTTTACTTCATTTTCTAGCTCATTGTTTCTGAAAACAATTCATTAAAACATTAGGTGGCAATTTTAATTTTGAAAAGACTACTGGTCACTCGGAGAGAAAATAGACCCCTAGCGGTTCCCGTAGTCTCCAATCGAGGAAATTGGCATGAATTCATGATTTTGTATAGCACTGCGCAGGCTTGTACCACTTTACCCATAGTTATTTTGAGCTCTTTCTGAGCTAGGTCCATCGCATTTCCTTTGATGCGACTTCGAGTTCAGAATATAGAACGTTTTCCAGGTTACGTGATTAATTTCTCCACCCATTACTTTCCGTCAGTGCTGACCTCGCCACCACCAAGTTCTGGTAATATTGATTGGGCAGTTCTTCCTCTCCGCACCCAACACTCCACCTAGCGTTATAGCGCCTGCTTCTTACACTACACTCACATATATTACTTACCCGGTGTGGAGAGCATAATTACGTAACAATGTAGCATTTTCTACCCATTAAAACGGAAAAATGGTTGGCACCTAAGTACGGCCTCATATCCGAATAAGAGTTTTGTTGGTCCTTATATACTATCCATATGTAAAGGGGTCCCACCACTTACCTCATCTTTACCTAACTCGTCCCCCCTTTTCCAGCTATAGTATTAACTCTGTTTTCTTCTCATTTCTCATTCCTCAATTCTTTTCATCCTCTTTTTCTTCTGTTTAACCGATTTGGATTTTGAGACATCGTTTTATGCAATATGTATAATAGTGCAGAAAGTAACTTTTACATTTAATATAACTATATTGATGTTCAAGAAATAAGCTTGCCTTTAGAACTGTAGAAAAGATCGTTGCCGATGAAATCTGTATCAACTACTCCTACCTACGTCGGCTCGTCTGTTGCAGTTACACGATGGAGCGAAAAATAAATAATTAAGTAAATGCTTAGTTGCATTTGGGGATTATTAGTGTACAATAGTCAGTTGGTCCTTCTTTTTAGCAGTTTAAATAATAACATTTTTTGGGTTCTTTGCTAGGTTAGCATTCCCCAACTGCAGTTATTCTACGGTCTACTGGCTCTAAGATCGATGTTGCCTATTTGTGCACTTAATCGTGCCATAATAAGATACTATGCTAATCCGGCGCACAACTAAGTCTATTCAATTTTACGCAGGCAAATAAATGACTAACTCGATTTTACGCCGATGCTAATTAAATTAATCTACCTAGAATAAATTATCTCTAACGCCCCCTATTACTTCTTTACTTAATTTGGGAGTTCTATCGGCGACTAACTCACTTCTGAAATCTCAGATTAATTTATACGCATTTTTCGTTTTTTTAGACCGGTCAATCTACTACTAAATATTCAAACGTGGATTAAAAATCCTACCTCACCGGTGATTCAATCGAAATTTGCAGGTATGCTACGAATTCATTCTATCTACATATTTTAAATTTTATAAAAATTTTCTACATACTTTTTCTCTTTCCTTTTTCTTACTTTTCTTTTCTTTCTTACTTTCTTTTCCTACTTTCTCTCTGTACCCTATCCTCACTCGGCCGAAACCCAACCCAGGCTCCTATCTTCTTTGCTTCACCCTCAGTTCTTCCCATTCCCCCATTCTATTTCTTTGCTTCTCTCCCCATTGCTCCTCCATGGGGCTTGCTCCTCCTTTCTTTCGGCTGTGAAATGTGGCTTGGTGTGTTGCGAGTGAAAAGTGCCTTGACTGGATAGGGCTTAAGAAGGGAGACTTTGGCTGCCCTTATCCTTTGCCTGTGCACTCACCTTTTACCATGATCATATCCCTTTCTTTTGCCCTCCCTAGGAACTGGAAGCTTGTAATGCTTGTGTTGGCTTTGGAGTGAAGAATTACTTCGGTTGTGCTCGTGACTGGAGCTTTGTGGTGACGCTTGTGAGACTCTGTGCTGCTCTGACTGAGGATATGGCTTATGAAGAGATGCATTGTGAGATTTTATTAGGGTTGTGGTAGTCTGGAAAATATGGGTGTTGGATTCTAATAATTCCGGATGATGAAACCTACGGAAGCGGAAGGTGTTGATTAACTCTGGTTGGTCTGGGTATCTTGGTGATCAAGGGTCTGACTAACTCTGGTTGGTCTAGGTATCCTACTGCACTTTGGGGAAACTGACGGCAATCTATTTATATTCTAACTTATAACTATTGCTTTCGATTTGGTAAATATTTTCTGAGTCTTTGGCCGCCTCTGAAGGTGTGGATTTTTGGGGAGGGTGGAAGATAAGTGGATGACATGGCTAGGAGGGCTTCAGCGATATGAATGCAAGAATATTGAATTATAATTTAATTAACTCTTGTAATTTATAATGTAATTTGTTGTAATAATAATCCTGTACCAAAAGTTGGTTGTAATATTTTAACTCCAGTTTGTAAATAGACTGTTGTAAAGCCTTTAAGGTTGTAACCTTTGCATATTCTTTGATGTCTTGAATTGTTGTTACCACAAATCATATTGTCAACTATGCTAATTATGTGTTTGATAATGACTGAGATTATGTTTTGATCCTAGTTTGATAGATTTTTATTGAACTCTAATTACTGATTACTGATGTTTAGTTTAGTCTGATTTTGCAGGTTCTCGCATCCTCCCCCTTAGAAAAATTTCGTCCCGAAATTGAAATTCTCACTTAAACAGGCTGCGGTAGGCTTCGTGTAGTTCTTCCTCCCTCTTCCACGTAGCTTCTCATACAGAATGGTTCTGCCACTGTACCTTGCAGAAATGGATTGTTCGGTTTCTTAACTGATGGTCTTCTGTAGACAGAATCTTCGCTAGGTGTTCTTCGTAAGTAAGGTCATCTTGTAGTGGAATATCAAGATTGGTTAGGTGGTGAGAGGGCTCTCTCAGGCATTTTCTGAGTTGAGATACATGGAATACATCGTGTATTTGGGATAATTGACTTGGCAATTCCAATTTGTATGCCGAAGTGCCTTTACGCTCTAAGATACGAAATGGTCCAACATACTGTGGACTTAGTTTTTCTTTTAGTCCGAATCTGCGTATCTCACGCATAGGTGATACCTTTAGATATACATAATCTCCAACTTCGAACTAGAGGTCTCTCCTATGTTTATCGGCGTAGCTCTTTTGCCTATCTTGGGCAATTTTGAGACACTCTCAAATTAACTGAATTTTCTCGTCATTCTCCCGTATCACTTCAGGTCCTAGTAAAGGTTTCTCTCCAACTTCATACCAACAGATGGGTGACCTACACTTTCTGCCGTAGAGGGCTTCGTATGGTGCCATATGGATACTGGACTGGTAGCTATTATTGTAGGCGAATTCTGCCAATGCTAAGTGTTTTTTCCCAAGAATCTCCAAAATTCAGTACGCATGGTCGCAGCATGTCTTCTAGGATCTGATTTACCCTTTCAGTCTGGCCATCGGTCTGTGGATGATAAGCTGTACTTAAATTAAGTGTGGTGCCCAAGGCATTGTGTAAAATTTTCCAAAATGCTAAGGTGTATACGGATCCTCTATCTGAGGTGATAGTCTTTGGTACTCTATGTAATGTGACTATTCTCTCTATATAAAGTTTTGCTAATTTATCGATCGAGTATTTTTTGTTGGTGGCAATAAAGTGGGCTGATTTAGTGAGATGGTCCACGATAACCTAAATTGCATCTTTATTTTTGACTATCATGGGAAGGCCTGTTATGAAGTCCATACAGATATCCTCCCATTTCCATTCAGGTATTTCCAAGGGCTTTAGCAGTCCTGCTAGGCGTTAGTGCTATGCCTTAACCTTTTGACAGATGTCACATTGGCTCACGTATTCTGTATGGTTCTTTTTATGTTTGGCCACCAAAAATTATCCCTTAAATCCCAGTAAATCTTTGTGTTGCCCGGGTGTATGGGGTATCATGAGCTTCACGCAGAATGGTTCCTTTAATTTAGGGGTGGTTAGGAACAAAGATTCTTGACTGTCGCCATAAGATTCCGGAGTCGTCTATCTGAAACTCAAAGGGTTGGCCTGATTTAATTCTTTGGATTTCTTCGACGATGAATGGATCTGAGAGTAGGTGTTCTTGGATTTGATCACGGAGGGTGGGATGGAATACCATGGCGGCCATAGTAGCTTCAGAGGTGGTAGTCTTCACTTCTATATTCATTTTGGCCAATGCTTGAATTAGTTCAGACGCTTGACTTTCAGTAGAAAGGTGATGGCACTGAGACTTTCTGCCGAGGGCATCAGCTACTACATTAGCTTTGTCGGGATGATAATTTATGGTTAGATCGCAATCCTTGATTAATTCTAACTATCTTCTTTGCCTCATATTTAACTCTTTTTGGGTAAAGATATATTTGACTCTTTTGTGGTCACTGTACAAGGTGCACTTCGATACATAGAGATAATGCCTCCAGATCTTCAGGGCAAACACTACAGCTCCCAGTTCGAGGTCATGGGTAGGATAATTCAGCTCGTGAGGCCTCAATTGTCTGGAAGCATAAGCAATGACTTTATCATCCTGCATTAGCACATATCCTAGTCCATACTTCGATGCGTCACAAAATACCACATAGTCAATCCCGTCCTTAGGCAAGGTTAGGATGGGTGCTGTGGTTAAGCGTTGTTTCAATTCCTGGAAATTTTTCTCACATGCTTTTGTCCATACATATTTCACGTCTTTCTTTAGAAGTTTTGTGAGAGGTGAGTTATTTGAGAGAATCCTTTTATAAACCTCTGGTAGTATCCCGCAAATCCCATTAAACTCCGAATTCTTGTGGTATTTGTTGGACGCTTCCATGAGATGACTGTGTCAATTTTGGAAGGATCCACTTCTATTCCTCTTCTAGATATGACATGTCCGAGGAATGCCACTTGGTCTAGCCAGAATTCACATTTACTAAATTTGGCAAAAAGTTGGTTTTCTCTGAGAATTTCCAAGGCAACTTCGAGCTTCGAGGTGATGCACATGTTCTTCCTCACTTTTGAATAGATTAGGATGTCGTCAATAAAGACAACAATGAATTTGTCCAGATGTTTCATGAATAACTTATTCATTAAATTCTTGAATACGGTAGGGGCATTGGTCATTCCAAATGGAACTACGGTGTACTCATGGTGCCCATACTGAGAAACAAAGGCTGTTTTATCAATGTCACTGGGGTTGACTTTGATCTGATGGTATCCGGACCTTAAGTCAATTTTTGAGAATACTCGTGCTCCTTTCAGTTGGTCAAATAGGTCATCTATTCTAGGCAAGGGGTATTTGTTCTTTGTAGTGACATTATTCAGCTCCCAGTAGTTAGTACATAATCTTACTTCTCCATCTTTCTTCTTTGCAAACAAAACCAGGGCTCCGTAGGGTGACGTACTTTCCCTAATAAAACCTTTGGCTTCTAGTTCATCCAATTGCTTCTTCAGTTCAATTAATTCCTTGGCATTCATTCTGTACAGCCTTTTGGAAATTGGTGATGTTCCTGGAATTAGGTTGATGGTAAACTCTATTTCTCTATCCGGGAGCATACCGGGTAAGTCTTCAGGGAATACATCTAGGAAATCTCTAACGACTAGTATGTCTTTTACTTCTTTAATTTGCAGGCTGGCCAAGCTAGGGTTAGTTGATTTTGGTTGGGTTCTAGTTCCGATGTTTAGTAGCCGTGATCCATCAGGCTTTCAGATTGAGGCTTGCTTAGATTCGCAATCTATATTCACCCCATGGGCGGATAACCAATCCATACCCAGGATTACTTCTAGGCCACTTAGATGTATTATATAGAGATCAGCTAAAAATTTGGTATTATGAATTATGATGGTCTGCTTCCTTCGAATTGATGTTACTTCTAACATTCCCGCCGGTGTACTAACTCCTATAGGTTTTTCCAATGGTTCAGTGGATAGATTGTTCTCTATTATGAATTTACGATATATAAAGGAGTGAGTGGCTCCAAGGTCAAAAAGAACAGTACCTGTGGAGGGTGGAAGTAATAGCGTACCCGTCACCACGTCTGTGGCTTCTCCGATCTGTTCTGCGGTCACGTGGGTCAGGCGTGCCGGTCCTCCTTTTCTAGTTCCTCCCGTGACTGGTGTGTTGCCCCTGGGCGGATTCATACGGTTGATCTGAGGTGGTGCTGGGGCAGGTAGTCTTGGTACATATGCTGGCTGTGGTGGGGTTCCCGATTTCCTCTGCATATAGGGGCATTCGGCTTTGCGGTGCCCGGGCCTCCCGCAATGAAAACATGCATTTGTGCCTCTCAGGCAATCTTTGGTCAAGTGGCCTCTTCCACATTTGGCACATTTCAGTGCTAAGGCCGCTAGCTGTTGCTGGGCTGCGGGTCTCTGGAAGCTTGGATTGAATGACCTTGGTCTAGGTGGGCCATATCTTGGTGGGGGTTGTTGTGGCATATTTGGACGAGGCCTATGAGTAGGTGGGGGACGGTGGTCTGTTTTGGCCTTCTTCCTTCGTTCTTCGGTTAGGTTGGAGTGTTCATTTTCCAATATAATGGCTCTATTGACCAAGTCATGGAATTCAGTGATTTTGTAGATGGATAGGAGCATTTTAAGATATGGGTGCATTCCACCCAGGAATTTCTCTATTTTATTTTCCTCGGTGTCTATGTCAGCTGGGGCATAGCGGGAAAGGTCATTGAATTTACTAAGATATTCTATCATCTTTTTCCCACCCTGAGTTAAAGCTCTAAACTCGCACTTGTTTAGTTCCATTCTTCCTGTGGGTACATGGGATTCTATGAAACGCAGTTTGAATTCGGCCTGTGAGTGGTCGTTTCATTAAACAGTTATGGTTATAGTTGAGCCACCGGTAGTATTTGGTCCGTTCAACTGGTGTGACACATACCGCACTTTCTCTGTATCTGAGCATCTGACTGTGTCCAGTTTCTTTTCTAACTCAACCAGCCAGTCACTTGCGTCTAGTGGATCAGTGGCTTTAGCAAAGGTAGGAGGGCGAGTTGGAGGAAATCACCCAAACTAACCCCGCGTGCTGGCTGAGAAGTAGTAGGTGCCATTCGAGTTAACAGGGCTTCCATAAAGCGGTTTTGGTTTTCTTGGGCTTCTTTTCTGGACTTCTCTAAGAATTTGAGTACATCAGCCATGACGCCTAAGGGATCTGTTGCTCTGGTGGGTGGCAGTTGGCTAGTTTCTGGTATAGTAGTAGCTTGGGATTGACCAGGTGCTGACTCATTGAGGTTCACTGCTAGATTCTCTGTTGACTGATCTTGTGGCATGAGTCCCAATCTCAATCCCAATTCACGCTCTTCGCTTCCTTGACCTTCCATCCTCTAGGGGGAGGTGTCATGAATTGGTTACATTAGTGGTTGTGTTGGTAGCATTTTTATCTTGAGGAATCTGTTGGTGGTAGTATTAACTTCTTACTTCTTTAGTAGTAGTTTGTGGTAGAGAAGAGGGTATTACATTTATCTGGTAGAAGTTAACCGCAGGTGACTCGTATTAATCCATACACATATGAAACAAATAACACCAAGAAACAAAGAGATGCAAAAAGATCCAGATCCTATTCTAGTTGAGTCTCTTGTGCTCAATCACGCTTGAGATCACGTTCTCAAGACCGCCCAAATCACGTGTTTGGGATCGCTCAGAGCTTGCCTCTGAGTGCGAACCTACACTACCCTAGATCCACATACCTAGGTACGCTCGAGATCCTGTTCTCAAGACCGTCCAACTACGTGTTGGGGAATGCTCAGGGTTCATTCCTGAGTACACCCAGGACTTTGCTCCTGGTTACGCTAGAGCTAGACGCTTGGAATGCTACGAACCACTCGTTCGGGAAAATTTGATATGCAGAAATGGGGTAAGTCACATTTTTTACATCGTCAGCCTTTATCCGTTTTGTTTAGGTGTACTATTTTGGAATGCTAACGAGTCATTTGTGTTATACAGATGGATAGGTAAGAAAATGCTATGGGGATGGTCCATACTTATCCAAGACTGGAAAAGCTGGTCCATGCCAGACTTCTACTCCATGCCTCTAGTCCAGTCACTATAATCTAAATCTTATGGTGATACCCCCAAGCTTACATTTGCTAACTTAGGTTGAACTGCAAAGCTAAAAGACCGCTAAAATCTAATTATACAACAAGTTCTGATACAGTACGAATTGACATACTTAATATACAAGGTAGCAATAGTAACAAGTACAACACGAAAACCCCTCTGGCTAGAACAAAACATTTTCTAGACTCAAACTGACTAAGGTGCCACTGATGGAGTCTTAGATGGATCACTCACCTCCTCGTCCTCAGTTCCCTGACTAGTACTGGCCCCTCCGGCTGTGTGACTGGTGCCAGGGTCGCTAAAGTAAGTGTGATAAATTTCCTCTAAGAGGGTAGTGTCTCTAACAGGGTCCGGGTGTACGGTGACGCGAGGTCCACAAAACTCAGGTCTCATACAGTGGAGAAGTGGGTAGGTCGAGGTGGGTACTGGGACCTCTCCTATGTCTCTCTAGGGTGGTGGGGTAGGGATATTGTAACATCCCAAAAATTTGGTCTGTTTTAAAGTTTTAAAAAGAAAATAACCATTTGAATTTTTCTAGTAAAGTTAAAAGCTTAATTGGAATTTTCAGAGTTCAAAAACAATTTAATGTGATTAATGTCAACATCAACTATTATCAAAATTATTTTATTTAGATTTTTATGAGCTTGGATATATTTTCTAGAATTTTCTAGAATTTTTCTAAGATCATTTGCTATTTTCTAAGTTTTATTTGGAGTTTTTGCTATTTTCTAAAAAGAAAAACTATTAGTAAATCTCAGATTCTCTTCGGGCCGAAACCCGCTTCCTGTTCCAAACCGGCCCGCTCCTGTGCAGCCCAAACCTACCACTTTTGGCCCACTCCCCGCTCGGCCTCTTTCCTCGGCTCGGCCACTTCTGGCAGACTACGGTCACGACAAGGATCCTCGCGTGTTGTCATCCCCGTTGCATCTTCCTTGCCGAGCCGAGTCGTCCGACAACTACATGGCTGCCTTCTAGAAGCCCCGCCCAACAATCGATTTCGCTAACTAAAATCACGCGGATTATCTCGCCAAACTTCAACTCTATCTCCTCCGCATCCTTTGGGATATGAACCGCAGCTCGAATCCGTTCCTATCTCTAGAATCCGGTGAGCCCGTATCAATCCCGATTTGGGGATTTCCAATTCCGGTACGCCCTGGCCAAATAAATAGGACCCCCGGGTTCGCAATCGCAGCCCAACCCAGAGACGCCATTCACTTCACCCCGTTTGCCTTTGAGCCGCCACGATTTGGACTTTAGGGTTTTTGAGCCGCAGCCCAATTCTCCAAAATTCGTTGCCGCCAGTCGTGCTCCGCCTCCGTGGAGTACACCATCACCTTTCCCGTCACCAAGGAGTTATCAGGGACCTCCTCGTTGTCTCGGGGCGTCTCCGGTTGCCATCCCCGACAACACCGTACCTTCGTCCTTCGCTCCGTCGCCGATTTCGGCCACCACCGTCGTTTCCCCGTGCCAAGAAGCCTACCACCAGGTTCGCAATAACCTCCCGACCGGTCTTGGCGTATCCGCCACGGTGAGATGTCACGCCGCTTTCGCCGTTCGCCAATGACCAAAGTGCTCGCCATCATTCCAACGTCAGCAGATGACGTGTCATCCAAATTAGCGATCCAGTCAGCTCCTTTGCCTCCGTGTCGCCCTCATGGCATCGCGTCAGCGCCACATGTGCGCAGATGTGTCAACCAGAGCTCCAAAACTCAAATTTGATCTTGTGTGAACTTAGTTTACCATGAACCCTTTCTCTACCATGTGGTCCCCACTGGTCAGAGCCACTATTCCTTGAGCCATGCACCTGTAGACCCTTGAGCCTTTGAGTGGACTTGGTCCATGGACCTCGGGCCCGCATGTCAGCCACTGTGGAGTTTTTCCAAATTTATTTTTAATTCCTAATTGATGCGCTGACGTCATGCTGGTGTATTAATTAGGATTTTCAATAGAAATTTAATTCAGGAAAATCATAAACAGTTCTTTTCTCTTTTTCTTTAGGGTTTCAATCTTCCAAAGCCCATATCTTTTGCATCCGAACTCCGATTGAGTCCATTCAAATTCCTAAATTCATCTAAATTCAAGATCTAGTTATTTGAGATTTTTATTTATTTTTTGGAGTTTGTTTGCTCTCTATTATTTATTTATTTGGTTTATTTGCTTGTTTGCGAATAGACGATAACACTTTGGGAAGCTTTGAGCAAGGAGGAGCATATCAAGATCAAGTCCAATCTCAGGATTTATTCTAAGGCAAGCCATAGTCCTTTGATCATATTGAACCTATGATTTCAAAAGTATATTATTTTATTCAAATTGCATGCTATCTTTATACAAACTGCTTTGGGTTTAGTTATTACCTGTTCTCTTATGCCTCCTTTGATTATTTGAATGTCATGAATCCTTTGTCACCATAGCTTGGATAATATTAGTTGGACATATTTGTATCACCAACATGGGTATCGTATAGATGCTTAGTTCAGCTTAGTTACGATGGGTTCATCATCACATGTGTCATAATGATTGATCTTGACTTAATGAAATATAGAATCGTGATGGTATGCCATTGTTGTTAAAATTTGTGTACCATGATAGGGTGTATCATTGGTCTTGGTTAAACAAAATAGTTTTCACTCAGGCGAGTGGTTGGTGGATAGTGGTGGTGTTTCTACACGCTCTGGGTTTGTGGTATTCTCGCCTGAGTAACTTGTTAAGGACTTAATCTTGTGCGCCATTGAACTGGGCCTTTCGTACAACCACATGCCTGGTATGGGGATGGGCCTAACCTAGTAGGCTGTTGAGTTTTGGCTTTTGACTACTCAGGTCGTATTTGGGTGGAGGTGTGTGTCCTTTTCTAAGGCCACATCACGAGACAGTTCACCGCATCCCTGTCCAACGTTGTACGTCAACCACGATGAGGTTTTGGGTGGCTGTAGGTACAACGGGAGAGTCAATTGTTGAGATGAAATTCCTGAAAGGTTTTGTTGGGATCAACTCTGATTCGGTTGATTTCATCTTATGGGTAAAGTGTACAACCTCTGCAGAGTGTTAATTGATCTATTCGGATAGCCGCGTCCTCGGTTATGGACATGTCCAGGGATTTCATACGGGAGATAGAGTTTCTTCTAAAATGAGTCGGAGTGTGAATGAGATGTTCACTTGAGGAATATAATGTTTGTTTGGTGAACAGGTATTTCACTTGGTGGTTTGTGTCGATTTGTGAATAGGGGATTCACTTATCATTGGTTTGGTTGGGAAGTGAATGGGAAGTTCACTGGTTGTTTCAAATAAACTGTTTAGTTATTTATTATTGTTTTTCAACTTCGCATTTCAATCTACTTATTGTATTTATTGTAAATGCTGCTTTATGCAAAAGAACGATACAGCTAACCTTTGTTAGGCCGTGCATGAATACTATTTGCATACATTTCCCTACGGTTTGCTGAGTACATTCAAAAGTACTCATGGCTTGTGCCCTCTGTTTGATCAGCAGTTGAAGAATATCAAGCTGCCCAAGAGTTCTTTCAGAAGGAGGACTATGAAGGTTTTGCGGATTAGGATGCGTTCTCCACTCGATTGTCTGTGGGCATGTTGATTGGCCTTTTGAAGAAGTTTTGTTTCGTTGCAAGAGTTTATTTGTTTCTTTAGCCCTGCGTGGCAAGTTAATTAAACGTTGACCATAAGGTCCAGTTATTATTATTATTTGTACTCTGAGATCTTTTTAGTTAAATCGAATAAATGGATGGTATTTCATCATTGTTTCCTGTGTGAGCTAGCTACTGATCTGGGACTAGTTCAACATACATAGAGGGTTCCTGAGATGTATTTTCGGGTCCCGATAGATATGCGGTAAAGGTATGGGGGAGTGATAGCGGTGTAGTAAGGGTCATAAACTAGGCCAAGTATGGGATTGGCTGGGAATACTGGGATGAAATCCTCAGTTAGGTATGGTGCAAAAGTAGAGGATGGTGGTGCAGATGGAGGAATGTGGGGGTGGATCTGGGGCTGGAACTATAGGGTGACTAGCTCCCGAAATAGTGGTAGGATAAGTAGGGTGGTGAAAAGGGTCATTTGGGGTCAGGGTATGGTGGGTGGCCTAGAGAGTCTCTAGGGCCCTATACTGCTGCTGCTAGTAGTCTAAGCTCTCCTCGGCTCTAGATAAGGCTCCTTTGGTGGTATGATACAACATGATGCTAGCCAATAGCATCATGTCGGTGGTGTCTCTCTGCACTGCTGTGGTGGTAGGGGAGAGTGGCGGGTAAGGGTAGCTAGAGATAGGTCTAGGACCAAACTACTCACCAAGGCCTCCGAGGGCTATAGGTGGTATCTCCCCAAATTGTGATCCTCTCAGCTGGTCACTAAAATGGGCTCTAAGGGTATGGATGGCCCTACGGGCTACCTCATGCAACGGTATATAGTCGTTCGCCGTGCGCCACTCCTCCACACACTCAATGTAGTATTTCGGGTTCAGAGGAATCCTAGTGACGATAACCCCTACAACAGCTGAAGCGTTCCCTAGTCGGACCTCCTGGAAGCAATCGGGGAAGGGCTCCCCCAGGTGGTGCAGTAGTCTCTGTAAAAGTAGCACATGCTCCCCCCATACTCTATCAGACAGAAGCCAGGACCTATGCATCCTACAAGAGGAATGGTTCTAAGTTAGTACTAGTGTCACTTTAAGAAAGATAAGCTTTTCAATATAATAATTTTGAGATGGACTGGAATAGAAAATGACATGAAGACAAGAGTTAATAAAGTACTTAGTGCAATATAGCAAGTAAGAAAACAAGCTTAAGTTCTACAACAGTTTCTATGTTATTAGCGTGACCCTAACCTTATTGCTCTGATACCAGCTGTGGCGCCCCATGTCATTACCCCGTAGAGTAATCACACTTAAGCAAACGGATTACTATTCGTCATCTCGGTAAGACACCGCTCCGATGAATAGTAAGCCTTACTAGAGTTAACGCAGCAGAATAATAAGATATAAACTGTACATATTTATTACAGTAGTAGCCACGCAAGCTATGGTCTTTATTACAAGTAATATACAACTACGAAAGGGGACTACTGTTGGGTCACGGGTAGGCTACGATAGCAACAAACAAAATTTTTCTACCACACAATCTAGGAAGCCAAGCAAGTAGATGATCATAGATCGTTACCACCAGACACACAGAGCAACGGAAGAAGGGTTAGAGCAGTCTGGTCCAACGTAGAGCGCGTCGATGTAGTGGTCGTAGTCGATCGTCCAGCGTCCTCGCGAGTCGATCATCTCCTCCAGCAACGTCTGCAGTTCCTTGTGAAGATCGCGGATTGTCCTCAAGCGCAACAGTCATAGTAGCGCCTCTACGATATCCACACGTCCAGGGAAGGAACAACCATACGCCGGTGTACTAGCACCAAGTCGCATGGAAGAGCTCTCAGGAAGATGGTAGCTAGGGTTTTGGTGGTGTAAAAACTTGTAACTCCCAACAGCCTCATGCATCTCCTTATATAGTGCTCATGACGGATTCTATCCGAACACATTTGACGAATCGTATCCGTACTGGTTTGTTCCAACCCGTTAAGTGTGTAACCCTGTAGGTTCATGCGTAATCGGTTGTGACTTGGAAACCCTTTTCGACCACGAGTCGTAGCGGTTCCTAGCAGAACATAGCGATTCCCCAATACACATAAATTATATCGGACGAACCTTGATGCAATATGATCTACGACCAGGTCCTCATCACTTACGACCAGGTCTTATCTCTATACGACTAGTTCGTATTTGATCACGACCAATTCGTAACTCCTTACGACCAAGTTACGGCCACTCTGTGATTACGTTCGACCAGTCTACGACCAGGTCCTCATCACTTATGACTAGGTCTTATCTCTATACGACCAGTTCGTAACTCCTTACGACCAGGTTACGACCACTCTGTGATTACGTTCGACCAGTCTACGACCAGCTCGTATCTCCACACGACCAGTTTGTAACTGTTCGAACTAAGCGACCTACTCGTGTATACTCCCTTTGCCTCACGATGTGCGGTTGAACTCCGGTGAGATGTTGTGTCATCCATGGGTATTCAATACTTTCTCGATCGAGTGTCGAGATAACTACGTGGTGAACACTTCGACCACTAGTGGCATGGCCATGCACTTTCTTTATCCGACCACAACGAGGGCCCAGACATCTCTCTGTTATGTTAGGAGGGCAAATCCCATATCGACCGATCACATTCCTCTGCATATTTCATAACATACCCGAAAGCTACCTTTATAACTACCCGATTCACGGTGTAGCGTTTGGCAACCCTAAGAGTGCTATTACACATGTAGGAAACCATCTTGATCTCGGTCTAAGGATTATACATCATCATTGCTTGAGACCAACTAACGACACATAGAATCATAACAATCTCAATAGTGTCTCAAGGTGGGTCTAATCCAACATCATGTTCTCTAACATGTGTCCATATTATTGGTTTGATATCTCCATATCCATGACCCGTGAAACATAGTCATCAACCAATACATATGCTAGTCTATTCGTATGTGTCCTCATATGTTTCTGACTAGAGATTGTATAAGAATAATTATCGCAGAAATATAGAGTTTCACAATCAAGTCACATACTTGATAATAAATATTAACAATATTATTCTAGGAACAAGATATCATATTATCCAATATTATGAACATAATGAAATATAATCATCTCTATGATTGCCTCTAGGGCATATTTCCAACAACTACTCCTCTCGTCTACCCTGTAGTACCGGCCGCCTATTCGTCCCACTCGTCGTATAGGGAGTCCATCTCACCCTACTCCTCGTAGAAAGTGTTCTCGTCGCCTACAGCCTCATCTGTACCTACATGTCCCTCGTCTCACTCGGGATAGTTCCCAACTGAACTAGGATCTAACAAAGGAGAAAAATAGCAAGGTTGAGTACTAAGGTACTCAGCAAGCATTAATAGAAAAATGCACTCAACACTGTTCTTTACTTCATTTTCTAGCTCATTCTGTTTCTGAAAATAATTCATTAAAACATTATGTGGCAATTTTAATTCTGAAAAGACTACTAGTCACTCAGAGAGAAGATAGACCCCTAGCAGTTCCCGTAGTCTCCAATCCAGGAAACTGGCATGAATTCATGATTTTGTATAGCACTGCGCAGGCTTGTACCACTTTACCCTTAGCAATTTTGAGCTCTTTCTGAGCTAGGTCCATCGCATTTCCTTTGATGCGACTTCGAGTTCATAATATAGAACGTTTTCCAGGTTACATGATTAATTTTTCCACCCATTACTTTCCGTCGGTGCTGGCCTCGCCACCACCGAGTTCTGGTAATGTTGGTTGGGCTGGTTCTTCCTCTCCACACCCAACACTCCACCTAGCGCTATAGCGCCTGCTTCTTACACCACACTCACACATATTACTTACCCGGTGTGAAGAGCATAATTACGTAACAAGGTAGCATTTTCTTCCCGTCGAAACGGGAGAATGGTTGGCACTTAAGTACGGCCTCATATCCGACTAAGAGTTTTGTTGGTCCTTATATACTATCCATATGTAAAGGGGTCCCACCTCTTACCTCATCTTTACCTACCCCGGGCCCCCTTTACCAGCTATAGTATTAACCATGTTTTCTTCTCACTTCTCATTCCTCAATTCTTTTCATCCTCTTTTTCTTCTATTTAACCGATTTGGATTTTGAGACATCGTTTTATGCAATATGTACAATAGTGCAGAAAGTAACTTTTACATTTAATATAACTATATTGATGTTCAAGAAATAAGCTTGCCTTTAGAACTGTAGAAAAGATCATTGCCGATGAGATATGTATCAACTACTCCTGCCTGCGTCGGCTCGTCTGCTACAGTTACACGACAGAGCAAAAAATAAATAATTAAGTAAATGCTTAGTTGCATTTGGGGATTATTAGTGTACAATAGTCAGTTGGTCCTTCTTTTTAGCAGATTAAATAATAACATTTTTCAGGTTCTTTGTTAGGTTAGCATTCCCCACTACGGTTATTCTACGGTCTACTGGCTCTAAGATCGATGTTGCCTATTCATGCACTTAATCGTGCCATAATAAGATACTATACTAATCCGGCGCACAACTAAGTTTATTCAATTTTACGCAGCAAAGAAATGACTTACTCGATTTTGCACTGATGATAATTAAACTAATCTACATAGAATAAATTATCTCTAACGCCTCCTATTACTTATTTACTTAATTTGGGAGATCTATCAGCGACTAACTCACTTCAGAAGTCTCAGATTAATTTATACGCATTTTTTGCTTTTATTTTCTACCGGTCAATCTACTGCTAAATATTCAAACGTGGATTAAAAATCCTACCTCACTGGTGATTCAATCAAAATTTGCAGGTATGCTACGGATTCTTTCTCTCTACCTATTTTTTATTTTATAAAAATTTTCTACAAACTTTTTCTCTTTCCTTTTTCTTCCTTTTCTTTTCTTTCTTACTTTCTTTTCCTACTTTCTCTCTCTACCCTATCCTCACTCGGCTGAAACTTGTAATAGCCTCAGTTTTAGTGAATAGTAATAAAATGTTTTTCTTAGCATTTCTGGTCATTTTTGAAACTTGGGCATTTTGTTACAATTTAAAACCTCCATTTTCTAGCCAAATCCGAGACTTGTTTTGAAACTTCAAAAGAAAATACAAGTTAATGCTTGTATTGAGACCAGAGAAGTATTTTTATCAAATGCTAGATAAATTATTTTGAATAAAAATGAATTTTGTCAAAGTTTTAGAAATTATTTTGACCTTTAGAAAAATCTTTGATCAAATCTATTCTGTCAAAGTATTTATTTAGGTATTTCAAAATGAGAAACGGTGGTTTACAAAATTTATCTGGGACATATATCATCGCAGTAGCCTCTTTGCAAAATTTTGTATTTTTATAAATTTATTTGATATATTTAAACCTCCGGTCAAACTTTGAAGTTGATTTTGAGTTCAAGTCAATTTAAACCCCAAACATGGCTTCTTGGCACTGTAGTGACCCAGCCAAATCCTAGCAACTCGTGCGACCCAGCCATGTGCTTTTGAAATAGGCTCTGTTACGTTAGCTCACAGCCAAAACCTAGGACACTCGTGAGCCGTCCGATTTCTAATGGACGATCCTGATCTCTTGGGTTATTCAGACTTTCCAAACAACCCGTGCAATCTCCACCATTGGATTTAATCTCAACGGACCAAATCTTGTGGGCTATTCGGACCATCCGAACGTGCCATGTAATCTAACTCGTTGGATCTAAATCGGACGATGCACAATTTATCGGGCCATGCCATTTTCAAGTGGTAAAACCCCACGCGCGTGCGAGCCCTTGGATTCAAAATCAACGGCCACGATCAATTGGGCTGTTCGGACTGTCCGCACGCGCCTTGATTGTGAGCTGTTGGATTCTAAATCAAGCGCCAGGATCAATTGGGCCGTTCGGACCGTCCGAACAACCCATTGATCTTAGCCGTTATAATCAGATCCAACAGTGACCGCTTCTTTTCATTTGAAAATCAAAGCGCGCACTTTATCGTGACCCTTGGATTTCAAGCGCACGGTCAAGATGGATTGGGCTGTTCGGACCGTCCGAACGTCCCAATCAATTTGAGCCGTTTATTTTGGATCGAACGATCAATATTTATTTGAGCTCGCTACTTTGTGCCTTTGCTGAGACTGACAGTGGAGCCCGTATGTCAGTGACTCAATGTTGTCTTCTCCGCGCCATTTTGCCAGCACCGAGCTCGTCGCCGTTGCGGTGGCGTTGTGCCGTGCATTTGGTAGCATGCAAGTGACACTTGGCGCTATTTTGCTTCGTTGAGGACACGCACGACCTCCTTTGTCTTCTAAGGCGAGTTGGGTATAAAAACCCTAGTGTTCACTTTCTGCCATTTTTGTTGCCCCAGCGATTCTTCTTCGTCTCTGGCATAGCCTTCTCGTTCTCACGCTTTGTCATCTCTTTCAATGCTTTATTCATCCTTTTAATGGGAGATTTTGGCATTGCTTGTAGATTGAAAACGTCAACTTGTCCTTTGTGTTGTCCAGAGCACGCCAGAGCACCGTCGTGGTAGTTTTCGTCGCTCTGGTGAGCTTTTCATTAGCTCTTTCGCGTCACATCGTGTCATGTGATTTAGGGAGCAAAAACCCTCCATTAATTTTATCTTTGGTCAAACAGGTGGATTGAATTTTGAAGATTTTCTGTTTCGGCTGGTTTTCACCCCTTTCGTCTCCAACTCCAGTGGGTGAGCCATTTCTTAATTCCTTTCGTTTTGAGCTTCTTATGGAGCTATGTAACCCATCTCAATCACTCACTCTTTTATTCTTTGCTCAGATCATCTTATCACCGAAGGACTTCTTTTGTCATTTTTGGTCTTTCGTATCGACAGCAAGCTTTAGAGTCTCTCTGATCAACTTTTGAAGCTCAGGTAGTTCCTTAGGCACCCTTGTAGCATAAGAAAAAGTATTTTTTCTTAGTGTGCTTTCAATCAGCAAAAGATCTAAAATCTTTGCCTCTGCTATTTTGTAGTCAAACAGACCGACAAAATCTGTAGCAAGCCTTAGCTATTAATCCTTGTTGGTTGGTTGCTAGCAAGTGATTATTTAGGTTATTATCTTTACTTAAAATAGTTGTAGCTTAAGCATTTTGCTAGTTTGCACATTAATACTTTGATCATGCATCTTTTCAGTATTTTGGTACTTGTCAGTTTTCTGGATGTTCATTGTTGTTTTTCTGCTAGGATCTGATTGTACCGATGTGAGTGAAACTATTTCTGAGGCTTCAGAAACTGCACAAGTGTTTTATTACCAAGGCAAGCATCCTCTCGCACCATATTGATCCTAGTTTTGATACTTTAGAATTTTTGAAATACAGTGATAACTGTGTGCATGCTATTTTTAAAGTATCTTTAATCTGTGAGTTAGTTAGTTACATTCCAATATTTATGGCTTAACCTGAATCAAATTCATATACATATACTTAAGATAGGATCCTTGTTATGGTATCATGTTCTTTAGATTTTTGCTTAGCAATGCAAGTCTGTAGAACGTTAGTTGATCGACAAGCTTCTCTTGTCAGTCATGGGGAAACACCAAATAAAATTTTATTTTCGGTTCCTTTGTTCAGTTTGTTAAAATTGAAAGTTTGGCTAAGTTTTTGTGTTGATTAAAATTTGGTTTAGATCTGGGCAAGTGGATGCTAGTGATGGTGCCTTCGTGCGAGAGATTTGGGAAATGTGGTAGTTTTGTCCGGATCGATTAAGGACTGAACTTTGACCTGTCAATTTGAGTACCTTACGTACTTCCACATGCGGTGTATGGGCACTGCTTGGTTAAGTAAGGGGTTGATGTTATTGAGTTGAGGAACTGGTGGTGTGAGGACATATATATGTTCCATCATATATATGTTCCGTAGGGCTCCGGTTGCAATTTAATATGTGCGATTGAGCACAGGTTTGGATGTAGTTTATTGGATCGGCATTCCCGACACAACGCGTGTGCCCCGGTTAGCAAGCTCTATCAGAAGTTTGCTAAGCGGGATCAGTCGCATATGGGTGATTCAACTCAATAATGTCAATTTGCCGAGAAATACCGTATCTTAGTTTACCCGCCCGGCATACCAAAGGAAGTGTGTCATCGTTTGGAGGCATCCGAAAGCTTACGGGCTAACTAAGTCGTGTGGGTAAAGATGTACACCCCTGCAGGGTTAAAACTATTCGAATAGCCGTGTCCACGGTTATGGACAACACTAATTTGATGGACAACTCAGTATAGACTTTGAATTTATTTCTATCATGGGTTTACTGGTTGCGGCATGAAGGGTTATTCATGCTTGTTGTTTGGTCAAAGTGGACACCCACTTTGAGTTTGTTCTTGTTTATGATTACTTTCTCTATTACTTACTGGTTTAGTCCAAACTTGTTTTTAAAACTGCTTTAGCAAAACTTAGCAAGTGTAGGACTGAAACCTGGCTTCATGCAAAACTATTGCCATTACAACCTTATTATTGTCAGCTTTATGCATGTACAGATTCTAATCCTTTGTATAGGTTCTCCTAAACACATTCTTTTAGTAGTTTTGTGTAAGTCTTGCGAGTACCTTTTGTACTCAGGTGCTTTAACCATTTGTTGCGGTGAGGCGGTTACTTATGCAGTTATTCGCCCGTTAGCGCCGATCAGGACGACGCTAACGAGTGAAGCTGTTTCTATCCTCCACTCAGTTGCCTAAGGGTTATGAGGGTACACTTGGTGGCTTTTTGCTGTTTATAGTTTGTTTCCGCTGCACTAAAACTTCTGATGTTTGTTGTTGTTCGGTTGTTTCTGTGAACCGAACCAACTAGTAAAGTTTTGTATGTATTAATGTATCTGTATGCCTTGTATGACATGGTACAATGTTGTTGAGGATATATGTACAATAGTCTTTGATCTTGGGAACTATTGTAAGACATATATCTGGGAACCTGGTATTGAATTTATTCCTTGTCAAGAATTATGCTTTCGGGTGTAATTCTCTAGCTTGGAATATATTCAATATCGGGGGTCCTCACAAAACTCAACCCAGGCTCCTATCTTCTTTGCTTCTCCGTCAGTTCTTCCCATTCCCTATTCTATTTCTTTGCTTCTCTCCCCATTGCTCCTCCATGAGGCTTGCTCCGGCTGGGTCCTTCCATGGTGTCGCCTGCCCCCACGCATGCGGCCAGCCTTGCCCGCCGCCACCTCATTCTTCTGCGCTCGCCGCCCGACTCCACAGTTCTCCTCGGCTCGCCATCTTTGCGCTCTGGCGTTGCCTCCCGGCTCGACCTCCTCTCGGCTGCTGATGGCCGGCTCGGTTCGCCCTCGTCTTCTCCCCTCCTGGCTCCTAGCACCATCGCCGCCTCTGGCCTCCCCGGCGCGGCCTGGTGGCTAGCGCCGCCGCTCGGCTCTCCCTCCGGCTCCTCCTTCTCCTGGCCGACCGTGCGCCTCCCCTTGCAACCATGTGCCGGACGGCTCGGCCTCTAGTCGCTGGCCGCCTCAGCCTGGCTCACTCGGCGCCGCTCGCCCTCGGCTCACCCGACGCTGCCTACGGCCATGCCCTCAACCCCCTCTAGCTCCCCTCCTTCTCTTTCATTCTCTTATTACTTTTTGTTATGCTTTGGTTTTACTGATGTTGTGTGAATTAGTTTTTGATGACCAGTAGTGGATGCATGATGGGTGCAATCGGAGGTGGGATGTTGTTCATCCTAGGTTCCACTGAGGTACCTCTCTTTCCTCACTGACCCCCTTCCCTCCCCTGCTCTGTGATGCGATGAACTGAGAGCTATGATGATGCTGTTACTGTGATGAATTAGATGATTCTCTGAGAGTTATTGCTACAAGAGTTAGTTCCTATGGGGAGTTTTGGATGGCAAGAAGATGGTTGTGGGAGAATGGCGATTGATGAATGCATTTGATTGGCTCAAAATGATGGTTTACTGATTGAGCAAAACAATTGGGGGAGGGGAAAGGTTGGCTACCTTGTTGGTTTCGTTCGGGACTAGGATGGTAGTGACGGCGGTGCTAGTCATCGCTGTAGTAGTGCTGACCGCGCGCTGGTGCTCTTCTTGTCTCTTTCGTCTTCCCCTTCCCTTTGGTTCCTTGGTGTTGGCTGTGAGATGTGAAAGTGTTGGGGGAGCTCTTGGCTTTGCTCCTCCTTTCTTTTGGCTGTGAAATGTGGCTTGATGTGTTGGGAGTGAGAAGAGCCTTGACTGGATAGGGCTTAAGAAGGGAGGCTTCAGCTGCCCTTATCCTTTGCCTGTGCACTCACCTTTTACCATGATCCTATTCCTTTTTACCATGATCCTATCCCTTTCTTTTGCCCGCACTGTTTTGCCCTCGTTGGGAACTAGAAGCTTGTAATGCTTGTGTTGGCTTTGGAGTGAAGAATTACTTCAGCTGTGCTCGTGACTGGAGCTTTGTGGTGATGCTTGTGAGACTCTGTGCTGCTCTGACTGAGGATATGGCTTATGAAGAGATGCATTGTGGAATTTTATTTATGTTATGGTATTCTGGGAAATGCGGGTGTTGGATTCTAATAATGTCGAATGATGAAACCTACGGAAGCGGAAGGTGCCGATTAACTCTGGTTGGTCTAGGTATCTTGGTGATCAAGAGGCCGACTAACTCTGGTTGGTCTAGGTATCCTACTGTACTTTGGGGAAACTGACGGCAATGTATTTATATTCTAACTTATAACTATTGCTTTCGGTTTTGGTAAATATTTTCTGAGTCTTTGGCCGCCTCTGAAGGTGTGGATTTTTGGGGAGGGTGGAAGATAAGTGGATGAAATGGCAAGGAGGGCTTAAGTGATATGAATGCAAGAATATTGAATTGTAATTTAATTAACTCTTGTAATTTATAATATAATTTGTTGTAATAATAATCCTGTATCAAAAGTTGGGTTGTAATATTTTAACTCCACTTTGTAAATTGACTGCTGTAAAGCCTTTAAGGTTGTAACCTTTGCATATTCGTTGATGTCTTGAATTGTTGTTACCACAAATCATATTGTCAATTGTGTTAATTATATGTTTGATAATGACTGAGATTATGTTTTGATCCTGGTTTGATAGATTTTTATTTAACTTTAATTACTGATTACTGATGTTTAGTTTAGTCTGATTTTGTGGGTTCTCAGAGGAAGCTGTCACGGTCAAGGACAGCGTTAAGCAATGAGAAGTAGCGCTGCTGTTCCATTGCCTGACTGGCAGTTAACTACGTCCCCGGATCGTCTCTCAGTGCAATGCGTGTTTGGCAGCACGTGATCGATCGAGGTGAGATCGATGGATTGCTGTTCAAATAGAGCGGCGCACAATGGCCCACCATATGTCGCAACTTCTGCTAAGATCGCTACTGGTGAAGGCTTCATCTGCCCCGATACCTGCGTCGTCTCCACCGTCGTCGTCGTTATGCAATCTCTGAATAGATAGGAGTACAAGAGTATTTGACTTTGAAATGTGCGTCCAGCTCGACGCGGATCGATGCTGCGGCTAGAATTAAAACAGTTGATGCACTGCTGAAATTCTCATTACAATATGGCAACGTCTCTCCTCTTCTCATCTCAAGAGTGACGAATGATTAAGGTAGCAAATGAGTCTGAAAGAGTGTTCGATTGGTCATTGCCTCATTGGGTTGGTAGTGCGTAGACTCAGCTGCATTGCCCCACCCCACCTACCACACACACACATCCTTTGACGACGACTCGGCTGGGGGGTATGCTGAAAATTCGGTGTTTTTTTAAATAATATTTTTTTAAAGGTAATTAAAAAAATATATAGTCGCCCTAAACAGTTCAAAATTTCAAAAATGAGTCGCTGTCGCCAGTTCCTATCGCCAGTTAAACTGACGACAGAGACCCTCATCCCGCATGTCGCCGGTCCAAGCACCTATCACTAGTTCAACTGGCGACAGCTTCCTGTCGCATGTCTAACTAGCGACAGATTGCTCAAACCCTAAACTGGTTTCCGTACTTGTGATTTTCATAACTTTTGAACGATACAAAAATCTATTAGTCTCGCAATAACATTTTGTAATCATCGTATGTTGTTCTAGTGCGGTGAATTTCTGTAAAATTTTACGAGGACGATTGAGGTATCAATGATTTGTAAGTAGGAAGGTAACTGATATTACGCAAAGCTGCCCCATCTGATCTTGTCACTGCGCAAAGCTGACCCGTCTGGTCTTGTCACTGCGCAAGGCGGTCTCCTTTGGCCTTGTCCTTGCGCAAACCTGCCCGTGTGGTCTTGTCACTACTCAAAACTGTCTGGTGTGGTCTTGTCACTGCGCAAAGCTGTCCCGTCTGGGCTTGTCACTGCGCAAGACTGTCTCCTTTGGTCTTGTCACTGCGCAAAGCTGTCTCATTTGGTCTTGTCGCTGCGCAAAGTTGTCCCGTTTGGTTTTGTCTCTGCGCAAATTAGCCAACCCCATCTGGTCTTGTCATCCGTAAGCTAACACAATACCCGCTTTGTTAGCCTCCCCCCACGGGCTATAAAATGTGCGCCCCACGCTCTGAAAATAGGACCACTCGACCCTTGAAATCGTAGGAAGAAGAATCTTCTCCGTCCTACAATAACATACTATGGCAGACGCCAAGGGACCAGTCCAACTGGGGTCGCCAAAGTAAGACCTTCCCCTGGAAAGGAGGGAGGACTTCGGCTCTAACTACCGGTTGATGCCGAACAAGCGTGCTCAACCATTATGGCCGAAATGCGGACACAAGGAGGACACTGTCGTGCAGGTTACGGACGCCCCTTTCGATGGCGGACGACGTTTCTTCCCATGCCCACACTCTAGGGTACAATTAGCAAATAGTTTGCTTCATATTACTGCTAATACGGCCTCCATGTTAACCGTCCCTTGCTGCAGATGACGAAATGCGACTTTATTCGCTGGATCGATTCTCCCCATGAACAACATGTTGTGATGTACGTGGATACATTATGGAACCAAATCTTTGAGTTGAAGGCACGGATTGACAATCTCAACGAGCAAAATGATAACCTCCGCCAACAGATGCAGTGCGAGAGGGGCAACAAGAGGGTCATGAATATAGGAAGTTCCTACGATCCCACATGCTGTTGCGCGAACCCTAGCTGCATATGTGCGTGCTACTACAACGACGGCCAGCCACATCCAAGGCGCCCCCTGTAGAACACTCTATGTGGGTAGTGTGAGGCACCTTTTACCATTAGGCACCGACGGAGAAGCTTATACCTCGGTAGTCTCCCCTTCTGTACGCAATTATGTTCAATCTCATAAAGTATGTAACTAAATGGTAGACACGTCATTGCGGTTACCTTTTATCGAGTTGATTGTTGCATCGATGTGTCGCGTGCATTAAGCTATAGGCGTCTATATGCATTGAACAAACATGCATTGTATGAAAGAGTACACCCAACATCCCCTAAAACCCTAAACCCTTAAACCCTTAAGTCGTAGAAAGAGGGTGGTGTGGGGTGTCCCGATGCAGAATTGCACACGTGGTCGCGGTTTTCAAGCAAGCAAAAAAGAGATATCGAAACACGAGACTAGCATAATAATAGTTGTACTGATATTAATATTTACATGGCATGACTGATATTTGGAGGAACAAATATCTAATGGCGGACCCTCTTGGGGTGCACCCCGCGTGTTGTCCCTAGCCTCGCCCGGCGATGATGGTCTGAGTATGTCAGAGGATCAGGCTGCCTGACTATTCAACCGAGACGAGTAGTCTGAGGTGGTGTCGCAAGGGGGGTCCTGTGTCTGTTGGGTTGGTGCCGGTGCACCGTGTAGCTCAGAAGACTCCAGGGAGAACAAGGTGTCACGCGGGTCCGTGAAGAAGTCCTCGAGGGGTGCCGATAGGTGTGCCTCGTCGTGCAGCAATGAACCATCCTCCCAAGGCGTTCCTGTGAAGTATTACGTTACAAACGTAATCATGACGAAAGCACGAAAAATAAAGTTACGCAAGCAAGCAAGGTGGTCATACCTGTTAGCCCAAATGCCTGCCCCGATGACTCCGCGTACCTCTGGCCCGCGTACAGGTGGTGCTCAGGACTTGAAAGAGAAGATTGCCGTTAGTAACTATCAAGATTTGAAATAAAGAAGCATTACGTTACGCAAGTAGGTTGGTCATACCTGGTAGCACAAATGCGTGCCCCGATGACTCCACGTACTCCTGCCTCGTGGTGCTCCCACCATAGTGCCACGATGACACGCCCGCCACGTCCGGGCAAAAGCCTGTGGCCGTGAACCACCTCGGCTGACCCCTCGTCCTCGCACTGGTCGGTCCACCGAGTCCCTCGGTGTGCAACAAGTCGCGATCTAGATGCCTCGTCTCGCCCCGTCCATGATCCGCTGCACGAGCCCTCTCGTGTCCCTCTGTATCCTGTGGTGCACGGTGGTTGCTAACTCGAGAATCTCCCGGTGTAGATCCGTCTGCACAAGTAATAAATAAATTGGAAACATAAATCTAGCAAATTAAATATGAATTAAGAACTGTTCAATACGTACAGAGCGGTGGAAAGTGGAGTCTGGCTGGGTGGGGTACGTGTCAGATGTCATAGCCTCATGTCGTGGTGGGTCGACCACGACCCGAATGCAGCGAAGCCTCATCAGATTAGCGTACCAATCTATGTAATCCTCGTACGTCTGGAGATTGTAGGGATCATTCCCACACTGAATAAGGTCACAATGATTTATCTTCACACGGTCAGTGAATTAACGTTTTGCTCGGGCGACAGAAATAGGATGTATGTATCTGAAGTGGGCTGTGGCAATTACGTGGATGATTAGTAGTACTGATTATCGAATCTAGACGATCCACAATCTTAGCAGCCTTGTGCCACGGCCCATGTCTTTACAAGCATTCAGCAACTGCATTCAGCAAGTGATTTATTCTTCTATGAGCCATCTTCTATGGAGGAATGTAATACAAATGAAGATAAACTTCTTACACCAGTACGGCAACACGCTAATGCAGCTCGAATCATGTAAACTGTGTCGATTGCAACTTCGGATTACCAATTCCATATTTGCATCTTCACTGTGGCAACACCAATAGATCATACACAAGTCTAAAAAACTATGACACAATTCGACCCCAAATTATCCACATTCTCTACACCTCTGAAAAATGCGATCTTTTCAGCCTAAATGCTACTACCTCCCAACAATCGAAGAGCCGGAGTTGCCGTAATCCGAGGGATCCCAATCCAGCGTCGAGTTGTACACCGCCGAGAGCGAGACGAACACCTCATCCATGGCCGGCCGCGCCTGGGGCTCCCTTGCCACGCACCGCAGCGCCAGCGACGCCACGGCGAAGGCGAGGTCGAACGGGTAGTCGCCGTGCATCCGCGGGTCCATGAACGCGCGCACCTTGCCCCGCGCGTCCTCGCCGTCGACCAGCCCCTCCGCCGACTCCCACAGCAGCGTCTCCCCCTTGTCGCCGTCGAACGCCGCGTCCTTCCCGGACAGCAGCTCGAGCAGTATGACGCCGAAGGCGAACACGTCGAGCTTGCACGTGATGAGGCCGTGCTCGAGGTACTCGGGCGCTAGGTACCCCTGCGTGCCCACGACGTGGCGCGTGAGCTGCGCGCCGCCGCCGTCGTCGGCCGCGGTGACCACGCGCGCCAGCCCGAAGCTTGACACCTTGGCGCGGAGGTCGGCGTCGAGGAGGACGTTGCTGCTCTTGAGGTTCTTGTGCACGCACGGTGGGTTGGTGTAGTGGTGGAGGTAGTTGAGCCCGTCGGCGACGTCGAAAGCCGCCTGGACACGCTGCTTCCATCCGAGGCCGCCGCCCCCGCCGTGGAGCCAGTCGCTGAGCGCACCGTTCTCGGCGTATTCGAAGACGAGGTAGGTGTCGCCGCGGTGGACGCAGAGGCCAGAGAGGCGGACGAGGCTGGAGTGGTTCACGCGCTTAAGGATGCCGACCTCGCCGCTCACGTCGCCGGCCACCCGTTTCACGGCCGCCGCGTCGCCGTTGATCACCGCGCGGTACACCGACGTGCTCGCCACCCTCCGCTCCTCCGAGAAGCCCGCCGTCGCCTTCTCCAGCTCCGAGTACTTGTACACCGTCAGCGACTCCACCGCCACGCGCGCATCGCTGGCCACCAGCGGCCTCGTCGCCGCCGACGACGACGAGGTCGTCGTGCCCGTCGTCTGCTTCCCCGACGCCAAGGCTCCGTACTCCGCCGACGAGGATACATCGATAACAACCTTCCCCGGGCGGCCGCTTTCAGCAACGCCGCGCCGCCGACGCCGGACCCACAGGAACATCAGGCCAAGAACGCCCGCTAACGCAAGAATGCCGCAACCGACACCGACCCCAATTGCGATCCCTGCCTGCCGCTGCCCGACGCCGCCGGCGGAGCCTGCTGCGGCGGCGTCGGCGCGGGGGGCGGCGGCGGCGAGGCGAGCATGCCCGGCGTGGGCCGGCTCTTGAGCGGGATCAGCAGCGTGGTGAAGGGGTATACGATGTCGTCCTTGGTGAGGCTGTTGGCGTCCAGAACCGCCTGCGCGTTGACGCGGAACCGCGCGGCGATGGCGGAGACGTCGTCGCCCCACATGACGAGGTAGGTGAGCAGGTGCTTGACCCCCGCGGCGGACTGCGCCGGCGATGGGCAGGCGCAGCGGAGCGGCACGGTGAGGTTGTCGCCGGCGACGAGGTGGCGGCTGTCGAGGGCGGGGTTCTGGGCGATGAGCGCCTGGCAGGTGGAGAGGCCCTGGTAGGTGAGGTTGGCGATGATGAAGTAGGTCTCGCCGAGGAACTGGATGGTGTAGGAGGCGTTGTGCTGGTAGTAGCCGCCCGGCGCGCAGGCGCAGGGGACGGGCGCGAGGACGAGGCGCGAGGCGTCGACTGGGGAGACGGTGGTCACCGCGTTGGCGTCCGCGACGGCAGCGGGGGAGGTGTTGATGAGGTAGGAGATGGAGACGACCGAGGCGTAGAGCGGCGGGGACGAGCGGAAGACGAGGTAGGCGTCGCAGGGCGCGGCGGCGGTGGCGTTGCAGGTGTAGCCGAGGACGGAGCTGCCGTTGGTGCCGTAGCAGTTGTTCTGCGCGTTGGCCTCGTACTGCTGCTGCGCCCGCGCGACGCGGCACTGCGGCGCCGCGATGGCGAGCAGGAGGAGCGCGAGCGCCGCCGCGAGTGCGCCTTGGCGTGGCGGAGCAGCCATTTGCTTTGGTTTTTGCCGGAATGCACGCAGTTTGGGTAGCGTGTGTTGGGGCATGTGAGCCTGTGAGAAGTGGACGGACTCAAGGTTACTTTTCCCGTAGCGGCGGCTGCAGCTGGAACCAGCCTGCAGGTCAACTGTACAGGGCACAAGCAGTCAAACCATTCGCGCTTCTTTATAAATTATGGCCATTGGTTTTTCCCCTCATTTAGTCTCTTTTTTAATGGAATGGCAAAACTAGCAGGTGTGTGAACCAAATGACAAAAATAATACAAGTACTGTGCAAAACCATCACAAAAGACGACCTGCTGTGAACGGAAACCACAACAGGCAACCTGCCACTAACGGGGACTGCAACAAGTCGTCTACTGTGCTGCCACCTAAAGTGCTCACAGATCACTTGAGGTCACCTGAGCACTGCAAGTGACACATGTCACATGCCTATCCATCCGCAGTGTCATTTTTGTCTTTTCATTGAGGAAGAGCCTAGATTTGCTATTCATCGCCAAAACAGACCAAATGAGAAGGAAAAAAAAACCGGTGGTGGTTACTTCCTCTTCATTAACAGACGTGGGACTAAAATCGTTTTGGGATTTGGTACTTCTCCAAATCTTAGGCCATGTACAATGGGCTTATATCAGCTGTCTATAGCCTCTGTTGCATAGGATTTAAGCTGGTGTGGATGAAAGAGAATAAAGAGAGAGAAATGTACTGTCTACAATCACAGTAGTCATTGTAGCACGAGAACCGGAAAAACATAAAAGATTGTGTGTTGTCTACAATCTCATGGTATTGTATCACTACAACCCATTATATGAAATGTTTTTAGTGCTATCTCTGAGATGACATGGAGAGTTGCTATAGACAGCAGCTGTCTGTACTATTGTACATGCCCTTATATTGTAGTTGGGGGGCTCGGGTAGCATTGGCACATTCCCACTAGGAATGATGCTCATTTAATATATTTTGCCACGTTTAACATTCTCTCTGTTCATAAATATATGACGTTTTAGAAAGCGTGCAGTCAAATTTCTCTAACTTGGACCAATAATATATGAAAAACTATTTAGATTGGTTATGAAAGAATAGTATCATTAGATTTGTTATGATACATATTTTCATAATATAGTAGTTTTTTACTAGCATAATTATACAAAAAGTAACAATCAAAGTTAGGAATTGAAGACCGTGTCAATGTCTAAAACTTCATGCATTCTTGAACAGAGAGTATGTCGACGATCGAGTCGCCGATCTTATGAAATAAACAGAGAAAAATGGCAAAGAGTTTTTGGGAGAGAATGGGACTACTCTTTTATTGCTATGAACTAGCTATTACAGGGGGTGCCCTCGACCAAGCAGTGGACTAATCCTAATTACACTGAGCGTAATGCTTGCTATCTTGTGGAATCAGACTTGAAACATGAATCTAATACCGATTGCAGTGCTTCAATCTGATGTAGTCTGATTCACGCTCCATCTTTAAATAACTGTCAAAGATATGGCAGTTGCCTCCTTGAAGAGATGCCTATTGGAAGTGCCGCGATGGGTGGGCGGGCGCGCGATTGATAAAGTACCAACCGTTAATTTGTTGTGTACGTGAGATACTCAATCCATAGGGTGGTTGTTGTCAGTGTCTTAGGACCATGAAACATCGCGTGATATGGAACAAATATGACATGTGTTTCATTCATCACACGGTAAGTAATATAGTTGGAGTTAGATCCGAATGCCAGTTCATTGCTTCTACGAACAGTTATCTGGTCGGGAACTGGGTATAGGACCTCATCTGACTAGGACACTTATTATGTAACCTCTGGAATCCGTACGACCACAGGAGTCGTTAACCTTAGGGGTTACGACAATGAAGACATATGATCTTTTATTATGTATTAAAGTAATACATAGATATTCTAATCCTCGTTAGAGTATATAAACGGATCTTGACTGAGGTTAGCGGAGGACGACGTACACGTAACATATGGAGAAAGAACGATCAAAGTCAAGGTGACAGCGTCTGAAATGACCTCATTTCTGGGACCGTCAAACTTTTCACAACCGCCCATGTGCAGTTGTGAAGCAAGAAATAGCGTCACAAGCAAGCTTTCAATTACATTAAAAGCCAAACCTATATTACACAAGGATAAGGCTTAACAACCAGCTTTAACACAAACGCATGCATCCAAGCCTAAAGTTAATATATTACAAGACAAAATAATTTCCAAATCACAGGCATGCTTGAGCGCGGTCGAGACCTAATACCAGTAATCAAAGCCATCTGGAGGTCCACCAAAACCTTCCTCAATGATATTCTCGGAGTTCTACCAGTTTTCTTCTGTAGTTGGTTTAGCAAGTATGACTACACAACCATACTCAGCAAGTTGCATGGAAAGCTATTTAACTACATGCCAAGGGTTCAATTGATTGTTGAGGGTTCACCATATCAGGTATATGTGGATGCAACATTTGAGTTAAAGTAGTTTATCTTTAAAACAATGAAATTATATTAATATAACATCAGGGGTTTACTCAACAATTGTGATTACCATCTTAACATCTCAAAATCTCTACTTATGCCTCATGTACTGGAATCCTGGAATAACCCATGAACACGACTTCATTAACCGAAAGCATGGTATATCCGAATACCAATGATTATACTCTACAAAGTTACCCAACTTTACCCACAAGATACCTCAAACTCACAATGTCATGCCATAAACATGCAACACGTTAGCGTGCAACTGAGCTGAGTGAACAAAGCCTTTTCACTGCTCAACCTTTCAAGCCTTTACCTGGTAGGTTCTTGGACCATACAACAATCGGGAAACAACCGACCAACAGTGGAATGCACAGTTCGATGCTGACGGTACCTACCATTGTGTAGACCAGCGAGTGTTTCTCCATTTCCACTCCAGTCCCACCCCCAAACAGCGGCTGTACACAAAAGCAGGTGTCATGATGTAGATATTCAATCAGAAGAGCAGCGTACTAATCCAAGAATTTTTTTTTTTAAATAATGCATTTTTTTTAAAAAAATACAAAACTATATTATCATCTCAAAAATTACAAAAATAGATTCACATCGCCATTTCAAATGGCGGCAGAAACCCCAGACATGAGGCGGGTTCACATCGCTATTTCAATTGGCGACATGAATATATGAATTTTAAATATAGAAAATAAACTCAAAAATTACAAAATTTTTTGTGGAGTATCAGATAGAGTGTTCTTTCTTGTGTAATTTTTTCATAATTTTATCCATTACGAATTTGTCTCTAAAATTCATTTAAGTATACTATTTGTAGAATTTGTAAATATACCAAATGAGGTCCAACAATTATGAAATATTTTGTGAACGCTTCTTACATAGTGAAAATGTTTGTGTAATTTTTCAGAATTTTATATGCTATGAAATTATCTCAACAATTAAGGGTACACAATTAAGTACCTTTGTATCGGAAACCTAAATTCAGAATTTTAGAGATAATTTCAGAGCATATAAAATTCTGAAAAAATTACAAAAACAATTACACTATGTAAGAAGTGTTCACAAAAAATTTCATAATTGTTGGACTTCATTTGGTATATTTACAAATTCTACAAATAGTATACTTAAATGAATTTTAGAGACAAATTCATAATGGATAAAATTATTAAAAAATTACACAAGCAAGAACACTCTATATGGATACTCTACAAAAAATTTTGTAATTTTTTGAGTTTATTTGCTATATTTAAAAATTCATATATTCCTGTCACCCATTGAAATGGCGGCAGAACACGCCTGATGTCTGGGTTCTGTTGCCATTTGAAATAGCGACAAGAACCTATTTTTGCAATTTTTTGAGATGATAACCTATTTTTGTAATTTGTTTTAAAAATGTATTATTTCAAAAAAAAATTCCTAACCCAAGTTGGATATACCAAACCCGTGGTTGAACATTTTTTTGTGTTTGTTATTTGGCACAAGGTTCTAGTCCTTACTCGTTTCTAGTGAGGAGGTGAACTACCAACCAACTCGTGGCTACCCACCTTCTTGGCTCCACCTTCGACTCACTTTTATCAAGTCTATTGAGTTATCCAATCTACTAGTCTCAACCCTCAACTCTCTACCAAACCATTGGCGGCTAGCCAATACTCTTTTTTAGTATTTCATAACACATTGCGTGACAATGCCGAACAATAGTTATTATTTTATGTAACTTAAACTTGTCAAGGTGAATATGACCTACAAAGGAATAAGTGGGTGCGTATGTGGGGTAATGGAATTTATCTACTCATCACGGCATTCAAAAGTATTATTTCAATATTTAATGTAATTGGCATAAATATGGTAATGAAAGTATTAATAAAGGTACAAAAAATTTAGGATCAAAATGATCAAATGGATGCAACATGCCTCCTTGTTCAAAGTCTTCGATTAACTCTGCTTCTCCGACGTTTTGTCCGGCGTTTTTCAGAGCCTGGTCGTCGAAGTCGGGACCTAACATAAAATAAAATAATTCAAACAAAACATCCGAGCTCAACAAGGAGCGAGCTGCGAACAACATGAAATAAAGAAATTCGGGAAAAATATAAAGAAGGGTGGTGTGGGAGATTAGGATTTATGGGATGCTTGATCTGGTTAAACGGAGTTGAAAATGGGATTCACGGGCTCAAAACGGTCGAAATGGGCATATTATGTTGAAAATGGGTTTAGATGAATAGTAATGTGCCTGATGAAGAATGCCGGTGTCGGTGTTTTAGAACCGAACTTACGTAAAGATTGTTTGATTCGGGGGTTCCCCTAGGCTCAAAATCACACAGAGAGGGAGACACGGGGATTTTTATATAGGTTCGGGCCTTCTCCTGAGAGAATAACAACCCTACTCCTATGCGTATGTATTGAGTATGTTGGATTACAATATCAAGAGAAAGACTAGAATGATGCGCCTTGTGCTCCTGATTTTTTCTCCCCCCGATCCTTTTGATGATTTTGCCTTTTATAGTACTCAGAGTGTGCTGCTGTTCTTCCAGTCCAAAAGGCGCCTTAATGTTGCAGATTATGGAGCCGTTATTGGAGATTACTGTGGGAGTAGTAATGTTCCCACGTTGTGAGGCAGTTATCACCATGATAGGGAGTTTAAATCGTGCCATTATTCTAGAGAGTAACAGCGTAGTTTACTGCCCATATCCTTAAATATGCTGCGGAAGATTCCCTAGTCGATTAGGCCCACATGTCTGTAAGCCAAATCGACTAGAGACTGGTCGTAGAAGAGCTTACGACCAAGTGGTGGTCGTAGAATAGCTTACGACCATAAACTGATCGTAGAAGAGCTTACGATTAAGACATAGTCGTAGAAGCTTTTACGACTATGGGGTAGTCATAGAAGGACTTACGACTATGGGATGGTCGTAGAAGGACTTACGACCTCCAGCTTCTATCTTATGAATATTAAGGGATATACTTAAGAACCATATGACGTCATTATTATTTATAATATGAATTACAGATAAATGATTAAATGAGGATTATTATATCCTCGTCATCTAGCCCCCCCCCCAGCTTCAAGTGAAAATAACTTCCTTCGGAAAGGAGCAATAGATGATCTTACGACCATTAGCTGGTCGTAGAGAGGTGGTCGAAGGACAAACTCTTCAACTGGTATTTCATTTGACCAGATCATTGACTTGGTCAAGAAGGTTGTAGGGAGACTTACGACTTACAAGGTGGTCGTAGGAGATCTTACGATCACATAGTAGTCGCAATACTGTAATCGAAAGAGAAGTTCTTTCCGACTGCTGTTGCTTTTGACCCAAAAATGACTTGGTCAAGAAGGTAATTTTGCTTGAGGTGTGAAGACAGGCTCGGTTTTCTTGAGCAGACAAATTTAAGAATCTGAATCGACTCTCACAGACCTTTTTGTTGGAGTAGTTCCCGAAGTGGTGGCAACCGTTGGGTCGCCATGTCTTTAACTCAAGCGTGCGGTTATAAATACTTATCGTGGGTGAAGCTTAGTTCTTTTACCTTTTCCCCAAATCGTTCATACTGTTCAAACTTTTGAGTTCTCTGCCGCCGACCAAATCGAGCCTCCTCCTCCAATCTTTCCAAATCCAAATTTCTCACCCTTGAGAGAGAGATGGTCGGAGCCGCTTCCTCGTGGGTGCAATCGGAGATGGATGCGACCAAAATCAAGGCTCGTGCATGAGAAGATCCCAAGAAGAAGTTAGTGAAGTGGATTGAGGTTTCTTTGGCGACATTGGTGTCGGGTGAGACTGGGCAAATCCCTGTCTTCCAAGCGTTCTGTGAGTGTGGCCTTCGCTTGCCTGCTCATCCTTTCCTCACCCTTGTACTCGAACACTTCGGCGTGGAGTTGGTGAACCTTGTTCCTAACTCTATTACGATGTTGGGTGTGTTCGTGTACCTGTGTGAGGCCTACCTAGGGATTCCGGCCAACCTAGAGTTGTTCCAGTACTACTATGGACTGACCAGGTTGGCTGGAGTTACTGGTAGCTGTAGTCTGAAGCTCCATGACGGGAAGTTGAAGGCGTATATTCAGATGTTTACCCGGTTGTCATGGCCGAGGTGAAAGAAGAGGTGGTTCTATTGGGGGATAACCAATGAAGACAGCCTCTCCTTCGTCGGGAAACTGGCTGAGAGGATCTCGGTCGGATCGCCCCCTTCATTTAAGCCATTGCGGACTTGAAGGAAGAGGGGCTTACCGGATGGCACGTGGTGAAGGATTTAATCACACGCCGTATCAGTCCTCTGAAGAAGAGGGCTCATCCGATGTGGAGGTACTCGGGGCCGAGACCCGACCAGGGACTACTAGGAGGGTAAGTAAACTTCAAGCTTAGCCTTCTTTCTGTTGATTTTTAGACTTAGCTTATTGAAAGTTTTCTCATCCCTATAGATCTCTCACAAGAAGAGATTGATGCTCGAGTCAAGCTCATCTGTGAGAAACCGCCAGCCCATGTGGTGGCTCCTCCAATCCTAACAGACCTGTCTCCAAAGGACAAGGTGGAGCGCCTAAAGGTAATCAAGAATTGATTTCATCTTTAGGAACTTGTAGTCGTAGAAGAACTTCTGACGAGTCTTGGTTGTAAAAAACTACGACCAGTCTCGGTCGAGAAAAGCTTACGACTAGGGGGTTGTCGTAGAAAAGCTTACGACAAGGTGATAGTCATAAAAAAAACTTACGACTGTTTTGTAATATCTCTCTTTCTGATTTCTGCAGAAAGTAGGCATGGAGAACCGTCGGGACGACGAAGAAGTCGAACTGATGGTTGTTGGCGCGGTGGTAGAGCAGTTTGATTCTTCCTCAGCCAAGAAGCGTCGGCTCGTTCAAGTCGCGAACAAGGGAGGTGCGAGCTTGAGCACTCTTGACCCGACAAGGCCTTTTGCAAAATTTGCTGCGGATTTGGCTGCTGCAGCAGAGGTTGCAGAGGTCGAAGCGCTCAAGCATCTCAAGCGCAAAGCCCCCAAGACCAAGGTACCCTCTTATTACAACGATAAGACTTTCGCAGTTTCTACCTCTCGTGGCTTTGTCAAGCGACTAGAAAAGGAGAACTGTAAGAGCTTTATGTCTTTTGTGAAGGAAACTGCTACGCACCAGTACCTGTGGTCGAGGGCAGTGCTGCCCCCAAGGTGGTCGAGACAGGTCTCGACCATCTGGAGAGCCAGGAGGCCCAAGGAGCAGTCGTGCTCGCTCAAGACCCACGACCAGACATGGTCGTGGCCATTCCTCAACTTGATTCTCGACCAGACGTGGCTGAGAAAAAGTTGAACAAACCTTCTTTGGGGAAGGTTTCTTCTAAATTCAAGATTAAGTCTGACACACGAAGGTATGTAGAAAGACAAAAGTATAAGAACATCATTTACCTTTTGCTTTTTACCATCTAACGTGTTTCCCTTTTTATGATCTTAGCCCGGCTCCTTTAGCCATCAAGGATGTTCTTGTCAAGGAACCCACTGCCATCTCTTCGGCATTTGGAGAAATGGCAGTGGCGGTGGTCGAAGGTTCGTCCGCCGTCCGAGTGGTGGAAGGTGTCGTTGTTGCTGAAGCAGCTACGACTACTAGGGTGGTCGTAGAACCAGAAACAACTACGACCACGGGAGTGGTCGTAGAGGCCAAGGTGAGGACGGCGCCTGATGCTGTGGAGGCATCAGGCCAAGGCGATGGATCATTGGTCCACCGCGCCGGGAAGGAAGTCGTCGTAGACGTTCCTCTCGGTCCTCAAGGAGGATCTGGCGTTACTGAATCAGAAGATGAAGAATATGCCAACTTCTCTTCTGAGTTCTTCGACTCGTCTCCCATAGTGGGATCTTCTGCCCTCAGATCTCGCGCCCGGGTTCCTCACCCTAACGGCATTCCCGACAAAAGGGATGTCTTCGATGACGAGCGTTTCGAAAAGGTGTGATGGGACCAAGTCCATGAGATCGACGAGCTGAAGAACCCCAGGAGGGTGGTGTTCTCGTTTGCTCGAATGACCATGAATGTAAGTACCTGTTGATCGGCATTTACATACATATCTTTTCTTGTTTCTCACTGTCTTTCTTTATGCAGAAAGCTTTGGAATAAATTGTCACTGTTGTTGAGTACAATAGGCAACTTGTCCAGCTGCGACAAGAGAAGGCGGTACTCTGCGAGTAGGCAGAGAGATGGTAACTGGTATTCGTAGTCGTTTTATATTTCAACCACTTATACAATACTTACGGGGGTTGTCGTAGAAGATCTTACGATTAGATACTGGTCGTAGGAAGACTTACGACCAGGAGATTGTCGTAGAAAAACTTACGACTAGGTACTGGTCGTAGGAGGACTTACAATCAGGGTATTTGTCATAGAAAAACTTACGACTAGGTTTTGGTCGTAGAAGAACTTACAGTCGCTTGTTTTATGTTGATATCTACTCTTTTCTTTTGTAGGTTCAAGAGTGACGAGAAGACCTTAGCTGATTCTCTCGACTATGAGAAAGCCGAGACGAAAGTAAGAAGAATGAAGACCTCCTGAATAAGCATTGGGAGGCAAACTCTGCAGTCCAAAGGTTGCGGTGACAAATAAACCGTAAGTGCTGAACTTGAAACCACTTACGATCTTCCTTTCTTTTTCTAACTCTTATTCTTTTCCAGAAAAAGAGGTCGTAGTTGGGAAGCTTGAAACCAAGGTCAAAGAAAAGACCTTAGTTCTTTACGAGATTACCCGTATCGCCAAAGAAAAAGACCGAGAGGTCCAATCGTAGAACTAGTGCCATATGAAAAGCACTGCTTCTCACGATGAGGAAGTCAAGAAGTTAGATTCTCAACTAGTTGGTAAGCAAATCTTTACCTGTGATTGATTTTATTTTCCTTTCGAGGTCGTTTTTTCTGACTTGTTTTATTCTTTTCAGAGCAAGTAGTAGAAATAAAACGACTCCGCGAGGTTTCGACTCGCAATCAGGAGGAAATGAAGGCTTCGAAGATCAATCTTCTAGACAACATTTCTCTTCTGAACAATGTACTAGGTGGGCTTCATGCTGAAGGAATTACTCCTCGCGAAGACACGCTTTCTGCCTACTCGAGTGCCATTGGCGATCAAGTCGGAATATTGCAAGAGTTGGTGACTACTATGAAGACTAACCAATTCGATTGAATAAAGGAGGCGGTTAAAGAGGGAATAAGATTTGTTTTAGCAAAACTTAAAGCTCATGACCCTAGCCTTAATTTGCAACCCGTCATAGACAACTTCGTCTGCCCAAAAGCAGAAGGGGAGTAGTTAATGACGAAAATGCAGCCGATCGCCGAGGAAGTCACGGAGGATATGCAAATAGGATCTCCTTCGTCAGAGTAGTCTGTACCAGAGTCTTGAGTCCTATAAAGATAATTTTTTTATTGTTGTTGATATATAATCCTTCTTTCTTCCTGAAAATCATCTTGTCAAGTAGTTAGTAACTCATAAGATAATGAATGGGAAAAAAGAGCAAAACTAAGAATTGAAGTCAAGTTAATAACTTTATCCTAGCCCTCGACTATTTTCTTGGTTTATTTAGATAAACCAAGTAAATAGTGTGAAATGGGTTTTCTTAAAAAAAAGAGGTTTAGCTAACTTGTAGTTTTTCGATCACGATTATCATGCACTGCTCGAAAGAGTAAGAATGAGTCGACACTAGGAAGTTCCTTCTAGTGGGCAAGACCACGTGCAGATAGGAAAGGCTTCAACTAGGTGATGTTACTATCTCCGATGAAATTAATCAAATCCAGAACGGTCAACTTGAGTTAGATAAACGTCTGGAGTGCCTTTAAAAATTCGTTCAACTCTTCAGTGCACTCGATAGGTTCGCTCTGGTAGCAAGAGTTAGAAACAGGACGACGTTAGGAAGTTCCTTCTAGTGGGCAGGACCACGTGCAGAGAGGAAAGCCTTCGACTAGGTGTTGCAACTTCCTCCGACCAGTTAAAACGAAGCGAGTTTACCAAAAGTAGTCGAGCAAATTTAAAAAGTGTACTCAGCTTAATTTATTTTTCAAAAATCAATGAATAAATAAACTAAGGTACTAAGAGTCGGCTTGACATTATTTCGACCATGTTTTTTAAACCCAAGTTCTTTGTGTTGGCGGCGAAAAGGGAGGAACGAGTCGACACTAGGAAGTTCCTTCTAATGGGCGGGACCACGTGCAGAGAGGAAAGGCTTCGACTAGGTGATGTTACCATCCTTTTGACCAGTGTAAAGATGAACTGGGTACTGGTCGTAGAATGTCTTACAATCAGTGTAATGTCGTCGAAAAGCTTACGGCTAGAAACTGGTCATATGTGGACCTTCGACTAGGGTATAGTTGAAAAAAATTATCAAAGCTCTACTCAAAGTACGACAATAAAGAAGGAAAGTGTAACACCCAAAGTTACATTACCAATTTAATATTTATTAAAGTTATCATTTTATTGAATTTTACGAAATTTGAAAGAATTTGATTGCTTTATTTAATTTCTGAAGTTTTAAGGGTCAAAGATAAAATTTATTAAAGTTTTTAAAGTTTTATTTGAGTTAAAGTTGAAAAAATAAAAACTAAATTAATTTTGAGGATTTTACGAAATTTTAAAAGCTTTTTCCTAAATATTTTAAAATCAAAATAATTTATTTGCAAAATTAAAAGCCAAATCTAAGTTGGAGATAATTTTATTAAGTCCGAATAATTCTAGGAATTTTTATAAATTTTTCTAGAATTTTTGGAGCTAAATTACTATTTTCTAAAATCGTTTTGAATTAACGGAATTATTTAAAATCATAAAACAATTTAAATCCTCCAATTGTTTTTGGGCCGAAAGCTCGCCTGGCCCAACTCCTCCATCACAAGACGCCCACCAATTTAAGCACGGCCCGCCAAGCACCCCATCTCCTCATTCCCTACCTCCCTCCAACCGTCGGATCTAAATTCGGCGGTTCACACGCCATCCACGCCTCCCTCTCTCCAGCACACGATTCCAATCCAACCGCCACCGAGCCTTCTTCCTCCCTCCCACCTTCTTCCCCACGACCCCAATGGACGGCCGCCATTTTGCCTTGCAGGAACTCCTCAACCGTCCTCCTCAGCCGCCTTTACCTCCCAAGCCACTCGCGCACGACCCGCACCCCTCAACCACCTCCACTTCCCCCCACGATTCCCTCTCTCTCTCACCCGTCTCGCCCGCGCGCCCAACTGCCACCGCCATTGCCGCGCCACGACCTCCACGCATCCACGCCACTCGGTGCCCCTAGCCCCTATAAAGGGAGCATGGAGCGCCTCCTCCATCTCCATCTCTCCTCTCGCTCACCCTCTCTCCACCTCTCAATCGACCGAATTTTGGGTTCTATTGCGTGCCGCCGCAAAGGACTTCTTCCCCGATTCCGGCGCCACCGCCGCCTCCTCGCCGCCGCCCTTGGTACCCTCGGAACCACCACCTCAACGCCGTCCCGTCGCGCCTCACCTCGCCGGGGCCCCTACGGAACGCTGCCGCCGCCATCTACCGAACCTCACCGCCAAAATCCTGCCACGGCGTAACCTTTCGCCCGCTGCGCCACCACGGTGAGCATTGTGATCTGACGCCGTCCTCTTTCGATTGATGCCTTCTCGGCCGCCGTCGTGCGACCCTCACGTGGCGAGCCCGTCCCGAGCGCCACCTCCATGGGAGTCGACGTGGCTTGGCCGCCTCGGCGCCAACCGTGCGCCACCTCGGCGAAGCCCACGTGGCAACCCGTGGCGCCTCGTGTCGATGATGTGGCGCCGTGTCAAGACGCCTCTGAGCCAAAACCCCGTGGGCCTAGTCCATATGGACCGTGTCTATGACACGTGGGGCCCACCTATCGAGTTTATTTTAATGTCTTTTAAAACCAAAAATCCTATTGCTTGCGTCGGCATTTCGCAATAAAGGATTTTCTTCGAAAAATAAATCAAAATATTCATTTAATTTGAAATTTGGTTAAAACTTGTAAAATTCATAACTTTTGCATCCTAACTCCAAATTAGATGTTTCAAATTGCTAAAATCTTAGAAAATTATTGCCTAACTAAATAAAATATAAGTATTTAATTTGGAGTTCAGTTTAGTCTTGTTTTAGAATTTAAAATTTATTTAAATTCCAAATTTAGATCAAATTTTGCAAAATTCATATCTTTTAAATCCCAACTCCAATTTGAGTGTTTCAAATTTCTAAAATTTTATAAAACTATTATCTAACTAAATAAAATAGAATTATTTAGTTTTGAGTTAAATTGATTTGCCTTTTTGATTTGTTATTTGAATTTTGTTTGAATTTGGATCGTTTTCAAGTATAGATTTAACGACTTGAATCGAGAGTTCAACGTAGTTGGAGACCATATAAGAGGATTGATTTTGACTGTATGATCATCGTGGTTGTACACACAAGCAACTTTGGAGAGAGTGTTTGTGAGTACTAGGTGACTGTTAAGAAAACAACATCACCAAGCAAGGCAAGTTACATTCTTGACCATATTTGCACCCATTATTTTAAATTATTTAAATTCTGTTTTAAATTATTATTGCATGCGTATTTATATTCATGTAATTTAAATCCTGTTTTAAGCTTTATAGTTATTCCTATTCCATTGTATAGCCAAATATTGTCGGTATAGACCATATGGAGAACCATTCAATGTGATATATATCTTTGGAGGTAGAAAGTGAAAATATTGGATTATAAGATAACATGATCGTTGGATATGAGATTAAAGAAATTGATTTGTTGTTGAGATTAAATTATAGAAATATATTATTGGGCATCAGAATATGGGAGATGGAAGTATAGGATTACACAATTGATGGACATGGGATTGTAGATATGCATTATGGATGGATATTGAATTATAGAATCACGTGTTTGCTGGATATTAGATTATATGAATACATGATGCTTAGTTATTGATTATACAATTATACAATTGTTGATCGATAGATTATAGGAAAAATAACGGTTGGAGATTGGATCATATGAATGCATTAATGACGGATGTAGAAATAAGTGATCAATGGATATTGAATGGTAGAGATAGCTAACTATTGATATTGGACTACTAAGATTGAATTATAGAAGTAGTCATTCTGAGAATATTGATGGGCTTGGGTGTTGGATTGTGGGATTAACCCTTGGTGGAATTTTAGGAATAAAACTTGATCGGATATTAGAAGTAGATAATTGTTGATAATGGATTGACGAAGAATGGATTATAGAAATAGATAATCATTGGATATCGAATTATCAAAATTGGATTATAGGATTACATAATCATCGGATTGATGGGTGTTGAATTATTAGAAATAATTCATTAGGGATTAATGGATTGATGGACATCAGTTATAGAATTAGAGCATTCTTGAATGTTGGATCGATGGAGGTCGGATCATAGAAATAGACCGATATGGTGGATATTGGACTAAGTAATGTTGTAGTATAGAATCACATAATTCTTTGGAGTTTGGATTATCGGATTATGAACACATGCGGATGGTTCACATACCGGTCTCGTGCTGACAATACCTTGACATTGAATCCTCACCCTTGTCACCTTAGATAAAACCTAGTTGATACAATAGTATGAACTAGGATCATTTGAAAAAGTTGCAAAGACATGCTTAGACCAAAATGTTTGATTTAGGGAGTTTGACCAAAATTCAAATATTGTTTAAATTGCATCCATGGCATTGGTGTGTTATGGAAGTTTATAAATGACTTTGAAAAATAAAACAAAGTGATGGTTTGGACTTGGGCGAAATGGTTGAAAGGTTGGTGCGAGGTTTATGCACCCGCTTAATCTGGTTAGGATTAAGGCCCAGGGTTAATTTGGAAGTCGCCCAAGTCAATTAAGGACCGGCCTTCGAGCGTTCCTTTGCTATGCCTATAATTAGGGGTGCAAACGGAGCGGATACGGACGGACATCGCTCATCCTGTATCCTTTTCCATATTTTTTCTCGGATACGGAGTCGGACACGGACAGTGCCGGATACGAATACGAATGCGGATAGTCTCGGTCACGAATACGGAGCGAATACATGCCGAATCGAATACGGATTGTCTCGGTCACGAATACTTATTCGGATATTGCACAAAAACATAAACCATATATATCAGTATATCACACAAATAAAGATCAATCAACCATACTACATGTCCAAAATGCAACTAGATTAGTAGTTTAACAAGTAAATTTAAATACACCACATGATAACAAAGACTAGTTAAGCAAGTAGTAACCAGCAAGTACATGACATAGGCTAGTTAAGCAAGTAGTAACAAAAGGGTAAGTGCTAAGTAAGTATGTAGAGCGGTAGTAGATCGTTGACCGCACAAAAGACTTGTCTTTGTCTAGCATTTGCTAATAACTTATTACCATGCCTCGATCGATCACACCTCGGCCATCATCTTATCCTACAAAAATAGATTTGTAGAGTATGAAATCATATCATGAAACCAAGCTGAAATTGATATTTTGCCATCTTAACATCTTAGTAGTATACACCACACAACACAGTATAATAGCAGACTAGTATGATCAATGGAAGTGCAGATTCAAAGGAGCATAGTAGTGAATAAAGGCTTAAGTTTTGAGGCGTTATAACTGTAAGTTATAACCTTTGTATGCTCTTATTTTCTCTTTAATACAAATATACTACTATTCTGCATGTTTCAAACCTGTTCTAATGTTAAGACTAAACTAAATGTGCAGAGAAAACTCCAAAAAAATAGAGAGAATTGAGTGAGTTAAGTGCGGGAAGCTATAGAAGCAGGAGCTAGATAAGTACATAGGTTAGAATGGAGCCTTAAGTGGAACAGTAAGTATTTGGTGACCTCCATAAATAACTTTCTAAATTTTTTTTGTATGGAAGAAGACTGAAGACCATCTGACGTTGGGTGCTAAATGGCTGCGAGATAACTTTCTGAACAATAATTGCCATTTGTAATAAAATATTTTAAAGTTTGGTGCTAGAAGATCAGAATACTACTAGAGGTAATTTGAAGAAAAGGGGACGGCAAGGTACACAAAGAAGGTGTGTTTTGATTTTTGAGCGACAGAAGAATCAATTCACATGTTGTGGCAATGATGAGCCGGGTTCTAATAGAGGAAACTATTAGGCTCTGCACTATATGATTGAGCTTGTTTGCTAGAAATACATCGATGCAATCGATATTCACATGATCGATGCCATGATTTTTCGAGTTCTACAAGATTCAACTTGTTTGAGCATGCAAGTCGAGAAATTTGCAAGAATTGTTAGGCATGTGGCATCGCACGTATTATCTTTGGATCAATTTCGGCTTGTAACAACAGTTTGGTTGTTGGAGTTGACAATGGGGATGGTGGCCTCTTGGCCTAGAAAAAATGGTGAGAAACCGGACTAATCTCAGCTTCTACACATTGCATTAACAATTAAACAAAAGACCTTCCACTCTTAGCGTTAAGAAAATAGAAACGGTTCTTTGCTACAATCTAATTAGAGATTCCACATATTTGAACTTTGGAAATTACAGCAATTCCTAAAAGGTATCTTTACACTCGGATTAACGACCGAGCAAACACTAAAAATTGTGCTACAGTTATCTAACGATGCCAAATCATCCCAAAGTAAAAATAGGAAATATAATTCCTTTTATCTGAAGTCATGTGATGCAAAGTTTTCTTGACATTTCGAGAAGAATTCTATCTTGTATAACTCATTAGTCATTACCAAGGGAAGAGACCTTGGAATCAATAAGCTCGAGATGTCAGCAGACAACGACATCTGTGGATCAGAGAGCCTCACGAAGTATGGAGCAAGAATTGCAAAGAGTAATATAATCTAGCCTCCTACTTGATTCTTTGGAATGCCTTAACAATGCAGATCATGCAAAATAGAGCCTTTCCTTAACAAAGGTAAGTTAACCAATACCTTAACAATGCGGATCGTAGAATTCATTCCTCACCATATCCAGTGTCTTCAGGCACCTGACAAGGAAAACATTTTATTAACTTGTGATTTGTGAAGCTCCTTTCCATTCACAGCTCATGAAAGGCACATGTTTAGTTATACAAATTGAAAGTTAACAATTATCAAACCTCCGTGTTCATGTTTGTAGTAGCACATTGTTTATCTTCTAGCTCCAAATCTAACTCATCAACAAGTGATACTATCTTCTCCTTAGAACCTGAAATTTTTAAATGACATGAAGTTAGTAAACTAAAGCTGAAAATGGTATAAACTATGAACTAAATGACTTATTATTACCTTTCCTAGATGAAGTTGTCCAGTCCTTGGTACAAATTAGAGCCTCAACCACCTCGGGCTCTAGTCGACTACGGAATGGATCAACAACACGCCCACCAAAGACTAAAGGCCGACTCACTGAAGCAGCGGTGGATACTTGAATAGCTAACACGTCACGAGCTAGTCGTGAGAGAACAGGAAAAGTCTCTTGGTGTGTGTTCCACCATGACAATATGTTAAACTTTGCACCCTTACCAGTAGGATCAACCCACGAATTGGTTTTTCTTTAAGGTATAGCTCCAATTCATTCATATCACAACTTGTCACAGTGCATCCTCATACAAGAAGCTGTTCAATGTCATCAATACCCAAGTCGGCATCACCATGTGGATGAGAAGGTTCTTTAGAATTAGGCTTTGAAGCTTGAGTCTTTGGCCGATGTAAGCTTGGAATAATTTGTTCACAACATCTATAAAGCGATTAACTTCATGAGTAGCCCTCTCATGATGATAAATCTTCCCCATAAAATATTCCACCAGCTTTTTCTTATATCTTGGATCAAGAAAGCATGCAACAACAAGAGCCATGTTCGACTTGTCCCAATACTTGTCATATTTGGCTTTCATAGCCTTTGCCATGCAAGAAATAGTGTCATCATCACTTTCACACCATTCTCGCAAGTACCATCTTAATCTCACAAAATTTCCACCAAAACAGATTTTTGTTGGATATTGATTTCGAGAAAATATCATAGTAGCATCATTGAATTTCTGCAAACACTTGCATAATGCTTCTGCCATATCCCAATCCTCATCTGTCGGAGAACACTTCTCATATTTACTCTTGTTCAAAAACAACAACCTTTCAAAAGCACTCTTGTAGTAAATAGCACAACTCAACATTTCATATGTAGAGTTCCACCTTGTAGGCACATCTAATGGAAGACCGGATTTATTGTCCAAGTCGCATTCTAGTGCACACTTTTGGAATTCCTCCCATTGCAATGGAGAATTCTTCACAATTACAATAGTAGCTCTAATATTCTGAACTGAAGATGCAATTGCTTTTAAGCCATCTTGAGCGACAAGGTTTAGTATGTGACATAAACATCTCACATGAAAAAAAACACCATCACATATCAAGGGAGAACGCTTATTAAGCTCCACCACAACTTCTCTAACACACTTATCATTGGATGATGCATTGTCTAGAGTGAGAGCACATAACTTCTTCTCAATGTTCCAAGACATGACACCCTTGACAAATTCATTTGCTAGATTAGTTCCAGTATGGTTTCCTTTCACATGAATGAATTTAACAATTCTTTTTTGCATATGCCGCTTATCATCTATCCAATGCACAAGGATACACATATAACCTTTATTTTGATTAGATGTCCACATATCCATAGTTGAGGAAAATCGACAAGAAAGAGATTTTAGTTGTTCATATAACTTCTTCTTTTCATCTCCAAACATGTCCAATATCTCTTTCCTAGTGGTTGTGCGACTCTTGAGCGAAAAACCGGGGACGCAGAGACTTGATGAAATCAACAAAGTACTCATGCTCAACCATAGCAAATGGATATTCATGCATAATTAGTGCTAAATAGAACTTCTTCAGGCTAACTTCCGCATCATACCTGTAAATTTGAACTGAACTATTTTCTCCACCTTCATCATTCTCAAATTGCAGCTGTTGTTGTCCTTGCTTTATGGCATGCTTGAATCCCACATGATTCCACAATGCCTTTGTTCCCCTTGAGGTCTCAGCTCGAGCTTTGTGAAGACATTTATTGCATTTCGCCCAAACTTGTTTCTCCTCCCGCCATCTCTTGTCGGAACGATCCGAAAGTACTTAGTGTAGTACTCCCACACCTTGGAGGTACACTTCTTCTGCTTCTTCACAGCAGGTTCAATTTCTCCTGTGCAAGTCTCTTCATTTACTTCAACATGTCCTACACCTCCAATGGTTGCGGTTGTCTCACACGCCACCAATGCACTCGGTGGCGGTGGCGGTGGCGGTGGCGTTGGCGCCGAGTGGCCCGTACCAACTGCTGTGGTGGCAGCAGCAGGAGATGCTCCTGTGCTAGCACAAATGCTTGCACTTCCACTTGCAGCAGTCATCTCAAATTCTCAATACTCTACAAATAGCAAAATCAAGATAGCAAAAACTTAGCAAGGATAGGCGGCATATTCGTGAGGTCATAAGAAATCATTTCAACTTAGTGACATGAGTACATGACACTGATGGAAATATTAGAAATTAGACATTAATGATGGCAGGAATAATAGGTCTAAATAATAACAATAAATGGTAGCTGAAAAACTCTCCAAAAGAAATGATAGCTGAAAAGTGCTACAGAGCTGTAAAAGTTTAAGGTAAATAGTGCAAGATAAGGTAATTCTTGTGACAACTTTGCATACTTGTCTCTGATAGCACGATGCCTATAAGCAAGCTTCCTTTTATTCACATCATCATAAGGAGAGCTAAAGCAATCAGCCTCAAAATCATATGTTGTCAAGTCTTTCCCATCATCATATTCACTCAAAGCAGTCCAAACATTAGTTCAGCCTCAAAATCTGAGATAGGGTTCGTTGTAGTTCTCAGTCTGCATTTGGTGTGAGAACAAAACAGTCAGTTGATGACATATAAACAAAGGTTAAGGTCTGAATATAACTCTTGTTCAGCTGAAGCCTGAATTATGTGTCCAAGGATTTAAACAAAGGAACATCTAATCTGAAAGTAATCTTGCCAGACGCCAGTTAGTGCTCCACGGATTTTTCAGTGTCACACAATTTTAACAAAGGGTCTGTTTGTGTGGTGAAACATTGTCCATTATGGGCAATGTTTGCTACCTACTTGGGACGGCATATATTTATATCCCTACCAAATGATATCCCACTTGAAGCTATGGTTTGTCAGGTAAGAGCTGGGATCTTAAGCGAGCATAATGTTAAGGTCTCTCGATGGCGGTGTCAATATAACTCTTGTTGTGTATTGTCTTTGAGGGTAGTTTTCCCCAACATTATATTTGAAAATCACCACAATGATGTTGCGATCATTCCTCTAATTTGCTTATGTGAGGCCGTGTTACACCATTATTGCTCATCGTGAAAAATTCAAAATGTTTTAGGTCTCTACTCTCTAGTTCAAAGATGTGCGTCTCTGCACAATTATCATTGTGTCAAACATATTTGTTGTCTTTCTTTGTTTCCACATACATTATTGGATTATTACTACCTCATACGTCATGAGCGTTAACAATGAGGAAAAAGCGATTCTTCTGACGATTTCCTCCGATCCCAAGTTCCCAACGAGCTCCTCATAAGACAGAATTAACTGCAACTCCAAAGCTCATCTGAACACCAATAAGAGGCGAAGAGCAGCTCACCGTTGAGGGCCGTGAGGACTTGGGCGAGGGTTCGACTAGGGGCCAGGGGCCACAGCGTCGCCAGCTGCGCCCATGCCACTCTGGCTTCGGCAGCAACCCACTTCACGGTGGTGCTTCGAGCAGGCGGCAGCTAATGTCCTCCTGATCCCACACCGGCGGGCGACGGAGGGGAGGCGGCAGTGGGGAGGCGGTGGAGCACGACAGCAGGCCAGCTGCGGCAACCGTGAGGCGACGGAGGGGAGGCGGCAGCTGCGAGGAGGAGGCGGCGCGGCTGGCTGCAAGCGAGGGGGAGGGAGGCGAGGAGGTTTGAGGCGGAGCCACCGGCCATGAGACGGGAGGCGCGGGTTGGGTGGGGGTGAGACCAAGACCGGATCAAGCGGGTTGGGTAGGGCTGTGGAGGAGGAGGGACCGTGGGGCCGGGCGGCCAAGTGTGTGAGGGGCACGGTGAGCAGCGGGTCCGGTTGGGAGCTCCGAGCTTGTGAGTTGTGACCGACTGAGAGAGAGAGAGAGAGAGAGAGAGAGAGAGAGAGAGAGTGAATTTGGAAGGGAAGGGAGACCGAGTGAGGATGAGATGAGGGTTTGGCATTTTGGGCATTTTGGGCGGGGTCTGAAGCGGAGCTCGGCGGGATGCCAAAAAAATCGGATACGGTCGGTAATATCCGATTATAACGCCGGATAGTTCCGAAAAATCGGATATCTAATTATCCGAATCCAATCGAATCCGTGAACAATATCCGAATTGAATCGAATCGAAAAACATCCGGATATCCGGAAAAACCACCCGAATTTTGCCCACATTTTTTCGGTCGGTCGGTCGGTCGGGAATTATCCGCTCCGTTTGCACCCCTACCTATAATGGGCTATGCCTCACCGTGCAACCACATGTCCTCAGTATGGGGAGTAGGACCTGGCTTACTAATTAGTGATACCTCATTGTTATTTGTGCCATTTGTTTGTGTGGGTGTTGGTTAGACAGTTTTCCCACCTGGCGCAAGATGGGGCTTCCGGAGGATGGGTAGTCCAATGGAAGTGAAACCTTAGCGGGCATGAATACTTTTGGGTAGAACTTTGTAAAAGCCTTGTCACGTGCTCTAGACCGCTTACCTAAGGTAGTGGCGGTGGCATAGATATATCTTGGGACAAACTAGAGAATTCGTGTCATGTGGGTAAAGCTGTACAAACTCTGCAGAGTGTAAAACTATTCGAATAGCCGCGTCCGCGGTCATGGACATGCTAGCAAAGCCACTCAAAGTTATACTTTGGTTTTTGGTTTCAAAATGATTTGACATAAATGATTTTGGATTTCTATCCAAATGGGATTTAGGCGGGAAGCCATGTGATAGGAGGGTATCCTTCACCATTCATTATGGAGGTTATCCACACTATAAAACTGTTATTGAAAATCTGATTTTAGATATGGTATAAAAATGGCCTTGAAAATTTATACAAGTATTTAAAGAAAATGCTGCTTTATGCAAATTCAACCATATTAAGCTTTCCTTTGAGATATCCATATATGCATGTCATTCTGTTATTTGACGGGTGTAACTTGCGAGCACGGTAGTTGTGCTCATTCTTGCTTAATGCAAATAATTTCAGAGGAGAAGGACTTTGCTACCGGTGTGGATCTCGACGACTAGGCCGCTTCCCAGCTTGATTGCTGTGGCGGTTAACGAGACCCTACTACTTCTTCGTCTTCCGCCGTGTTTATTTTATTGTTGGCTGTAAGCCTCCTTTGTAATCAACTCCGTTGTTATTTATTAATAAAGTTGTGATATGATTTTGTTACCATATTTGTTTACTGTGTGGACTAGCTACTGATCATGGGACTAGTTCAGAAACACACAGAGGATTTGGGAGTGTTAATCCCGGGTCTTACAGAAAGAACCTGATGCTTTATTGCAGTGTTGGTCGATCACACATAGAATTTGTGTAACTGGTCGATGTTCCAAGAATTAGAGAGAATTCGGTATTCTTCCATTGCCAGTCGTACCGAACCTGGTCGCATAACTTCGACCACTGTGTAAGGACCTTCCTACTTGGGGGGCAAGTTTGTTCCGATTAGACTGGGATTGAATTTTCCTGAATACCAAGTCACCTCTGATGAAGGTCATGAGGTTGGACCTTCGATCGTAGTATTTGCGCAGGCTTCTTTGGTAAAGCTATTTGAGCGGATTAAGGCTTGATTCCTCTTCTCTTCGAGCAGGTTAATGTCATCCGCTCGAAGTTATTCTTGGGCTGAGTTGTTGAAACTCTCAACCCTTGTTGACCTGATTTTTAGTTCTAGAGGAAGCATGGCTTCAGCACCAAAAACTAGGGAAAATGGTGTTTCGCCTGTTGCCCTACTAATAGTCGTGCGAACTTCCCATAATACTGAGGGTAATTCTTGTACCCAAGCCCCCGAGCGCTTAACAAGCTGGTCGAAGACTCAAGTTTTAATTCCCTGCATTATTTGGCCATTCGCTCTTTCGACTGCCCCATTGCTTTGGGGATGGGCAACGGAGGCGTAACACAGCTTGGTACCCAACTCGTCGCAAAATTCCTGAAATTTTGCGCTCGAAAATTGTTTACCCTTATTTGTGATTATTCGACTTGAGACTCCAAACTGAGTAATCACGCTTCTCATCATGAACCGTTTTGCAGCTTCCATTGTTATCCCAGTCACAGGTTCGGCTTCGATCCATTTTGTGAACGTATCAATAGCCACAAAAAGAAACTCGAAGCCTCCTGGAGCTTTTGGGAACTGTCCTAGGATATCGAGACCCCACATCGCAAAAGGCCAAGATAGAGGAATTGTTTGCAATGCTTGAGCCGGTTGGTGTATTTGCCTGGTATGAAATTGGCATTGTACACATTTCTTAACCAACTCTTTGGCATCATAAAGAGTTGTTGGCCAGTAAAATCCTTGTCGAAAAGCTTTTTCGACCAACATTATGTAAGAAGCATGAGTTCCACAGATACTCCCGTGTATGTCGTGAAGGAGGGTTAGTCCTTCTCTCTGCGGTATGCATCGCATGAGTACCCCTTGAGTGCCTCGTTTATAGAGGACTCCTCTGACCAAAGTATACATTTTGGCCTTTCGGGATAAATGATCTGCCTTGAGATCATCATCAGGTACAGAACCCTTCTGAAGATACTCATAGATGGGATGCATCCAGGTATCTTCGTATTTTAGAGAGGCTGTCTCAATAGGAGGTGTCTCTGGTGTTTCAACCAGAGACGGCTTCTGGAGTTATTCCAGGAATACTCCTTTTGGTACTTGCGATCGGGAAGAAGCTATTCGAATAAGCTGGTCCGCGAGGAAATTATCCTTTCGAGGGATGAATTATACCTCAAAACCGAAAAATGCTTTTCAAGCTTTCGAACTTCTGATAAGTACCGAGACATAGTCGGATTAGAGCACTGGTACTCTTTTCCGACTTAATTCACGACTAGTTGAGAGTCTCCTCTCACGAGTAGTCGTCGAATCATGAGTACTTTCGCAGCTCGTATGCTAGCTAGCAAACCTTCGTATTCTACCATATTGTTAGTGGCCTGAAAGTTTAATTGAATGACATACTTTAAGGTCTCTTCGTTAGGAGATTCTAGGACCACCCCAGCCCCCGAGCCACTTAAATTAAGTGACCTGTCAAAGTACATCGTCCACTGATCGTGGGAATCGTACTGGGGATCCTGAACAGGTTCAGGATATGTCCATTCGGCGACAAAGTCTGCCAAGATCTGGGATTTAATGGTTGTTCGGGACACGAAATGGATGTCGAACTCCCCAAGTTCTACTGACCATTTAGACATACGTCCCGCTGCTTCCCTATTTTGGAGGATCACTCCTAAGAGAAACTCAGACGACACAATTATCCTGTGCGCCTGAAAATAATGCCGCAGTTTCCTCGAAGACATGAGGAGGGCATACAGAAGTTTTCGGACCTGAGGGTAACGCTCCTTAGGCCCGTGCAAAACTTCACTTACGTAGTAGACTGGTCGTTGGATGTTTTCACGCTCTACGACTAGTACTGCGCTCACTGCCTATGGCGTGGCAGCTAGATAAATTAAGAGCGTCTCTTTTAGTTTTGGGGAAACCAAAACAAGAGCACCTTATGACCACTCAAAACCCTCGTGCTTCCTTAGAAGTTTGAAGAAAGGTAGTCCTTTTTCTCCCAGTCGTGCGATGAAACGACTTAAAGCCGCCATGCACCTTATGAGTTTTTGGACTTCTTTCTTCATGGTTGGAGGGCGCATTTGCACGATGACCTTTATCTTTTCAGGGTTTGCTTCGATGCCTCGTACAGAGACCAGGAATCCAAGCAATTTTCCCGAAGAGACTCCAAACACACACTTCTCTGGATTGAGTTTCAGGCGGTGTTTCTGAGGTTGTCGAATGTCTCCTGTAAGTCTGAAACATGATTAAGCCACTTGATGCTTTTTACAACTAGATCAACATAGGCTTTCAAATTTCGGCCTAGCTGAGGTGAAAAAGTCGATTGCATCAAGCGTTGAAAAGAAGCGCCAGCATTTTTCAGACCAAATGGCATTTTGATATAACAAAATGTACTAAATGGAGTAATAAATGTGATCTTTTCTTCATCTTCTAGACACATATTAATCTAATGGTAGCTAGAATATGCATATAGAAAACTTAATGTTTCACAACCAGCAGTAGAGTCAACCAACTTTATTAAGGTCAGTGAAGTCTACACACATTCGCCACTTGCCATTAGACTTCCTAACCATCACAGGGTTGGCCAACCACTCTGGGTGGTCGACTTCTCTTATAAAGCCTGCTTTAAGTTGCTTGTCCAATTCTAACCTTATTGCATCTCGCCGATCAGGGGCAAATCTCCGTAACTTTTGTTTTACGGGTACTTTGTCAGGCCATAGAGCAAGCATGTGCCCGATTACTTCCCTAGGGACTCCAGGCATGTCGGATGCTTGCCATGCAAAGACATCTGCGTTTGCCCGGAGGAAAGTAATGAGGGTGTCTTCCTACTTGGGATCGGAAGTATCTCCGATGCGAATAGTCTTTGAGGGCTCCTCCAGATCTAGGGGAACCTCTCTGACTTGATCGTTCGGCTTAGGTGCTGCTTTAGGCTTCGACTGCTTGGTCGAAGGCTGCCATTTTTCTTCCTGAGTTGGCATCTGACCTACCATCTCGAGGGATCGACGGTCACACGTATGCGCCATCTTCTTATCACAGTGAATTGTGATTACTCCTTTGGGACCTGGCATCTTAAGACATTGATACCCATAATGAGTTGCCATTAAGAATTTTTCCAAAGCTGGTCGTCCGAGTATGGCATTATATGCCGTATCGAAATCGACCACATTAAAGGAGATCTTTTCCGTCCTAAAATTACTTGGTGAACCAAATGTTAAAGGAAGAGAAACTTGACCAATGGGTTTGGCCAAAGGCACTGGTACGATACCATGAAAAGAGTATCGTACCGGTCTCACCTTGGTCCTGGGTACTTGCATCTCGTCCAGGGTATTCGTAAACAGAATGTTTAACGAGTTACCACCATCAATTAATACTCGATTTACTCGACAGTTGTTAATGGTGGGTTCGACCACGATCAGAAAGTGACATGGTCGAGTTGAAGGGATCGGGCAATCAACCTTCTCAAAAGAGATGGTGACTTCGACCACTTCGGTATCTTATTGACAAGAGGAGGGTCAATGGAGTTTACCTCGCATTCGACTGCCTTAAGCTGTCTTTTTGACTCGTATGTTGATGATCCCCCAAAGATATGATCGATGGTGTGCTCAGGATCTTGAAACGGCATCTCCTCGTTGTCATCCGACTGTGTACGACCACTTGCTTGCCCTACCTCTTCAAGGGTAGGAAGTGATCCTTTACCATTATAGTAGTCCTCGAGTTTTCGTTGGAAAACTCGACAATTGCGGAGGTCATGTCCTTCCTTTTTATGGAAAGGACACCACCTAGGCTTATTATTCTTCCTTTCAGGTTGCTTACCTTTGCCTCGATCAAAGTATTGTTTGGAACTTCGTGGTTCCTTATCGCTTACGACCAGGACCTCCTTAGAACCATTGGCTTGAGGCTTTTGGCCCTTCGCCTTGTTCTTGGATTTCTCGGCATTTTTGTCCTTCTTTCTGCTACTTTCGCCGGCTTCTTGAGGATGCTTGTCATCACAATCGATGATTTTGGTGTTGGAAATATGCCCTAGAGGCAATCATAGAGATGATTATATTTCATTATGTTCATTATATTGGATAATATGTTATCTTGTTCCTAGAATAATATTGTTAATATTGATAATCAAGTATGTGACTTGATTGTGAAACTCTATATTTCTACGATAATTATTCTTATATGTTCCCTGGTCGGAAACATATGAGGACACATATAATAGACTAGCATATGTATTGGTTGATGACTATGTTTCACAGGTCATGGATATAGAGATATCAAACCAATAATATGGACACATGTTAGAGAACATGATGTTGGATTAGACCCACCTTGAGACACTATTGAGATTGTTATGATTCTATGTGTCGTTAGTGGGTCTCAAGCAATGTTGATGTATAATCCTTAGACACGAGATCAGATGGTTTCCTACATATGTAATAGCACTCTTAGGGGTTGCCAAACGCTACACCGTGAATCGGGTAGTTATAAAGGTAGCTTTGGGTATGCTATGAAACATGCAGAGGAATGTGACTGGTCGGATATGGGATTTGCCCCTCCTAACATAACAGGAGAGATGTCTCTGGGCACCTCGTTGTGTTCGGATAAAGAAAGTGCATGGCCATGCCACTAGTTGTCGAAGTGTTCGACCACGTAAAGTTATCCGACACCTCATCGAGAAAGTATTGAACAGTCCATGGATGACACAACATCACACCTGGAGTTCAACCAGACATCGTGAGGCAAAGGGAGAATACACGAGTAGGTCGCTTAGTTCGAACAGCTACGGACTGGTCGTATGGAAATACGAGCTGGTTATAAACTAGTCGAACGTAATCACAAAGTGGTCAAAACCTGGTCGTAAGGACTTACGAACTGGTCGTGACCAAATACGAACTGATCATATAGAGATAGGACCTGGTCGTAAGTGATGAGGACCTAGTCGTAGATCATATTGCATTAAGGTTCGTCCGATATAATTTGTGTGTGTTCGGGAATCGCTATGTTCTGCTAGGAGCCGCTACGACTAGTGATCGGAAAGGGTTTCCGAGTCACAACCGGCACGCATGAACCTGCTGTGGTCACACACTTAACGGGTTGGAACAAACCAAGATTTGAATACGATTCAGAACGTGTTCGGATAGGATCCGTCACGAGCACTATATAAGGAGATGCATGAGGCTATTGGGAGGTACGAGTGAATCACCACCGAAACTCTAGCTGCCATATTCCTGAGAGCTCTGCTGTGCAACTTGGTGCTAGTACACCGACGTACGGTTGTTCCTTCCCTAGACGTGTGGATACCGTAGAGGCGCTACTACGACTGTTGCGCTTGAGGACGATCTGCGATCTTCACAAGGAACTGCAGACGTTGCTAAAGGAGACGATCGACTTGTGAGGACGCTGGACGATCGACTACGACCACTACATCTACGCGCTCTACGTTGGACCAGGCTGCTCCAACCCTTCTTCCGCTGCTCTGTGCGTCTGGTGGTAATGATCTGTGATCATCTACTTGGTTGGCTTCCTGGTTTGCGTGGTAGAAATTTCTGTTTGTAGCTATCATAGCCTACCCGCGACCCAACATTTGGTCCATTCGACTACTTCATCAGCAATCGCATATCAATCAGTCATCTCGAAGAGTTCAGCGACAGTAGCCGGAGGATTCAAAGTGATGTCTTCTGTGATTCTTATGCTACGGACTCCCGGCTTGAAGGCTCTGATAACAAATGAATCATAAACCTTAGGAATTGAATTGCGAACCTGACTGAAACGCCTAATGAATTGGTGTAATGTCTCGTGGTCGTTCTGCCTTATCCTGTGCAGGTCGTCCTCCTTCCCGGGGTGATGGTAGGTGCCCTGGAAATTGTCTAGTAGAAGGTCGCAGAGGTGTTGCCACGAGTAGATCGATTCGAGCGGTTGGTTTAGCAACCACGATCGAGCAGACCCTTCAAGCACAGTAGGAAGGTAATTCGCTATGACGCGCTCTCCTCCTCCTGCTACTCAGACAGCGGTTGTGTAGATCTAAAGAAACTCGACGGGATTTTGAGACCCATCAAACTTCTCCATATTCTCTGGTCGAAACCGCGGCGGCCAATGAACTGCTCGAAGGTCAGGCGAGAATGCCCGACATCTGGTAATTACATCGTAACGCCTTCTTCGCAAGAAAGAGGGGTTGATGTCGCCAGACGATCGTTCATGACGATACCCAGCAATAGGTGAATCTGACTTATGATAAGTCTCGATCCTACAAGGGTAATACTCCTCGTATTTTGTCTGCTGTTGCAGACCTCTGGTTCGGAGTGGCGAATGATCGCCTTTCTTGGGAGCTTTTTGATCATTAGGCGTTCGTGGAACTCTTTTCCAGTTTGGAAAACGATGCAACTTGCGGCAATCTCCATGCGGTGAGTTATTCGAACGACTAGAAGCTGTCGGAGTCGTATTGCTACGACTTCTAGAATGATGTCGGTGAGGACGCTCGAGTTTGCTCATCGTACGTCGTAGCCTTTGTGTGATCTCTTCGGCGAAGGGGTCGTAACTAGGCGCTCGGGCGAGTTCTCGAGATGGGTTCTTGAGCAGATCATTGATATGTTGGAGTTCTTGAACTTCTTTCGACTGGTATTGAACGCGCGTAGGCAAATTTCTCTGAGCTGCAATTCGTTTCCGTCGGGTCGTTTTAGAATCGTTCATACCTGATCCTTGAGCTTGCCTTAGTGAAGTGCGATGATCTCGAGGATTTCCCGTACGCTCATCAGAGTGTTGACTCTGCTCATCGCCAGAGGTCTCCTTGCCATTGCCACGAGCGGTCGTAGGGTATGATCGTCGGGAAGCATCCTCGGTCCTACCTCTAGGATAGTTATTGCTACCTGAGGGAAGGACGAAGATCTCCCATTGATGATCTCCACTTACGCTTGAGGCCTCCTCACTTGAGGAGTAGTCGAATGACACCATCTGGCAACTTGGAGTAAACCCCTCCAGAAAGGGGAATTCTGGGTTATAGCCGTCTCCGTTCGTAGTTGTGCCCTACGTTGGGATGGTCGAACTCGCAGGAGAAGCGTGTTTGATCGCATCCTTGGCTGGGCTAACCGGAGAGAGAGAACCACCAGGTGCTGATGAAGATCCGGAATTACGACTTCCAATAGTTGTTGTGCTAGGTCAAACTGCTTCAGATGGACTTGAATATTTGGAGGGAGAACCCTCGCCATGCTCTAAGCCTGCCTTAGGACAACCCTTGTTGTGGTTGGATGGACCCTTGCCCTTTGAGGAAACTGGTTGCTCATCTGGACGTATCGTTGTGGGGGATAAGGATCCCTCCTCAACGCCATCGGTGGGATGATCTCCTCGAGAATGATCTCCGGAGGCGACATCACCATCGGATGATGCAGTACTCGGCTCGTAATCGAAACCGGCATCCATGTTGATATCTACGTAATCGGCCAAGTCGAACCAGTTCTCCTCATTCCATTCTCCTGCCATGAGAGCATGAGAGTTTGGAAAAACAAAGGAAAGCTAATGACTTGAAGATCCCCACGGTTGGCGCCAACTGTCGGTGTTTTAGAACCGAATTTACGTAAAGATTGTTTGATTCGGGGGTTCCCCTAGGCTCAAAATCATGCAGAGAGGGAGACACGGGGATTTTTATACAGGTTCAGGCCTTCTCTTGAGAGAACAACAACCCTACTCCTGTGTGTATGTATTGAGTATGCTGGATTACAATATCAAGAGAAAGACTAGAATGATGCGCCTTGTGCTCCTAATTTTTTCTTCCCCCGATCCTTCTGATGATTCTGCCTTTTATAGTACTCGGAGTGTGCTGCTGTTCTTCCAGTCCAAAGGGTGCCTTAATGTTGCAGATTATGGAGCCGTTATTGGAGATTATTGTGGGAATAGTAACATTCCCACGTTGCGAGACAGTTGTCACTATGACAGGGAGTTTAAATCGTGCCATTATTCCAGAGAGTAATAGCGTAGTTTACTGCCCATTTCCTTAAATATGGTGCGGAAGATTCCCTGGTCGATTAGATCCACATGTCTGTAAGCCACATCGACTAGAGACTGGTCGTAGAAGAGCTTACAACCAGGTGATCGTCGTAGAATAGCTTACGACCATAAACTGATTGTAGAAGAGCTTATGATCAAGACATAGTCGTAGAAGGCTTTACGACTACGGGGTAGTCGTAGAAGGACTTACAACTATGGGATGGTCGTAGAAGGACTTACGACCTCCAGCTTCTACCTTATGAATATTAAGGGGTATACTTAAGAACCGTATGACATCATTATTATCTATAATATTAATTACAGATAAATGATTAAATGAGGATTATTATATCCTCGTCAGTCAGGTTGGTGTTGTTGCTAATGGGTCGGGCTAAGTGAATAGTATCAGATTTTGGGCTATAGGCTAACGGGTTTCGGTGAACAGTGATGGGCTAGGCCGGAATAGTGTTTTGCACAGTGTTGGGCACCTAGGTGGCTACAGGCCTACTGGGCTAGGCCTTAAAGGCCCATTGCAGCCAGAGTTGCACACGGCTTCGAGCCGGTGCGCGCTCCATGGCGCCCGAGCCAAGGAGTAGGAAGCCAACGGCGCTACCGACGGCTCCGGCGGCGAGTGGCGGTGCCGGGTGGTGCAGCGAGCACCATGGTGCACTAAACAACCTAGTTTTGGGTTTTGCTTGGGCCAAGGTGGCTCGGAGATGGGGTGGCAGCGGTGGTGAAACTCTTGGTCAGAGCAGATGAAGGTGGCGGCGGTGGTTCGGTGGTGCTTCAGCCAAATTGGTCGACGCGTGAGCACTGGTGGGTGAAGGGAAGCTCGTGGAAGGTGACGGCGGGGTTTGGGGCACACCGAGACGGCCTAGCCATGTGAGCTGTGGGCGGCGCGACGGTGGAGGGTGGTGGCGGCGATGTGGTGGCGAGGATAGGGGAGAAGACAGTGGGAGAAAGGTTTGGGGTGGTGGAGCGGTGGTTGTGATAGGGTCGAGAGGGAGAGGGCGAGTTGGTGGTAGTGGATTAAAGTTTGAGCTCACCGGGGAAGAAAGGGGTGGCACCGAAATTGGGGAAGATCACTGGAGTTGGAGGGGATGAGAGGCGATGGTGAGGTTCAGTGAGTGTGGGTGAAGAGGAAGACGCGGTGGGTGCCGGCTTTTATAGCTCGGGAAGGAGACGGTGACGGCAATGACTGAGCTTGCTACGCGCAATGCGTGGTGGCAAGGTGGACGGCGGGCACACCGGTCGTCTTGAGGGGCAAGGTGGCGATCTGGCGGTGTCATGATGGTGAGGATGCCTCATCGGCACGAACATCTTGTTGAAGTCCGGCGCAGCGATGTGGAGTGGCAAGCAGTCGCGGTGTGGGGCATGGTCTTGCGGCGCACGCATTAATGGCGAAGCGGAGTTTGTCGGTGAGGTGGCGCGTGAGGTGGCAGCCACTGGCGCGAATTTGGCGCGGGGCGGGGGCGACACAAGGAAGATGGCTGGTACGGTGCAACGAGTGCCGGCGTGATGCGAGGCAAAGAAGAGCCGGGGCGGTGACGGCTTTGAGGAAGATGTCTTCAACAGAGAAAAACGAGATGGCAAAAGGAGAAAGCGGATTCGTGTTTAGAATTCTGAATTGGAAAAGAAATTCAAATTCAAACCAAAGGCTTAAAAAAAAAATTCTGATATTCAGGTTATTTCAGCGTCGGCCCGTGACACGGAACGAACGCGGTCGACCAATGTAATCCAGACGAGCCATGGGCCAGTCGTGTCCCCATCGCGGAACCTGATTGGCTGCTCCGGTCAACGTAATTTCAGAATTGGGCTGAACTTAACTAGGAAATGCCAACTAGGCCCATATGGCCGGATACACCCGTTCCGAACCGAACCAACCAACCAAATCCCGATACTTCCTATCGCGCCTCGGTCTCACCTCTCACGCAGCCCTCCAGCCCCATCCACTTCCCAAAGCCAGCAACAGAGAGCATTTCCTCGATCACCTCCTCGTCTCCATGGCCACCGCAGCTCTCTCCACCCTCTCCTCGGCCGCCGCCGCAGGCAAGCGCTTCGTACTCTCCTCCCCGTCGCTATCCTTCGCCTCCCGCCGCCTCGCCACCCCCGCCCACCTCCGCTTCGCCGCGGCGCCAAGGACAAGGAGAGCGGCGTCGGCGTCCCCAGTCGTGGCCGCCATCTCTGTCGGGGACAAGCTCCCGGACGCCACGCTCTCCTACTTCGACCCGGCCGACGGGGAGCTGAAGACGGTGACCGTCGCGGAGCTCACGGCGGGCAAGAAAGCCGTCCTCTTCGCGGTCCCGGGCGCCTTCACGCCGACGTGCTCGCAGAAGCACCTGCCGGGGTTCGTGGCCAAAGCCGGGGAGTTCCGCGCCAAGGGGGTGGACACCATCGCGTGCGTGTCGGTGAACGACGCGTTTGTGATGCGCGCGTGGAAGGAGAACCTGGGCCTCGGCGACGAGGTGCTGCTGCTGTCGGACGGCAATCTCGAGCTGACGCGCGCGCTCGGTGTCGACATGGACCTCTCCGACAAGCCCATGGGGCTTGGCGTGCGGTCCCGGCGGTACGCGCTCCTCGCCGAGGACGGCGTCGTCAAGGTGCTCAACCTCGAGGAGGGCGGTGCTTTCACCACCAGCAGCGCCGAGGAGATGCTCAAGGCGCTCTAATCTGCGAGGCTGCTATTCTTGCTTGAGCTCTTCTTCTCATGGTCGCTGCTTCGATGCGAGTGTAATGTCGTCGTTCTGGAGAGGAATTTTTGTTCAACATTGCATGCTATTCATGTGCTTGATGTACCTTGAGACTTCCAGACCGTTGTGTTTTCTTTTTCTGTTTGAAAATGTGAATTGCATACTGTTAGCGTGTATACGTGAACAGGCACAAGTGCCTTTGTCTCCCGTACATGGCGCACTCCAGGCGACACCACGACGCGCGCAATCACAGGAGCGGCCTCCTACAATTCCAGGAGCCTGGATTGGATACGGCAACAACCTAGGATTATTCCCATGCTTAGCCATTCTATGTTTAGCATGCATGCATGCGTATCGCGTGTATTGCTCCTAGTCTGTTGCCTCCTCTCTCTCTCATGTAATCTATATATGTACCGATCCTTGGCTAATGGAAATCATTGTGTGAGTATTCTATTCTTGCACGCTTTCATGGTATCAGTGTCAAGAGATCTTGAGTTCAAGACTCGGCTGGTGCAATTAAGAAAATAATTGCAGCCCATTTCTATTCCACGTCTTAAGCCTGAGGGAGCCTACACGTGAGGGGGAGTGTTGAAGTATAAGTGAATTGCCCGCCTTTTCTCATCAGCTTAAGCTTTTGGGTGAATTGGTTGGTGTATGCAACTCAATATGGTATCAGAGCTACGGCAACATGCGGAAGAGGAGGCCGGGCTGGCAACAACCTGCGACGAAAGTCAGCAGGGGCAGCCCGATGGGTGGCCAGGGGTGCAGTGGCACCCACGGTCTTGGCACCAGAGTCTTGGCCGTAGCTGCCTTGACTCACTGGCAAAGATCTGAGTGTGTGGCCAACAGGGTCGGCACTTGGAAGAGAACCTGCAAGAGGGTTAGAGCCAACAGGTGCTAAAGGGATCGTGTCAAGCTCCAAGAGAAAATCAAAGTCAGAGGAAGGAGTTGTGGAGCTTGACTCGGCGAAGGGAAAAGAAGACTCGTGAAAAGTGACATGGCGAGAAATGATGATTCTATTGGAGGATAGGTAAAGGCATCGATAGCCCTTGTGGTCGGCAGAATAGCCAAGGAACACACAAAGGGTCAAGCGAGGAGAGAGTTTGTGAGGGACGGTGGCAGATAGGTTAGGGTAGCACTTGCAACCGAAGACACAGAGATGGGAATAGGAGGGGGGAACGCCATATAGAGTAAAGAAGGGGGTGGAGAAGGCTAGAGTTTTTGTGGGATGGCGGTTTAATAGGTGTGTAGCGGTGTGCAAGGCTTCGACCCAATATGAGGGCGGGAGAGAGGCTTGGATTAGCAAAGAGCGAATAATATTATTGGTTGTGCGAATGATGCACTCGGCTCTACCATTTTGGGGCGAGGTGTAGGGACAAGACATGCGAAGGTTGATCCCGTGGGTGAGAAAGAGCGTGCGGGAGCTAGAGTTATCAAACTCGCGACCATTGTCGCATTGGACGTTCTTAATGGAGGCACCAAACTGTGTGGTGACATAGGAAAAGAAATGTGACAACGTGGTGAAGGTGTCAGATTTAAGACGTAGGGGAAACGTCCATAAAAAATGCGTGCAATAATCTAAAATAACAAGATAATACTTGTAACCTGAGACACTAAGAACAGGAGATGTCCAAAGATCACAATGTATTAAATCAAAGGGTTTAGATGCACATGATGATGAGCTAGCAAAAGGTAGGCATGTATGGCGGCCTAACTGGCATGCATGACATATGGAATCTAGCTCAACCTTATTACAATGAATGTCACTGGTATTCGCAAGTTTGGAGAAAGCCTCATGACCAAGGTGACCAAGACGACGGTGCCAAAGGACGGAGGAGGTGCCAGCGGCGAGGGCATGGGGAAGGAACGCCTCTGGACACAAGGAGTAGATCACGTTCTTGGAGATAAGGTCCTTCACAGAAACGCCAAACGGGTCAAACTCGACTGAGCAAAGATTGTTAGTAGTAAATTGGCGGACGGAAATTAAGTTCTTAATAAGATCAGGAGAAACAAGAACATCACGTAGGTGAAAGGAGCTGCTACTAGTGGGAAAAAAGTGGCACCGGTGGATGTGACAGGAAGGAAGGAACCGTTGCCAACGATAATATTAGAGGGTGTAAAATAAGAGGGTGGGTGGGATACGGATAGATTACTGACGTCCGAAGTCATATGGGAGGTCGCACCAGAGTCGAGGTACCATTCCGTGTTGGCGGGTGGATTTAGTGTCATCGTGTTAAACGATTGAGCCAACATGTTCTGGTCCCAGCTGAGGAATGGAGTCCCGGGGACGCCGAGCGGTGACTGCACAGCAGACCAGCCACCGAAGTGCGGTTGCATGCCGTTGACATGCGGTTGCATGCCGTGCATGCCGCTGTAGCCTCCAGGAGCGAGTGGCTGCATGCCACTGTGTCCACCAGGTGCGGGCGGCTGCATGCTGCCGAGGCCCTCCGTGACAAGGGCCTACTACGAAACGGGCCCATGAGGCTGTGAAGCCGGGTGCGGCCCAAGCAGACCAGAGGCGGGGCGAGGAGCTGATGGGCCAGACCACAGTTGAATGGATCCGGTCCACAGATTGTACACCGTGGGCCAACCTGGGCGGATGGGCGGCCCGCCAGAGGAGTTGGCACTGGACGAGTTGCTACCGCCAGAGGAGTTGCCGCCGCCGCCGGACTCGCCGCGATGGCCGCGGCTGCGGTTTTTGCTGTTGGTGCCGCGCGAACCGCCCAAGTTCTGGTTGGCCACAGGGCCGCAAGATGCTTGGCCTCCACGGCTGGAGAAACCACCAGTGGACGTGCCCGCTAGGAAGGCAGAAGGTGCAGACGATTTGTTGGCCATGGTTAGCTCCTCCAAAAGCAAATCAGAACGAACCTCGATGAACGTCGGGAAGGGCTTTTGTCTCTTGAGGAGCGCCGTCATGTAGGAGAATTTTTCGTTGAGGCCGCGAAGGACATTGAGGACGAGTGTCCGGTCAGGCACGGGCTCACCAAGATCGCCGAGGGCGTCCGCCATGCCCTTCAGTTGGCAACAATAGTCCGTGATGGACAGAGCGCCTTGGACGAAGTTTCGGAACTTGGCGTCGAGGTAGAGTGCACGAGTTTCCTTGTTGCCAAGGAATTGTTGCTCGAGGCCGAGCTAGACAGAGCACGCCGTGGCCTCGCGGTGCATGATTTGCTCCTGGAGGTCCGACGAAATCGTGCCGTAGAGTCACGACTTTACCGTACAGTCAAGTTGTGACCACGTATCGTCGTAGGGGTCGCTGGCGTCGGAGAGGACGTGGTCGTCGAGGGCGTACTTGCCGAGCGTGTTGAGGAGGAGGTTCGACCACTTGCTGTAGTTGGCGGAGTCGACGTCGAGGACGACGGGCACCAAGGTCTTGATAGATTGCACAGCAATAGCCTGAGCATGGAGGCTACTACGCACATTGGCGACGACGAGAGCGCGCATGTCCGCGGCGTGTTGCACGTCCAAGCGGGCGCGCTCGGTCTCTGCAGCCGAGTGTGCGGCGCGTTCTTCCTCCTCGCGCTTCAGGCGTGCTTCATCATCAGGAGCCATGGCAGGGTGTAGAGGAGAGCCGGTGAGCACAGGCGGGCGTGCGACAAGGGGAAGCCAGCGACGGCAGCCGTGGTGGTCGGCGAACGGCTAGGGTTTGCGGAAGCGGAGAGGCCGTAGAAGCGAACCGTCTCGTGATACCATATTGAGTTGCATGCACCAACCAATTCACCCAAAAGCTTAAGCTGATGAGAAAAGGCGGGCAATTCACTTATACTTCAACACATATGTGCCACCGCAAAAGCCGGGAAAATTTTATTGAATATTTTCCAAGCATTGTATACAAAATCACATCACAATTCGATCGAAAGCAGCTCGCTCAGCATGGATGAATGATGTATCCAAATTCTTTTCATGAATCGTTCATCGAAAAATTGTTTGTTTTTCTCTCGAGTAAGCGGCAAGATTGCCCTTATTGGATTGAAGGAGTAAACAAATTACAAAAGATGGTTTGCCCAGCAAGGCCGACTGAAAGGGGAGAAAAGTGAAAACAACAGGAAAAGAAGGAGCACGTCAGACGATAAGGCCTGTGACGGTCTACAAGGTGAAAACTGTTGACGCCAAAAATCAACACACGAGATAACCAGATTGCTTTGCTTTCGTAGAAGCGCACGACTAGTTTTCAAGCAAACTAGCAAAAGGGATAATTCTTCAATTACGACGAAGAACTGGCTGTTTTACAAGCAAGAACAGCAAATGATAGCTACTTCAATCTCGCAGGAGCACGTGGCTGGTTTACAGGCAAACTAGCAAAACATAGCTACTTTACTCTAGACCTAGATGCAAAAAGTAGAAAAAATAGTAGATGCAAATTGTGTTGATCGATTGGTGATGATTTTAATCGGCCATGACCCTCTTCTATTTAAAGGGTGGCAAGTCTTAACCGTAAGAGATCAGGACTCCTAAAACCAAATAAGATTTTATAGATATGATTTTGGTTACCACCTGATCTCTAAACTTTCTATAACTGATAAACCTTTTCTATTCAAACACATAAGTTTCCTTAAGGAAGTCTTCGTGGAAAGTCCTAAGGTTTTCGCGGAGAGTCCTGATGAAGCCGCGCGAAATCTTTGGAGGAGGTCTTTGAACGGCCCTGATGAAAACATGTAACACTCCGGAGGAGGTCCTGAGCGGCCCTGATGAAACCACGTAGCAATCTAGAGGAGATCCTGAGCGGCCCTGATGAAGCCACGTAAAGCTCCTGAGGAGGTCCTGAGCGGTCCTGATGAAGCCACTCGAGCACTCTTGAGGAGGTCCTGAACATCCCTGATGAAGCCGCACGAGCGCTCCCGAGGAGGTCCTGGACGGCCCTGATGAAGCCGCGTAGCGCTCCTGAGGAGGTCTTGAATGGCCTTGATGAAGCAGCGTAACGCTCCCGAGGAGATCTTGGAGAAGGCGCGCAAATGCTCCTGAGGAGGTCTTGAATGGCCCTGATGAAGCTGCGTAACGCTCCCAAGGAGGTCTTGGACGACCCTAATGAAGGCGCGCGAGTGCTCGTAAGGAGGTCCTGGACGGCCCTGATGAAGCCGCGTAGCGCTCCCGAGGAGATCTTGGAGAAAGCGCGCAAATGCTCCTGAGGAGGTCTTGAATGGCCCTGATGAAGCCGTGTAGCGCTCCCAAGGAGGTCTTGGACGACCTTGATGAAGACGCGCGAGTGCTCTTGAGGAGGTTCTGAACGGCCCTGATAAAGCCATGTAGCGCCCTCGAGGAGGTCTTGGAGAAAACACGCAAGTGCTCCTGAGGAGGTCTTGTACGACCCTGATGAAGCCGTGTAGCACTCCCGAGGAGGTCTTGGACGACTCTGACGAAGGCGCACGAGTTCTCTTGAGGAGGTCTTTGGACAGCCCAGATGAAGCCGCGTAGCGCTCCCGAGGAGGTCTTGGATGGCTCTGATGAAGCCGCATAGCGCTCCTGAGGAGATCCTAGGAGGCTCTGATGAAGCCACGTGAGCGCCCTTGAGGAGGTCTTGGGCGGCTCTGATGAAACCGCGTAGCACTCCGGAGGAGGTCCTGAGCGGCCCTAATGAAGGTGTGCGAGCGCTCCTGAGGAGGTCATGAGTGGCCCTGATGAGACCACGTAGCACTCCGGAGCAGGTCCTGAGCGGTTCTGATGAAGACGCGCGAGTGCTTCTAGGGAGGTCTTGGGCGATTCTGATGAAGCCACACAGTACTCCGGAGGAGGTCCTGAGCGGTTCTGATGAAGGCGCGCGAGTGCACCTGGGGAGGTCTTGGGTGGTTCTAATGAAGCCACGCAACACTCCGAAGGAGGTCTTGACCGGCCCTGATGAAGACGCGCGAGTGCTCCTGAGGATGTCTTGGGCGTGCTTTTCCTTGTCCTCACGACCTTCTGCTTTGCAAAGACCACCTCTTGGACGTTTTGCAAGGACCACCCTTTTAAACCAAAACCTCATGTTTTACGAAGACCACCCTTTTGGTCATTTTACAAAGACCACCCTCTAGGTCCTCCTAGGAGGTCTTTGTAGATGTTTTCCAGGACCACCCAGGACGTCCTCTAGGACCTCCAAGGAGGTCTTTTGAAGAGGTCGTTCAAGACCTCCCAGGCTGTTCACCGAAGTATTATAGCGAGGAGGTCTTCTGAAATATCGTAGCTCCAAGTATTGTTCACCGAGGTACTGTAGCGAGGAGGTCTTCCAGTACTGTAGCAAGGAGGCCTTCCAACACTGTAGCGAGGTGGCCTTCCAACACTGTAGCGAGGTGGCCTTCCAGCACTGTAGCAAGGAGGTCTTCCAACACTGTAGCCAGGGGTCTTCCAGCACTATAGCAAGGTGGTCTCCCGGCAAGGAGGTCTTCCAGCATTGTAGCAAGGTGGTCTTCCGAATCTTGAAGAGGTCGTTTTTGAAATTAGGACCTCCCAGGAGGTCTTCGAAGAGGTCGTCCAGGACCTCAGGAGGTCTTTTAGGCCATTCTGCTTTCTGATTCAAAACCAAAATTAGTTGAATCAGCGGTAGTTTTAAATTCTTGTCGCCAGACCAATCAGCATCGCAACGACCATTATAGATGCTAAATCTTGTCATCAACACAAACCACGAATAGTAGGCTGAAGACTGACTGAAAATTGAGGTAGCCAGTAGTGGCCGTCGCATTATCCCATCGCATCGCCCTTCTCCATGCCTAGCAGGGTTGCTGCTTCGTCGGGGTCGGACATGTGCACTCTTTCCTCTCGAGCTGTTGCGGTTGCGGTCCCGGGGGTCTCGGAGGTCTTCATGTGTAAACGCATCATGAGACAAACTTCTCTGAACTTTTGCTCCAGAAGGTCCTCGCCGTCCAGTAATTTCGAATGATAGTACATGATTGCATCCTGGGAGTTCCATCCGCCCGAGGAGATCCCCGTCAGGCTTTGAAGGGCCTGTGGCAGGACACTGACGGCCCTGCATTTGAACTTCACACCACTCCATGCTCGATTCTTTCAGCTTCTGATGCCATGGCTCGGTTCTTTCAGCTTCTGATGCCAGGGTCGTGCTGTGTGTGGTCAGCCACGCTTCCATTGTCCCTAAGAAACTCCAATTGAAAAACGTTTTTGCTAGTGCACAGTCGCCTGAATTCTTTTGAAATCCAATCGTTTTTTCAGCCATTCGATATGCGCCAAGATTGGTACGACTATTTGGGTTGTTGGGCTCACACTTTCAACCTGTTAAGAGCAACCGTCCACAAGTCACTCTCTCCAGCATCTTCCCCACCCACTCCCAAATCTTCATTCACCCCCACTCCTCGGTCTTAACCTCTCCGGAAGCTGGTGCTGTCGCTCCATCGCCCGTCCTCAGATCCCATCTCTATCCAACATTCTGAGAGAGGCAGGGGGAGAGGAGAAACCTAAGAGGGTAAGAGTGTCGGCGCATGGAGCCAGTGACAGGCACTCGTCGGGTGTGGGGCGAGCGGCGGGCGCGGGGCCAGCGATTCTGTCTTCCTTCTTTGTTGGATCTCCCCGGCGTCGTGCCGAATGACTTCTAGAAGGTTTCCTCCCCTCCCTCCTAATGGTTCCGTGTTCCTTCTATGTTGGATCTCGACAACCGGGTCCCGGGGGTCCAGATCTTGCTCTAGGTAAACTCGTGTTGTTCATAATCGTAGGTTCCTGCATCCAATTGCTTGGTTTGTTCATCTAGTTAGAGCTGCTGTGTTGGACGGGGATCCTAATATTCTGGGTCTCAGTCCTCGTTACTATGAATAGATGTTGTTTGTTTACTCACCTAATGAATTCGTGCTGTTTTTGTGTATGCTAATTGGCCAGTTAGTGTGATTTGATGAATTGCGAGCAGGATATCGATTTTCTGCTTGTTGGAAATACCACGTAATAGAAAAATCAGTGCTAATGGAGCGCCAACATTTGACATCCTACCATTTGATTAGGGGATGCCTACACGGTTCTAGGCCCATCCATCTGGAATTCTGGAATCTAGATAGAATATTAACATTTGATTAGTCCCCTTATATGATTAGAATCTGGATAGAACATTAACATTTGTTAGCCTTTTGTACTCATGTCATGGTAGTCATTCAATTTTGTTAAGTATGTAGTACTCAGAATGTTGTTGTCATGTTTTGTCCCGTGTAGTTCTAGTTCTCGTGTTTTCCTTCCCATTCTAGACACCTCAAAAAATATAACATTGGTTAATATTTCACATGCCCAAGTCATATGCAGACTAAAAAAATTTAAAGCATATAATTTTTCTGTTTGGTTGATTCATGTGCATTGTACAAATACATTGGGAATTAAGATTGCAAACATTCTTTGTGGTCATGAAATATTTATTAAAATTGCACCATAAAACTTGCCCATTTTGTTTAGCTGAAGTTACAATATCAGGTTATATGCTATTTCAATTTAAAATGAGTGCAAGTTTGTAATCTGGATTAGTTCATATTTTTTCATTCAGGGTTCAACTAGGTTAGGCTTATACAAGTCTTAGTCATATGATTTTTTTTGTATCATTGTTTTTATTGTTAATGGCATCATGTCCTTTCCATGCTATATAATTGCCATTTTTCAAAAGTTATAGCATTGGTTACCATTTTTTAATGACCATGTGAAACCTAGAAATTCATATCCAACTATCATTTAATCATTCAATTAGTTATAATATTTGCACCTAAAAACATGCGAACAGTTTAATTTTAATTTTTAGTCGCTTGATACATGCAATTTCAGTAATAGTAGAGTGCAATTTCAATTTTATGTTAGGGTTCATCAAGTTTACTATTATTTCTTTGTGTAGGTTGGAACAATTTTTTAGTTTTAGTTTTATGTAAGGATTCATCAAGTTTATTGTTATTTTGTCTATGTTAGAATAAATATTGTGTTTCAGGATATTTTGTTTCTTTTTCCTGTTTGGATCACCATATGATGATCCATAAAAAGCTATGTGTTTTGTAGGGGTTCACTAGGACTAAGTTTGTCTTTTGTCTATTATAGAAATTTTTTGTGTATGTATTTTTGTCTCAGTATTCTCTTATATCTACGAGTAAATGACAGTGTATGTGTCAGTCGATCAATCCCGCCCCCTCCCCGCTCACATGGCGCCTCCTCGCCTCCTTCCTCCTCGGTCTCACCAAGGTTAGCGTAATTTTGTTTAGCTTAGATTTTTTTTTGTTTTTGTTATATCTTGGGGTTCACCAAGGTTAGAATAATTTTTTCAAGGCTAGAATTATTTTTTTGTTTTATGTAGTTCTTTATGTACTAGATTGTCATTTAGAGCATTGCCTCACATAGCTTTTCTGTTTTCCAAGTTATAATGAGCTAGTTGTCTTTTTTTTTATTTAATGACATGGTAAAGGTAGTTCTACAAGAATTGTTATATTTATTTGGGTGCAAGTTTATCTTCGAACCTATTTTTGTTGCTGCATCTGTCAAGGATTTATATTAGAAGTCTTTGTTATTGTTTAGATCTGTGTTTTAATGCCTTTCCATATGAGTAAATTTAGAGATGCTATGGAAGATAAATCATAGAATTGCTTAGATTCTATGGAAGACAAATCACATAATTGCTTAGTACCTTAGGCTAAAATTGCAGTCCTATGTAATATGCAATTTCAGAAAAGCATTGTTGCAATTTTATGTTAGTTCTTTTAAGTTGTTCTTGATTTGCGATTTCTCTTTGAGTTTTAGTATTGAAAATCTGTTATTTCCCTCACCTTTAGCCTTTTCTATTTTAGGCTAAAATACCAACTACTTGCCTTTCTCTTTTCTTTTAGTTCGTCATGTAGTCCTTCTCCAAGTTTTTAGACCCATCATGTGATTGGTAAGAAATTGCACCAAACTTACCTAAATTTTGTAGTCTTATGTGAGGTGCAATTTCAATTAAATTTATCTGTAAACTTATCTAGGTTAAAAAAATTCATTGTATAGGTTAGAATAAGTTTCTATCTCTGTTTTTTAAGGGGTTCACCCACCATTAATTTATTTTTTTGTCAAGTTTATTTTAAATTTATGTCTCTGTTTTTGAAGGGGTTCACAAATCATACCCTTTTTTTTGTCTAGGTTAGATTAATTTTTTTTTGTTTGTATACCAGTTTTTGTTTTTTTAGATAATGCTTAGTTGTGGGACCGAAAAGAATTTTCTGAATTTTGTTTAGTACATAACATGTATCAAACTACCTTGTTGACTAATTTAAGTTGTTCTACTAGCTTCTTGACCAAACTAAGTTGAAACCAATATGTGCACTAAGCACTGCTTACAGTTGAGCCATATGTGCAGTTGTTTTTAGTTTATGTTTTGAAAAGTTTATGTAAAGTATCCAAAATGTGTTTTAGTGCATTTAGTTGGCTAATGTGTGCCACATGGAAAATGACATAGTATTTTAGGTAAAACTGCAGTGCTAAGTATTGTGTAGTTTTAGAAAAGTTCTACTGCAATATTTATTCATTTTATGAAGTGTTGTTGAGTTTTGTAATGCTCTTGTTTCTGTAGCAGTAGTGGTTTCATTTTCAGTGCATCTCTATGCCTTTTTTGGGGGGTTCTCAAAGCCTAACATAATTTTGCCAAACTTACAATTATTTGTTTTGTTTGTCTTTTGTACAGGGTCACCAAGGTTAGGATAATTTTGCCGGGGTTCGAATAAATTATTTTGACTCTATGTTCTGATATTTGATATTACATATTCTGAGTTTTCTTTGTTGCATTGTATCGCGCCATTATGTCAACACTTTACCAAGTTCAAGATTGTTTCTGTCCATGGTATATCGAGTTTAGTTATATCTCAACAAGAATTTGAGACCCTACTTTGTGTGTTACAATGTGAGCATCTATGCATTGGAGTAGTTTCTTGGTTGATTAAAGAACTTATTAGGTAGATCAGTAGATATGTTGAACATTTGAAACAAGGGCAAAATTTTCTTTAGGAACTAGAGACAGTCAAAAGTCTATGATGGCTATTGAGGAATCTATGTTTTGGTTTGGAACCTGTACGAATTCTTATTTGAATTGTGAATTTCGAAATAGATGTATTCAAATAAGTTTTAGTGTGTTTTTAAGAATAGATTTTCTCTTGTTGTTTAGTAAGAATCACGTTTAAGGATATGTTATTGGCAAAAACAAGTTATGATTTATGTTCTTGTGTATTCTGATAAACAATAAAACCTGTTTCTAGAAAATCTCTTGTTTCAGTTTAGAGAAAACTCCTTTTATTGTACATGTTTTCTTAAGCAATGAAACAAGATTTGCTGGCAGTTAGGAATCAAATCTAATATAATGAATTCATGTTTTCTTAAATCTCAAGGGCCAAACAACCCCTAAATGTGTTTGATAGTTTAAGTAGTAAAAGTGTGTTGGCTGCATGGTTATTTGAACAAGTATGTTTGGATTTTGGACAAGGCGACAAGCTATTGCATATAAATTTATGTGCTGGTAGACATAAGTCTTATTAATTTTCGTTCAGTTTTTATTGTGTTGAGCTAAAAATAATGGAAAAAATTGCTCAGTAACATTACAATGATGTATAAATTGAAAAAAATAATATCAAAGTGAAGACGACAGGTAGGCCATGGGGCCACATGTCAGTGACACATCGATGTTATTTTCCAACTCGTGGTAACTATGTAGTGTTACTGAGCAAATTGCCCCCAAAAATACATTGGAAATGTAGTAACTTTTTTGTTTACCTCGGAATTCTATGCTTGTTTGGTGTAGTACATAATAGATAGCCACGAAATAAATTCAGTTGCTAGTTGCAACTATCAACCTTACGGGACACAACATGAATTTTCACATTGATAGGCTAGAAAGAACAAAACATTGATGGTTTATCTGTTTGGTAGGAAACTGGAACAGAAATTGAGCCTATGGGTGACCTCAACATTGAGGCTGAGAAAAAACTTGGTCGGATTGTTAAGGAGAAGTATGTATCTGTGTACTCTATTATGCTTTTTCCTTGGGGTTGTTACATCCTTAGCTGCTAGATAAAATTGAAAATAGTATGTTAGTTACAATTGCAGTGGCAGGTAATGTGCAATTTTAGAAGGCATTTCCTGTTATTTTTATTTTATAAATGGATTGGTTTTTTGTGAGCCATAACAATTGTTTTAAAGCGTTAGATAATTTAGTTATTTCTTTGTGTTCTGTTTTATGTAATAAACACATATACTTCACTTTGTAATATATTAGGAATTTTCATATTCTTAGACCTATCAAATCAAATATGGAAAAGTAGCACAATTGCTATTAGATTTTTTAGACCTACTATCAAGTATGGTGCTTTCAATGTGCTATCAAGTATTGTACTTAACTTCAATTGCACACCCTTTTTACTAAACTTTCAGTTACATCCAATGTGCAATTTTAGTTCTTTGCTGCTGCAACTCATCATTTATTGCTATTTTATTTTGTTTCCTTTGAAATGGGTTGTAGTCCTATCCTGTAGTATAATTATCCTATCCTATGGGCCGCTAACCAACCCAACTCTATCCAAAGTCAAATAACATAGCATAGCTCAACTCAAAGTCACACAACACAACATAGCTCAGCCTTTAACTAGCAGCCCATAAGCAAGCAGGCCCTTAACGGGTCGGTGGAGAATAAAGCATACACATTAAGTATCAGATTCAACGCAGTTGGAAGACAACAAAATCCCCTAACTGAATAAAAATAGAATAAAATAGATAAATAACATAAGCCATAGGATGGTGATCCAATGGCTTAAAAAAAGTGTCTGGGTTTTTAGTAGTTTTTAGTCACCTGGACTATAGTCGACCCCATTGAAAAATTGTTTTTCAAGAAGAAGAAAAACTTGGATGTAGCAACATCGCAACATGTAGATGCTAAACTGGACCCAACTTGTCGTGGGCGTGTCCAGATAAGACTTACTATTATGTTGTTAATTATTGAGCCCACAGAGTACACTACGGCCCATTAGTTAGTCGAGTTTAACACAACAAGATCCACCAATCAGTGCCTTGACGGACGATTCTACTCTTATTTTCATCGACATTTAACACACCGTCGTAGATGCCCAACTTCCCATATCTTTCATATTTTTTTGTCACTGTACTTGTTCTGTTTGTTGAGATTTGCTAAACAACATTCGACTGTTTTCTTTTGTCAAAATAGTCGAATTTTTAGCTGTCCGATATGCTTTGAGATTTGCACTTCTTTTCATATAATGAGTTGGGTTCGAATTTATTATGATTTTTTTTCAGAACATAACGGGTTCACCAAATTGCCGTATTTTGTTGGCATAGAATTTTTTTGTCTTTGTTTTTGCTCAATATCTCAAAGTATATGTTAGATTTTGAATTATGTGATGGAAACACGAGTTATTATGACTTTCGATAATAATTACAATGACTAAGAACAAAAATTACATAAATAAATTACTGTAATTTATGCATAATGAAGTTGTAAATGAACTAAAATTTAACTGTTTTGAGCTGAGAAAATAGTCAAATCTTATATAGAAGGACTCCTGTTTGTTCCATGTTGAGACCAACAACAGAGGATTAGTACGAGTAATATAGCCTGACCTAGCAGAAATGGTACCGGCAATACTCCTAGTAACTATCACCCGTATACCATTTTGCTCGTAATTAAGATTGAAGAATACGCCTAATGCTTGCATGGACTCTATCTTCAGTTGATGTTCATGGCTGGCGTGGATTTGGACATTTGGTGTTTCAAGCATGGTAGCCATGTCAGGACAAGCCTGAGTGCCTAAGTGCCTAACCCAGCCATACCCAGTTGTGGTTTCCTTTCATCAGTGTAAAATAGGCGGTCCAATGGGGTATCTCCGAAGACAATGCCATGTTAGCCTTGTTAAAGGATAACGATCACATGCAGGCGATAATGATCACATGCAGGCGATAATGATCACACGTGTGATCTTCTCACTAGCCTTTCCCTGTAGAGCTTTTCTCCTTCCTGTTTAGCTCTTCCAGATTAGCTCCTTCCTGGTTTAGCTCTCCTAGATTAGCTCTTGCTATTTAAAATCCTTGATTTTGTGGATTGATGATTGTATCATGTACACTATATAATTCAATGCATAGCAACGCCCCAACGTGTGGCAATTTCTGCTATCTCTCCCTCTATACTTTCGCATGGCATCAGAGCATCTCTGATCTTCTCTTTTGCTGCCCACCATGAGCACCGCACCCTCAACTAACGTCACCACCTCAGCCAGTAGCATCTCCACCTCCTCCTCCTCCTCCACCTCCCCCTTCCTCTCCACCACCCTTCCAGGCGTAAGAGCTCATATCCCCATCATTCTTGATATCAAAGCTTCCAACTTCACGAAATGGAAGACCTACGCCACCGCCATGCTCGAGAGAAATGGCCTTCTCTCCCACGTCGATGGTACTCCGATGCCTACGAACGACCCAGAATGGGCGATGCAGGGCTTCTCCATTCTATCCTAGCTCTATGTGGCTATCTTGGATGAAATTCTTGCATTGGTCATGGAGCCAAATCAATCTGCTCATGACTTCTGGACTCGAGCGACGAGTCTGTTCCAAGACAATCAGAAGACCAGGGCCCTGTACATTGAAGCCGAATTCAACTCCATTCTTCAGGGCTCCATGACCATCACCGAGTACTGTTAGAACCTAAAGAACCTTACTAAGCAACTTCATGACATCGGCCGTCCGGTGTTCGAGGAGATGCTAGTGCTGAACACCCTTAGTGGCATCAACAACAGCCTCTCACACATGGCCACAACAGTGACCACGATGGAGCTGTTCCCCTCCTTTCTCAAGACTCGCTCGCTGCTCATGCTGGAAGAAATGCACATCAGAAACTCCATCCAGATGGCGGGCAACGCCGCACTCCTATCCGGCTATAAGCCTAATGCCTTAGGCGATCGTGGCGGCACTGACCGCAGTGGCAGCAATGTTAGCAGCGGCAACGGCGGTACCAACCGCAATTGGAAGAACAAGAAGAACAAGAAGGGAGGCGGCCAGGGCAACCACGGCGACACCAGACTGAAGGGATACGGGTAGGATACGCTAGCTAACAATTCATAAATCTACTACGTAAACCAGGAAGCCATGCAAGTAGAAGATCACAAATCGTTACCACTAGACGCGCAGTGCAGCGGAAGAAGAGTTGGAGAAGCCTGGTCCAACATAGAGCACATCGAGGAAGTGGTTGTAGTCGGTTGTCCAATGTCGAGCACATCAATGTAGTCGATCATCCAGTGTCCTCGCGAGTCGATCGTCTCCTCCAGGAACATTTGCACGTCACGAGTTGCGGATCATCCTAATGCTGATGCTTCGCAACAACACCTCCAAGGTATCTACACATACGGGACAGGGACACCACGCGCTGGAGTGCTAGCACCCGTAGTGTGGTTGAGGAAGGCATGGCTATTAGGGTTTTGAGAGTTCTACAAAATATGATCATCACACCCAATGCCACTGCCCCTCTATATATAGGCATCCATAATGGGTCTCAAACTTGAGGCCCATAAGGAACTCGTGGCCTATAAGAATTCGGATCACTATCCAAATCAAATCCTAGCCCTTTAAGTGTGCGACCCTATAGGTTCATGTGTAATCAGTTGTAACTCAGAACCTCTTTTTCGACCATGAAACATTAGCAGTACCTAGCAGCACATAACGATTCCCAAACACATATAGAAAATATCGGATGAGCCTTAATGCAATATGATCTACGACCAGATCCATATCACTAACAACCAGCTCGTATCTCTATACGACTAGTTCATATTTGGTCTCGACCAATTCATAACTCCTTACAACCAGGTTTCGACCACTTAGTAACCATGTTCGATGAGCCTACGACCAGCTCGTATCTCCATACGACTAGTTTGTATCTGATCGAACTAAAAGACCTTCTTGTGTATTCTCCCTTTGCCTCACGATATCTAGTTGAATTCCAGGTGAGATGTTGGTCATCCATGGATTGTTCAATACTTTCTCGATCGAGTGTCGAATAACTTCATGTGGTCAAACATTTCGACCACTAGTGGCATGGCCATGCACTTACTTTATCCGACCACAACGAGGGGCCCAGAGAAATCTATCCTATTATGTTAGGAAGGGAAAATCACATAACCGACCAGTCACATTCCTCCACATGTTTCAGAGCATACTCGAAAGCTACCTTTATAACTACCCAGTTACGAGTAGCGATTAGCAACCCCTAAGAGTGCTATTACACATGTAGGAAACCATGCTGATCTCAGATCTAAGGATTATACATCATCATTGCTTGAGACCAACTAACGACACGTAGAATCATAACAATCTCAATAGTATTTCAAGGTGGGTCTTATCCAACACCATGTTCTCTAACATGTGTCCATATTATTGGTTTGATATCTCCATATCCATGACCTGTGAAACATAGTCATCAACCAATACATATGCTAGTCTATTCATATGTGTTCTCATATGTCTCCGACCAGGGAACGTTTAAGAACAATCATCGCAGAAATATAGAGTTTCACAATCAAGTCACATACTTGATAATAGATATTAACAATATTATTCTAGGAACAAGATAACATATTATCTAATGTTATGAACATAATGAAATATAATAATCTCTATGATTGCCTCTAGGGCATATTTCCAACACAGACGTCCCGACCAGTTTCCCCCAGCGGATCACTGTGGATGTGGGATCCCTGGATGCCTCCATATGCTGGCTTGGTTCCGTCCTCTTATGCCAACCAATGGCACCACAACGGTGTCGGTGTACTTGTGCGCTACTGCCTCGCCCGAGCATACACCACTTCACACCGGCCACCATCGTCCACGCCACACACGTGCACTCCTCCTTTCACCACCCCACCGTCATGGGACCAAGCCAGTTTTCTCTCTGCCATGAACAATTTGACGCTGCAGCTTCCCTTGCACGGCGACTAGGTATTTGACTCAGGAGCCACATCACACATGTCCTCCGACCCTGGTATCATCACTTTCCCTACCCTTTTCAAATCCATGAACACTGTCACTGTAGGGGATGGCTCTCGCCTCCCCCATCACTCGCACGGGCAGTGCATCCATTCCCACCACAAATTCTTCCTTACATCTCAGCAATATTCTAGTAGTTCCTAATCTCGTCAAAAATCTTATTTCCGTTCATCAACTTACTCGTGACAATTCTTGCACAATTGAGTTTGATTCAGCTAGTTTTTCTGTCAAGGATTCCCGAACCAAGAGCGTGATTCTTCGTTGCAATAGTGACAGTGATCTATACTCCATCCACTCACCATCCACCACATCTGCTTCTCCTCGCGCTCTGCTCACCGCGGTGGCTTCCTCAGAACTATGGCATCGTCGACTCGGTCATCCTGGACACGATGCTTCATCCTTTTTTCTAGAAATTTCCAAAATATTATGTCATAAACAAGACCATGCTACTTGCCACACCTGTCAACTTGGCAAGCACGTTCGGCTTCCTTTTTCACGTTCTAGTTCCTGTACCCATACACCTTTTGAATTAATTCACTATGATCTTTGGACCAACTCAGGATACCAATACTACCTAGTCATGCTAGATGATTACTCTCATTTCATCTGGACGTTTCCTCTTATGTGCAAGTATGATGTTCTAACCACTCTCACATCCTTCGTCGCTTATGTGCACACACAGTTCAATCTACACCTGAAATGCATCCAAACTGACAACAGTGGTGAATTGGTTAACAATGCTTCCACTCACTTTCTCCAGTCCAAGGGCATCCTTCTACGCCTCTCTTGTCATCACACCAGCCCCCAAAACGGCAAAGCTGAGAGGTGCATCCGCACCATCAACAATGCGTTGCACACTCTCCTGATCCAGGCTTCCATGCCTACATCTTACTGGGCTGAAGCTCTATCTAGTGTCACTTATCTTCTCAACCGACGTCCATGTCAACCTCTAAAATTCTCTACTCCATTTGAGATACTCTTTCGACAACAACCACAATACTCATATCTCTGTGTTTTTGGGTGTCTTTGTTACCCCAACATCAGTGCCACCACACCCCCACAAATTGGCACCCCGTTCCGTTGCGTGTGTGTTTCTTGGCTATCCAACTGCACACAAAGGATACCACTGCCTCGACATCACCACTAGACACATCATTATTTTACGCCATGTTGTTTTTGATGAGCCACAGTTCCCCTTCGCCAAAGCATCACCAGCTCCCCAAGAGGACTCCTACAACTTCCTCCTTGACTTGACGCCGGCCACGGCTCTCGTGCGGTGCTGTGTCGTCTCCGCACCAACCACACGACCGCCATTCGTGTCCTCAGCAGGTCCTCCTACCACCACCACACCTACAACGCTGCCTCTCGCCCCGCCATCAACTACACCGATGAGTGTCTCTAGTTCATTGCCAAAACCATCCTCCGTGCCTGTGTACACTACAGCTACTTCACTGGCGCTACCATGCCCTGCTCCGGTACCACACCAGATGGTGACCCGGGCCAAGGCTGGCATCGTCAAGCTAATCAACCGGATGAACCTGACAGCCGACCATACTGGTGTCTCTCCAATACCGAAGATGCACTACAACGCATTGAAGGACCCGTACTGGATCAAGGCCATGCAGGAGGAGTACACGACTCTAATCAACAACAACACATGATCCCTTGTACTTCCACCTCCCTGTGCCAACATCGTCACTAGCAAGTGGGTATTCATGCACAAACACCACTCCGATGATTCCTTGGCAAGGTACAAAGCTCGTTGGGTTGTCCGCGGCTACTCTCAACAGCCGGGGATTGACTTCGACGAGACGTTCAGCCTCGTGGTGAAGCCCTCCACAATCCGCATGGTCCTTAGCATTGTAGCTTCCTCCTCTTGGCCCATCCACCAATTGGACATTAAGAACACATTTTTCCATGGAACGCTCAATGAGACTGTGTACTGTCAGCAACCCGTCGGGTTTGTAGACACCTCTCAACCGCAGCATGTCTGTCATCTTCACAAATCCTTGTATGGACTGAAACAAGTGCCCTAGGCATGGTACCAAAGGTTCGCAACATTCATCCGTGGCATCAGCTTCGTCACCTCACAATCGGACACCTCGCTATTCATTCTTCATCGTGGATCTGCCTCAGCATACCTGCTCCTGTACGTGGATGATATCATCCTCACAACATCATCATCGCCCCTTCTACAAGATATCACTTCCTCCCTTCACCAAGAGTTCGCGATGACGGATCTCGGCGACCTCCACTACTTCCTTGGCATCACCGTTACTAGGAACAGCAGCAGCCTTCTCCTTTCTCAGCACAAGTATGCCCTAGAGCTTCTTGACAAGGCCGACATGTGGGACTGCAACCCTACCACGACTCCAGTTGAACCACGGTGCAATCTGTCGGCGACGGATGGCCTTCTTCTCACCGACCCCACCGAATTCCAGAGTCTTGTGGGCGCTCTACAATATCTCACTTTGACACGCCCTAACATAGCCTATGCAGTCCAACAAGTTTGTTTATACATGATGGCAACGAGTGTATCTGGAGGACAAAGTCCAAAGTCCCTTTGATGTAGCGCAGGATCCTTCTGGCTGAATGAAGATGAGGTCTGCGTACTCGGATGCAGACTGGGCTGGATGCCCGGGAACTAGCACCTCCGAATATTGCATATACTATGGTGACAATTTAGTATCATGGTCCTCCGAATGACAAGCCATTGTATCACGTTCGAGTGCCAAGGCCGAATATCGTGCTGTCGCCCATGCCGTGGCCGAGTGCTGTTGGTTGCGACAGCTCCTCCGGGAACTCCATCAACCTCTTCAGTCCGCTATAGTGGTGTATTGCGACAACACCAGCGCCATATACATGTCGTCCAACCTTGTGCAACACCGACGGACAAAACACATCGAGATCGACATCCACTTTGTTCGTGAAAAAGTTTCAATCGGACAGGTTCGTGTTCTTCATGTCCCTTCCAGTCATCAGTTTGTCGACATCATAACCAAGGGCTTGTCGACTCAGATGTTTCGTGACTTTCGCTCCAGTCTCTGCGTTCAATTTCCCCACAATTCGACTGTGGGGGATGTTAAAGGATAACGATCACATGCAGGCAATAATGATCACCTGCGTGATCTTCTCACTAGCCTTTCCCTGTATAGCTTTTCTCCTTCCTATTTAGCTCTCCTAGATTAGCTCCTTCCTGGTTGAGCTCTCCTAGGTTAGCTCTTGCTATTTATAATCCTTGATTTTGTGGATTGCTGATTGTATCATGTACACTATATAATTCAATGCATAGTAACACCCCAACGTGTGGTGATTTCTGCTATCTCTCCCTTTATACTTTCGCAAGCCTAGTATGCATTTACTCTAAATAACTGGGTCTGAGATGAGCCATACCCAGTTGTGGTTTCCTTTCATCAGTGTAAAATATGCAGGTCTAATGGGGCATCTTCGAAGACAATGCCATGTTAGCCTAGTCTGCCTTTGCTCTAAATAACTGGGTCTGAGGTTAGGTTGTTTTCTGTTCAACGAGCATGAGTTGAAGATTGGATAACAGGAATACAAGTGTAGATCACACGCGACTTTTTTTATAGGCAGATTTGGATATATGCCACTCAGAAACACGGCGGGCGTTTCGAGATATGCCACTCAGAATCTTGAAATTGGATTTATGCCACTCTAAATGTTGTTATCTTTGATATATGCCACTCTAGGACATTTTGCCCCCAGCTCTTCTTCTTCCTCCCATTTTCTTTGATATATCACTCAGAATCTTGAAATTGGATTTATGCCACTCTAAATCTTGTTGTCTTTGATATATACCACTCTAGGACATTTTGCCCCCAACTCTTCTTCTTCCTCCCGTTTTCTTTGTCTCTCTCTTCGATTTTCTTCTGGCGATTTGGATCTTTGCCGAGGCTTCCTCGTGGCATCGCCTCCCTCCGGCGCCGCCCCCAGCCCCGCGTCCGTTCCTGTCGCTACTCTGCACACCGCCAGGCCAGGTGTGCCTGGCTCGCCCGCTTCTTCCCGCGTCCTTACCCCCTGCTTCCTCCTGGCGCCTCCTTCCTCCGCGCCGCCTCGACCTCACGTCATTCTTCTGCCACGCCCATGCCCATCTCGGCCTGCGTGTGCGCCTGCGTTTGAACGCACCGCCTGAAGTCTTCCTCACGCCGCCGCGTGCCCGGCTCGGCCTTCTGCGTTCTCCTACACCACCGCCTCCCCGCACCCCTACCGCGAAGCTTCCTCCTGGCGCCTCCTCCCTCCGGTGCCGCCCCCCACTTCACATCCGTTGTTGTCGTCGCTCTGCGTGCCACCGCGCCCGTGCCCCGTCTCGGCCCTGCGTGTGCGCCCGCACCGGAACGCGCCCCTGCCCTGAGTCTTCCTCATGGCGCCTTCTCCCTCCAGCGTCACCCTCGGCCCCACGCCCATTGCTACCGCCACTCTATGTGCCACCGCGCCCATGCCCCGACTTGACTTGTGAATGAAAACGGGAGGAAGAAGAAGTGCTAGGGGCAAAAGTGTCCTAGAGTGGCATATATCAAAGACAACAAGATTTAGAGTAGCATAAATCTAATTTCAAGATTCTGAGTGGCATATCTCAAAACACCATGTTTCTGAGTAGCATATATCCAAATTTGCCTTTTTTATAACTTTCTAATCATGTATGTAACACGTTTTCATCGTTGTGGCAATCGACAATTCTACAGTACTTAGCATAAAAGGGGAAAATTAGCGCTGGTACCTAGAATCGATGGAGCACGTATGAATCATGCTCAACTAGTCACGGCATGGGCTATCTTGCGCGCTTAGACGCGGCATGGGCACGAAGGGCCACAGGGCGGACCGTGTCATGCTGCGCCGCGGCCAAGACGCTGCCGTCTGCGTCCGACACGCCCGAAGTCGTCTCCGGCGAGCCCAAGCACGGCCCAGAGGTCCACCGTGCCGCCGCCATGCCGTGCCGGCCCAAGCACGGTCCCGTCGCCGTCACATGACGCGCTATGGTCTGTGGAATAGAGGGAGGGTCAGGGACCGAGCCACCAAGGGGCGAGGGAGGAGAGGACATGCGACCTCACTTGGGTGCCATCGGCATCGCCGTGGAGGACCGCCGCGGTCTCCGTCGCCGTCAACCTCCACCGCTCCACACATTGACCCACGCGCACCTGAGGGCCGAGGTTGACTTTGAGGCGCGGCCGCGCGGGCAAAGCGAGGGGGTCCATGCGCCTCAGGAAGGGCTAGCCGTGGAGGACCGCCGTCATCGCTGTCGCTGTCAACCGCCACCGCTCCACGCATTGACGCACCCGAGGGCCGAGGGCGACTTTGAGGCGCGGCCATGCGGGCGGAGCGAGGGGGCCTATGTGCCTCACGGAGGGCCGGTGGAGGGGTGCGGAGGCCGGAGGGGGGAGGGGTGAGCCCGAGGAAGGGAGCCAGAGCGCAGGGTCTGCCGTCCACGCGACGCGAGGGAGCTGAAGGGTAGCGGCGGAGCCCGAGGGGAGGAGGAGAGGAGGTGGAGGGACGGGGATGGGAGAGGCTGGCCTCCGACCCACCGCCGCGGCCGCGTGGAGAGGCGAGGTGGGAGCGTGGGGCTGGCGGGCTGCGCGGCGGCGAATGAGGATTGAGGAATGGAAGGACGGGGAAGAAGGATTAGAGGAGAAAAGAAGTGAAGGAGAGAAGCTTCTCGGCTCGGGCCACTCGGCTGTAAAGGAGGGAGAATGAAAAAAGAGAGAGGGAATGGGGAAAAAAGAAAATGGGTTAGGAAATTTTTTTTGGAAAAATAAAAAATAATATAGAAAATATAGAATGAAATAAAAAATATTCATAACACAGTAACACATAAATATTAAGGGGAATAACTAAAATTTATTTATTGTTTAGTACAATACAAATACAAAGTTTGATGCCTCGTTAAAAACCATACCTGATAAAGATCCACCTAGTTGATTAGATGAATCCTGATTGTTGGCCCAATCTTTCACGGTACACTCGAAGATCAAGAATAATCTCACAAACCAATTCGTGAATTGAATTGTAAGAAAATCAATACACTCACAAACCAATCTAATAGATTGAATTGCAAGTAGTAGCCTTCGGTCAATACTACTCCGAAGCAAGAGATAGATATCTTGATCTCGCCTCAATCTTACTCCTCAATCTCTCCAACTCATATCACAACTCATGAACACACGATATGCGCCAAAACGGCTTTTCTCGATTTTTATTATCTAAATCATAACTTGTCCACCCATATGGTGCGCCATGGGGGTTTATATAGCCTCCCACGCAAGCACACAACTCACAAACCGAAGTTGCTACGAGAATCGTGTCCGATTACCGTTCACGTGAACAAGAATCCGAGTCTGCATCGCTTCACGTGAACGAAGAATCCCAACCAAAAAGGACTCCTACTTTACATAGATGTTTAAGCTACTCTAATTGCTGAAAATAGATTAAACTATCTGTTGCAAGTAATTATTAGATTAACTTCTAGTGCGCCATATCTCCTTATTGAATCGGCTTGATTGACTTGGTGGCCCCATCCAAGATTGCATAGAGAAAAGAGAAAACGAGACATAATCTCTGGTCAAACGATCTCCTTTTGTCAAACAAATCCGAGTGGCCTTCCTGAGCGCATTCAATGTCGAACTCAAGGAACTCAAACTCTTTGGCGTGCCTCGCATGTCCTCCTCCTGGATCAAACACACCCAACAGCATGCGTGCACATGTATATGCATGGGTTGACTCCATGCACTGCTCAAGTACAACATGCATACATTGAGTTTTCTTTCCTTGGTTTCAACAACATTGCGTGCATCCTCTTGCACTGCAGCAGCCTTGATAATGTCATGCCCATTGTTTTGATCAAGTATTAAATGAGGCAAATCAGAAACATTTGTTATTGATAATCTGGCCGCATCATCCCCTAATGTGGGGTACCCCTGGTAAGGAAAAGAGTCCAGCAACTACATACACATAGATAGACTAGTTGACATCGAGATTCTCTAGGTCGGCTATCGCCTCTGCGATCTCCGGATCCTCGAGCTGATGTTACGTCCGTTCATCTGCGCTCTCCCAGTTTTTGAGACATGTGAGTGCCTCAACCATCTCAGGTGTGAGAGACAACCTCCTTGGCTCGATAATCCTCCCCACCGTATTGAAAGTGGCTTCCGATGAGACAGTCGACACCAGAACCACAAGTACATCTCGTGCAAAATGTGACAGCACGGGATAAATACGCTGGTGGTTCTTCCACCACAAGAGGAGGTTGACATCATTGCCATCCGCGAAGTCAAGCTCGGTGTTTGCAAAAGGTGTGTCAAGGTAGTGGTTGATCTCTACTCTTGGATTCCATTGAGACCGGGTCAACTTACGAGAAGATGAACTGGATGCCAAGCCTTTCAGCTTCTTCCAGATGTTGGAAGCGCTCACATTGCGTTGTCCTTGTTGCGTTGTTGAGGCAGTTGTTCTCGATTGACTTCTGTTGCCAAACTTTTCATAATACAAATCAAAAACTCGAAAAAGCTCGTCATGAATGTGAGTGTAAGCCTCAGAAAAATCAAGATCAAATGCCTCCCCAATTCCCTCGTAAGCCCCCTTTAGACCTGCTAATTTTCTACGAGGGTCCATAATAGTACCAAAACAAAAGAGATGTGCGATAGCTTGAAAATATTTTAAAATTTTTCTCTGCATTGGTTCAATAATAGGTCTCAGAAGGGCATCATCTCTGTTTTCCTTGAAAGCGTTAGCAATAGTCCAAAGCCACTCGATGACCAAGCAAGAAGTAGGATAGTAAACATTAGATAAAATTGTGGTTGCATCGTAAAATACTTTCAAAAATTCATGAAAATGACCAACAACTAGCCAATCTGTTTTAGTAACCAACTGCTTACCAGAATTAGTATTGACGAAGAGAGTGATGATGTACTCGTACTCCTTGCACTACTCCAACATAGTATACATGGAGTTCCACCGCACCTTCATGTCCAGGTTGAATTTCCTTGGCCTCTTATTGTTGGCCTTGCAGTACTCCTTGAACTAGGCATATCTTGGGGCTGAAACTGTAATGAACTGGATAGCATCATGTATGTTGTCTAGATTAGGTTTCGTTACCTGCAAGCCTGCCTACACGATGAGGTTCAAGATGTGCCACATGCATCTCTGGTGAAGGACGAAACCACCAGTGTAGGACTCCAAATGCGGTGTGAGGAACTCTATGGCCGTCGTGTTAGCTAAGGCATTGTTAAGAGTGATGGCAATAATTTTGTTCTCTATTTTAAAATCCTGAATGACCTCTAATACGCGTTGTGCGATGGCCTCTCTAGTGTGTGCCTCATCGATAGACCTGAACCCTATGACTCGCTTGTTCAAGTTATAATCATCATCTAAGTAATGTGCAACAACACTAAAATAGCCTGCCCTTTGGTGGGATGAAGTCCATATATCGGAGGTTAAAGCAAAAGAAAAGGTAACTTTCAAGAAGTTTTCTTTTAAACTTGATAGTTTACGTTAGTAGAGTTTTACTATGTCTCACGCAGTTGTTCTTCTACTTACGTGTCGGTATTGCGGGCAAAAACCACGTTGGATCATTCTTTCGAAACTAGAGCTTTCGCCTGTCCTAATCGGAAGATCCTCAGTAACTATATATCTAGCAATTTCGTCTCTATCTACCTGAGGGTTGTATATCCATGTACTTACCGAACCATCGGGGCCAAAGTTAAGATGGGTCTGGATGTTCCCCCCTTGCATCCGTCCAACCGCTATGTTCTTCAAACACGCCTGCGTGTGTCGCTTGAGATGACCTGTACCTACACCTGAGTGTGTAGAAAATTTAGTGCGATAATATTTACATGTGGCATAAGGTACCTAACTCCCGTCCTCCATTTCTATGTTGTACTCCATATGCTGCCAACACCATGCACGTCGGCCGCCGGAGCTTCCACCTGTTGCATGCATCGTTGCGCCAGCCTCGACATCCGGGGTGGAAACGTTTGGGGTGGAGACATTTGGGGTGGAGACATGGGCAGCCTCAAAGCCCTCCGTTCCATCCATATGTTGATCATCCATACCATAGTCTCCCATGTTCAGGGAGAGTTGGTAAGGATCGATCTCTTGCTCGTGCACTTCTTCTAGGGGAGGAGGACTAGGAGTGCGAGGGTGTGCTCTCCTGCTCCGCCCTGATGTTTTCTTCTTTCCAAACATACTAGAAGACTACAATTTAGAGAGCAAAGAGATAACAAATAGAAAGCAAGCAGATTGTATTGTGCGGTGAACAAATGAGGAAGGATGAGGGAATTTATAGGGAGGAAGAAATACGAACGTTGTCTCATACTCACACTATCACACACACAACGTCTCTTGTATCAGAGATCACAATGTCTCTCGTCCTCTCACATCTTATCAGTTATTAGCTATCACTGCAAAAGTGCTGGGCGCCTAAGTCTAGCCAACCCAACGTCTCTTGTGATGAGACTCAACGTCTTCTCTCAGCTCCCATCGCTGCAGAAGAAGGCAAAGATCGTCCGGTGGCAGTCTTGGCGGGCTAATGCCCACTGCCAACGCCAAGTGCCAACCATTACCACACGCCTCTCCATCTCCTAGTCTCTCCGCCGACAGTCCCACTGACCCACTCCCACACGCCTCCGGCCTCTCCATGGCTCCATCTCCCCTCCAGCCCTCCGCCCTCCTTAATCCCCTTTCGGCCACTCCATTTCCACTCCACTCCCACGCGCACGCCTCCCCTCTCCCCCTCCCCCTCCGGTCGCCTCCCTATCTAGTCTGGCCGCCTCCCTCTCCACTCCCCCATGCCTCCCCTCTCCCCCCTCCGACCGCCTCCCTCCCCTCTCTGGACACCTCCCTCTCCACTCCAGGCGGCCAGAGGCGGCGTGTTCAAGTCGAGCGTGATCGAGGCCAAGCGCTGCCGCAGCCGGTGGGTGCCGAATCGCCGGGCGCGTCGGCGGCAATACCTGCCTTGTCCGTCATGCCTCATTGCGTCTTTGTCTTAAACAGGCCCAAACATGCCGCGGCCGCTTTCGTGCCCACCAGGCCCGATCGTGCCGTGCCGGCCCAAGCACGGCCCGTGCCGCCCGTCGTGCCGGGGAGCTAGGCCCAGCACGGCCCTAGGTTGCGTGCCGGGCCAGCACAACCCTAACAGTGTTTGTGCCGGGCCAGGCCTCGGCCGTGCCGTGGACCGGCCCGAAAAGCCCTGGTCCAGTGCCCAGGTCTATGCTCAACTGCTGATCAATGACTCGGTGATAAAGTAATTGAGCCAATTCTGTGTGGCCGTGGGCCGGCCCGAAAAGCCCCGCCCAGTGCCCAGGACTATGCTCAACTGCTGATCAATGACTCGGTGATAAAGTAATTGAGCCAATTCTGCGTGATCTCGGAGTAGGCGATCGAGGAAATGGTGGAGCAATGCGTGAACCGCAGTGGGCATAAGCCTAGTAACTCCCAACACACCTGATTAGCCAAAGATGACGACCTGACAGGCATGCCCAAGCTAATTATATTAGCGACGTGATCTGATCTGTTCTTCAATTCCTGGCCTTCGGCAGCGGCGGCGTCACACCAACGGCGAGCCGGTGTTGCTTGCTTAAGCCGGGGACTTGCTGCCGCGTTGTCCCCGACCTAATTAAATGGCTTGTCAGATACAGACTTGGCCGCTAACTATGCCTCCGAGCAAGTAATTAGGCTCGTCGAAATGACCGTGCAGCACGTTCGTGTGTAGAAAAATAGACTGCTACGCGGTAGCCGAGCGGCATGGTCGGGTGGATTTTCTAAAATAATTTTTCGGATTTTAAACCCATAATATGTAGACTGTAAGCTTTAAGTTGATTGTACTAGCTAGTTGTTTCCACTATTTCAAAAATGAAAAAAAAAAAAAGAAGGCTAGCCACGCGGTGAAGTAATGGGGAGAGCGATCCGCTCGACAGGCTCGAGTAAATAAACTGGAGTGCTGTTCCTTCTTTTCAGACACGGTAAATGACATGTCATGGAAAGAAAACCTACATGGGTTGTGCCAATATGCTGCTCACTGGTAGAATCTACTATTTAGATTATTATTTTTACACAAAATGGCACTAAAATGTAGTATTGTATAGATCAATGGAGAGTAGAAACACATGGAATAGGCTGATTGGCTGAACAATCTGCTCGAAAGACACTCGGTAGATAAAACCTTTCTGTTCCTTAAAAAAAAACTTTCTGACTAGAAGTCTAGAAGGCAGATGGTCCTCCACTGACATGGAAGCCACTACACCATCTTGGATAGTAATTAAATAGAGTGCTGAATTCAAGCATTTAACATCTGCACTTCTATTAGGAACACTCGTTTTGACCCAAATAGGCAAATAGTTAACCTCCAGAACTGGGCAGAACATGGACACATCTATGCATATATAGACATAGCCAATTCTGGCCGTCCCTCGCGAATCCAGCGGCTCAGATCCCCCACATCCCACTTCTGTGCAATTTGCGAAAAAAAAACCCCGTGCGGCCCCTTCTTTCTCTTGTTTACCCCCCACCGCACTCACCTCCTCGGTTCGGCACCAGCCCCCTGCTCGTCTCACCACCGGCCCCTACTCGCCTCTCCACTGCCGCCTTCGCGTCGGCCCTTCTCAGCGCCGCTCCTGCTTTCGGCGACTCGGCCTTGCCTTTTGCCGCCTTGCCACAAACCCCTCCGCCGGCCTTCTCGGCGCCGCCCCTTCCTTTCGGCAACTCTCCACCAGTACGCCTCCTTCCACCACCGCCTCCCCTCCAAATTACCTCCTCTTCAACCGCTGCCTCCCCTTCATTGCCTCTCTCCAATGAAGTCGCATCCATATGAATGGATGAATGGAAGCATATACTTGAAGCATGCATATTTTGTGTGATCTTGTTTCTTGTGATCTTATTTATGTTTGATCCAGGTTATATAAGATCGATTAGCCATGGAATTTCAGTTGATCTGTGCTTGGATCACATGCTGAGCTCACACCATACATCTGCCAGTTAGCCTTTCTGAAATTGTGCAGTATGAAGGTGAACAAACAATCCCTTTTCAATATTAACTGATTAAGAAGTACAATGATCTAGTGGTATCTTAGTAGCCTGATTTAGAATGTGGTATTGCTCTGTGTTTTTTGTATATTCCATGATTACTTCACAATAAGGCTGATTTTTGTTATAGCAGTTTTTGTATTGTTGTTTCCTTTTAGAAGGGTCAGAAGCAGTGATTTATTCATGCTTCTTTTCCAAATTGTTTTTGAAAGTCTTCATTGTCTGGATAGTAAGAGCACACTGAGCGAGAGAGAGAGAGAGAGAGAGAGCTTAACATTGTGTTGTTTACATGGTTATCTATGTGCTGAAATAAATTGTTCTTTTAATGCAGGATCAGGATCACGGACATCTAACTCTGATAGAATAGGATTCTTGAATCCTGTCATGGCATTCATGGGACATAATGGTGAGGAGGATGCCGCTGAAGGACCGGAAAAGCCACAATCTTGATAGGAACAACACAATCTCCAAAGTTGCCTTTAGAATTAGAAGAAAATATTAGCAACTCCACTGAGTCACCAGTATCTAAGCCAAGAGGGAGCTGGGCTACAGTTCGAGAAACTTAACTGAAGGTCTATTGGAGATGCTCTTATGGCTCAAGAATGACAAACTGATCAAATTTTAGCATTTTACCCATTGTATTACCCACGTCTGCTACATTTCACGCTTCATGTACACTGAAATAATGTTTTGGATGTACTAGCAAATTTGAGATATATATATTTGCTATGGCATATTGTTGTATCATATCAGTAAGAAGCTGAGATGTTATTGTAATACTGATTCCATGCAATGAAGGAAGAAATGATGTTATTTTCAGAGGAATGTTGGTTAATTTGATTCTATGCAAGCTGTAATTGCATAAGTAGTTGATTGAGGCATATACTGCATTGAAAACAAGGTAATTCCAAATGTTGTGGCAGTCCCAGTTGTTCGCGCCGGGCCTTCTGGGAGTTTCCATGTATTGACGAACAAGTAATGTATGATTTCAATTCTTGTATGAGTAAATGAGTTGGGAGTTTTGTGTTGTATGAATGATCCAAATATATGTGCATGTTTTGGTTTGTATGAATGAATGCCAAATAATGAGCTGCATCCTGATACTGTAGTAATGGAGGCAATGGAAGTGTGTGCCTGATACAACTCATACAAGTCATAGGAGGCAATGGAAACACTTTGACATATTGAGTTACATTTATCAGGTTGCATTGCTTTATCATGTTGCATTTTCTGAATGAAACTGAGTGAACCGAATCATGAATAATTTCTAGAATGTAGATTAATGACAACCTGTTGAATGTAATTTTGGCTGTTCTTTTTTGTGAATGAAAATTTCTAGAATGCAGATTGTGTACAGACACAATGTCAGGTAGCTAAAACTGTTGCTACAGCTGAGTGCTTTTTAGTGTAGTTCCATGAGGTGTTGATTGAATGTGTGTGGATGTAACACTTCTTCTTGTTTTTATTTTTGTTCTTGTTCAGAGAGTATTCTTGTTCAGAGAGAATTCTGGATGAATGAAAGTAATAGGTTTTACATGAGAAGAAATAAGAAGTATGTTGCCATTTTTCTGGAGAAGAAATAGTTTGCATTCAAGCAAATAAGTCCAGCATAGAGCACTGCATGTTTTGTTATTTGTTGGACATATTACTGGAATGACAGCTACAGTATCAAGTTTCCAAGTTTGGCTCATCTCCAGCTTTCCAAGTTTTTTTTGACTTATCTCCAGATTTATGGAATTGTTCATATCTCACCTCCATTGCCTCCATGCACATATATTTGGCTCAAAGCAGAGAGCACAAAGCATTTCAATGCCTACATGTTACACAGAGCACAAAGCAGTTCAATGCATCCAGTTACACAACCATTTTTTCAGTTACACAGAACATCCAGGATCATTCATACAACACAAAATCACTCATAAAAGAATTGACATCATATATTATTTATATTTGACGGGTACATGACAGTTCATTTCAGCTAAATGTGCCAAGGCATGGTCGTCAGCATTATAGTGACACAAATTCATCAAGCAATTTATAGTGACACTTCACTAGCATCAGTAGCCTGCAGTTCCACCTGAATGCCGTTGAGCTCCCTCTTGAATCTGTCGTTCGAGCTCGCGTACAACATCTTGCTCCTTATCTTTGCACTATCTGTGGACCTTGCAATTCAGGCCGCAACACATCTCATTAGTAAGCAGCCTTATTGTGAAGTAATCATGGAATATACAAAAAAACACAGAGCAATACCACATTCTAAATCAGGCTACTAAGATACCACTAGATCATTGTACTTCTTAATCAGTTAATGTTGAAAATGGATTGTTTGTTCACCTTCATACTTCACAATTTCAGAAAGGCTAATTGGCAGATGTATGGTGTGAGCTCAGCATGTGATCCAGGCACAGATAAACTGAAATTCCATGGCTAATCGATCTTATATAACCTGGATTTAACATAAATAAGATCACAAGAAACAAGATCACAAAAAATATGCATGCTTCAAGTATATGCTTCCATGCATCCATTCATATGGAGGCGACTCGCTGGAGGGGGAGACGGCAGTTGGAAGGGGAGGTAGCGGCTGAAGGGGAGGTAGCGGGTGGAAGGAGAGGCGGTGGCTGGAAAGGAGGCGTGGGGGCAGGGCAGCGCCGAGTTGCCGAGAAGGGGCCGGTGCGAAGGTGAGCAGGGGGCAGCGCAGAGTCGCCGAGTAGGGAGTGGCACCGAGAAGGGGCCAGCGGTGAGGCGAGCAGGGAGCCGGTGTCGAACCCTAGCGCGCTCGGGATGGACTCTGGAGGAGGTGAGCACGGGGGCGGAGGGGCGAAATGAGAGAAAGAAGGGGCCGCGCGGGGGGTTTTCGCAAATTGCACAGAAGTGGGAGGTGGGGGATCTGGGTCGCTGGATTTGCGAGGGACGGCCAGGATTGGCTATGTCTATATGTGCATAGATGTGTCCATGTTCACTGGATATGCTGCCCTAGAATTGCTAGTACAAGCCTACAAGGCAAAACCAAATATGGAGAAACTGCTTCACATGCATTAGCACGTAATACCAGCTTTCTTCAAAGATTGATGAGCTGTGGTGTTTTGCAAAATGAAGTATCCGCCCTTCAAAATAGTAACCAAAACCACCACCAATTGGAATATCATCCTTGAAAATTGTTTTTTTTGGGTCTAAACAATAACTGCAACACTATAGCATGCTGGCCCACTTTTACAAAATCATTGCCACATACCTCCCTCGTCCGGAAAACTGCATTTTTTTGGAATTTTTGGCCGTATTGGTGCTTTTTTGTATGGTGTTTACAGGTTTGGCTGTCTTCAAAAAAAAATTGGCAAATTTGGCACCGCCACACGACCATCAGACAAGAGCTACCCCCACCGCCACGCCGCCTCCCACCGCATGGTCTGCCAGACAGCAGGCCGCCACCAGTCTTGTAGTGCCTCGGCGCCGCCACGTGCCCCCCTCCACCGGGATTAGGGTTTGGACCGAAATTATTAGGGTTTGGGCCAAAATTAGGGTTTAAGCCAATTAGGCTTTCGGCGCTGTTTTTAGGAATTTTAGAATATAGCAAATGAGTTCAAAAAAGTATAAAATTTCATGTGGAGCCTCCCGACACAATGTACTTTCTTGCATAAATTTGCCATAATTTGATTCATTCATAATTTTTCTCGCAATTTCATTTAATTGTACTAATTAGTTCCCGTCACGTGTCACCTCTTCCCCCTCCTACATGCATGCCCCCCTCTCACCAGCCCTTCTCTCCCTCCTCCCGCATGACCACCCACCTTCAACTGCTCATTCTCCTCCTCCGCTTTGTCATGCGACTCCTCATGGTGTCCCCCCCTTGCCTGTAGTGCTACGCGTAGACAACACATCCGAAATTCTCTGTGCCAACGCAGCGGCTCCTCCTTCGCTCGACTATAAATACCGAAATGTCGGAGTTTCTCTTTGCACATCCCAATTGCATTTCACTTCTCATTCTGGCGCTCGTCGCTGAGAACTCAGAGAACGTAACATAATTAATTTTTTTTGGAGATTAAGTATTTGCTTGCTGCTCGTCGCTCATCACTCGTCGCTCGACTTGTTTTGATAGCTTACCCCCGAAGGGCGGGTAATTTGTCGGATGCTTTTGTCGTTACTACCGTAGTTAGTTTACTGGTTATTAATCAGTTAGTAATTAGTTAGTTTACTAGTAATTAATTAGTTAGTTTAGTGATAAATAAATAGTTATAATTAGTTAGTTTACTGGTAATTAATTAGTTAGTTTAGTCGTAGTCAATTAGTTTAGTAGTAAATAATTAGTCGTAATTAGTTTAGTGGTCATCGGTCCACCATATTATATTAGTGCAAATTAACAATCGTAAGTTATTTAGTGATAATTAATCGGTCGTAACTAGTGAGTTTATTCGTAGTTACTTAGTTTAGTGGTAAATAATTAGTCGTAATAAGTTTAGCGGTTATCAGTCCGGCATATTATATTAGTGCAAATTAACTACTAGCAATTAGTTTAGCGATAAATAATTACTTGTAATTAAGTTTCAGAATTTGTTGGTAATTAATTAATTATTCATATTTAACTACGCATATGTAATCCATCACTTGCATACAATTTGTCTTATTTAGTTACACATATGTACCGCGGATGGGGTTGTTGTGGTTTAGCTAATTTCGAACATACAAGACCTATTAGCGTTTTATGGCGATGGTTTCGTACGGGTCGGACTTGGCGGGTTAGACCTATCGGGATGCCAGTACAAGGTGGCCCGGGTGGAGGGGCTCGACGCCATGAATATTCAAGAGCTTTGGAGCTACATCCGGAGGGAGTTCGGCACGGAGGCAACTACAAAGAAAGTTGTGATCAAGGGGATCACCTGCACAAATGACGTGTGGGAGCTTGTCACCGTGGCTGGAAGCGTAGTGCGGAGCCAGTACATGAAGATTGCCTCTTAGCCCGAGGTGGCCATTTACGAGAAGCCGATGGTGTACGTGAATTTCGTACGTAGGGCGGCGGGCCACCTTAGTGATGCTGGGGCCTCTACAAGCGGGCAAGCGCAGCCCGAGCTTGAAGACGACAACACGGAATGTGCTGCCTCGAAGGGGAGACTCGCACATAATTTTGTGTGAAATGAGGGGGCGGAAATGTGGTGGCCGGCCCGCATTAACTGCCACAAATATCTACCAGACGAGCCTCTCAGGTTGGAGTCCGATGAGGACACCAACCCAAGCTCGGATGGTAGTGACGATGATGCACACCAGGCCGGTGGTCCAACCGGGGGAATTGTGTCATCAGAGGTGCCTTACGTGGCATCGAGACTTGATGATGTCGCTGTGCGTTCACTCGTACTGCTGCAAGACGAAGGCTCCCACTGGGGGTTTGATGCTGGCACCCTCCTAGTTGGGCAGTGCTTCCCTAGCAAGGAGACCGTGCAACAAGCTATAGCACGGTACGTCTTATCCATCAGTCGTGTGTACCGAGTGCACGGGTTCAACCCAGGACATTACACAGTGAAGTGCGTGGTGGAAGGGTGCCCTAGCAAGGTCAGCGCTCACAGAGCAAAGATCTTCGACTCGGTATTCGCGGTCAAGGTGGTGATCGACCACACTTGCGAGCTTAGCGAGCCCCTGCGGCAGCATTGGAACGTGACTTCCGCATATGTTGCAAGCCTCATCAAGCACCTAGTTGAGGGGGACGTGTCTGTCTCCCCCAAGATACTGATGTCAGAAGTCGCCAATCTGGTTGGATATCCAATCAGTTACAACAAGGTCCGACGAGCCAAACAGAAGGTCATCGAGACCATGTATGGGACATACGAAGAGGCGTACAACCTTGTGCCGAGATTGCTTCACCAGATTGCCGAATCAAACCCTGGCACGTACATGAACAAGGTTGACCGTGAAGATGCTGAGAAAGGGCCCAACCGCTTGAGATCAACCGAAAGTGTTCGGGCTTTCGCCGTGCCATCGAGGGCTTCCAGCTTCAATAGCCCTGTGCTAACGATGTATGGCACTTTCCTCACGGTGAGGTACAAGGGCACCATCCTCACTGCGGTGGCAGCCGACGTGAATGACCAGCTTCTCCTAGTGGCATTTGCCATTGTGGAGAGTGAGAACACGTCCAGCTGGCTGTGGTTCCTGGTGAACGTGAAGTGGGCGGTCGTGGGAGACCGATGCAATGTATGCCTTATCGTAGACTGCAATACTAGGTTGTTGGCGGCCATCAACACCATGTGGCATGGGACGGAACCCCCGAACCAATGGAATAATGTGCAATCCAGGTGGTGCATGAGGCATCTCACATCTAACTTATTCACGCGGTTTCGCAGTCAGGAGGTTATGAAGACGTTCAAGGTATTGTGTCTGTAGAACCAGAGACGGAAGTTTGACTCCATCTGGAGAGACCTCAAACACCGGACTACGAGGCATACAAGGGAGTCCACTCCGGAGGGAGAGCAATCCAGTAGTGCCATAAGTTTCTCGGAGTGGATTAATGGGCAATCTCCTGAATTGGAGAAATAGTCCCTTCTGTATGACATAGATGGTTCGAGGTACGAGATTATGACGACCAACATGTCCGAGGTCTACAACAGCGTTCTCAAATATGTGCGGTGCCTCCCTATCACCGTGATCATTGAGGAGACATGGACTCGCACTGTTGGTTATTTCGTCAATAGAGCCACTGCAGCCAAGCGATAGATGAAGGATGACAAGCAGTGGTCCGAGAACATGCAGAGGCACATGGACAAGAGGATGGAGAAGGCCCAGATGCACGACATCCGGGTGATCAATGGCCTCAGGAGGAAGTACGAGATTAGGCTTCGGCAGAAATACGTCAATAGTCATGCTAGGGGGAAAGGAAATATGCATGCACCCTGGGTGATGTGGAAACATGCACGTGCAATAAACCGAAGCTCCTGCACAAGCCATGCTCGCATGTGTACAGAGTGTGTGTGCAAATGAGGCAAATGTGTACACCGTATATCTCCGAGTACTACAACATGCATCACCTTTTCGCTACATGGAGTGCGGAGTTTCACTCGTATGAGTTGGAAATGAACTATAAGGATCTTTGACTGGACATGGTGCAATGGGGTCCCAACAAGGACTTGAAGAGAATAGGGAAGGGGCGACTGCAGACCTGGCGCTTTCGGAACGATATGAATGTTAGCGAACATACCAGTATTAGCCACACAATCAAGTGCAGAATATGCAAGACCCCTGGGCACTCAATGAAGGATTGCCCTAACAGACCGAGCTCGTCCGGTCATCATTCAGTGTCATGATTTAATGTATTATTTGTCTTGTTTTGTTATGTACAATGAAACTTCTACGATACCCAGATATGTCGGACTCATCGGCAAACTTTTACGTGAGGATGTTGCAGAAGCAAAAGTGGCTTACGCAGAAGGCCAAACATCTACAATACACAGATTATTCAATGAAAGATGCTCCGGTACCACCACGGTTTCTAGTCCCGCAGTGTGTGTGTGGCGAGCCGACGGAGATCATTCAGTCCACGCACCCAGACACCTCCGCCCGGGCGTACTACACGTACAGCCCGAGACAAGGGACACTCGCTATGGTGCTGCGGAGACTAGTTGCAGACATCGTTAAATAGGATACTCTTTATCAAATTATCAGTTTACCCTGGATGATCTGTATTGTACCATAGGCTACATAAGATTGTGCATGAACCAACTGAGGGAAACGCGTGGCGTGCAAATCATATAACGATGTACCTTAGCCTTCGAAACGCACACGAGTCGGAGGTTG